>BSBK01005867.1:660000-1016305 GCA_027943335.1 Chamaecyparis obtusa | reverse complement strand
CCTAATAAAATGATGTTCTTTGGGTATCGTGTTCCTTCTCAACCTATAGTGCATCTTTACTGATTAATAAGACAAGACAACCCACCAAATTCTTCAAAACCCTCTATAATCAAGAAAGAAAAACATGTACTCATAGTAGTTGTATCATTGTGATTGTATAGTCCTAAAAAGTAAGCACCTAACTTGTTCCCAATTTTAGGATCATTTTGTGCCTAACTTAGTGTATTTTCTATGGTAGGACCTCATATGACACTTAAAGGGTACTTAAATTCAAATATGGGTCGTCTACCTCTTTCAATTTTTCTTTAACTCGAGATTGGCCCTTGTTTCTGGGCATGTTTCCCAATTTCCCATCTAACCCCATAATTTATTTTCTCACCTAGGACTACTCATTTATTTTCAAGCTTTTTGACTCTCTCTGGCCCTAAAGTGAGCTATTCTTTATTTTCTCACTCATAATCCATCTCCCTGACACCTAGTTCAAATCGAGGACTATTCTCCCAAGAATATATCACCATTGGTGATTTTTTCTTTGGAAAACATCTCCATTGGTGATTTATTCTTGGGAACACATCACCATTTGCAATATGTTATGAAGAAATTGGGCCCAGATTTGGCTTGGAGCTCAATGCCAAGGTTTGAGAGGGAAAAAAGGACCTATGGTTGGCCTAGTTAGGTTAAACTCCCCAAAATAATGAAAAAAGTATATAAACCCCCTATCTCGCCTCATTTCACAAGAATGAATGAGGAATCTACTAGCAAGCATTTGTTATTGTCAAGCAATCGAGCATTCAAGAGCCATCAAGTTCAAGCATCCAAGTCTTCATTTATCTCAAGAAACCAAGGTGTCTTCTTCTATAGATCTAGCTTCTTTCCCATTGAGGCCAAGCAAAGGATTTTTCTATCAAGGAAGGAGATCATCATTCATCATTCAATTATTTTGTTCTCTTCAATCATACATTGTGGTGAAGGACAACATCTATCTCATAAGGTTTTATCTTTTCATGATTTCCTCTTGGTTTTTGTGTTAAGTCAAAGCTATTGCATCAACATAATTGATCACATTCGAAGAAGTATTATCTTTTACAAGGTATGATATGCTTCATTATTCAGATCTAGCCTCTACTACATGACAACACACTTTTAGTTTCATTTCATTTCAAGGTTGATTCTTGAATAGGAGGTTGACCCCATTTTTCTATGTGTAGGAACAAGTTACAGAGCTGTTAGAAATTTTCTAAGAAGTACAGAAACAATTGCAGATCCCATGAAAAAAATCATCCAAAAGTGTTGATAACAAATTGATTTCTCATTGTGTTCCTAGGAACATATTGAATAGCCTCTTTGTTCCTTCCATTTCTCATTGAAATTTCTAGTGCGGGTTAGTTCTATCTTCTAAACCCCATTCCCATTAGTCTAAGCTCAATATCAACTTTTATTAGTATGTTTTAATCAGTTTTTTAGTGTCTTTTCTATTAGATACCTTGCATCCCACGATCATTCTTCACTTTATCATTTACACATTCAAGGAAGAATAGATTTTATTCCCACTAAGAGCTTGAGTCAACCCTTGAGCCTAGTGGGATATTATTTCTTCCTAATGTGCAAATTGTGGAGTGGGGAGTAATTTACATCATAGCATTGCTTCCCATTTCCTATTGTATTTTTTGGTGAACCCGATGTATTACATTTCCATTCTGATTTGGTGTCTAGATCTACTTTTTGTGTATTGTGATAATCACTATTAACATCACATCTTTGTTAACTATGGAATTCACTAGGTTAGATTGGTGTGTGATCACCTATGTTGTTATATTTCTTGTTACTTCTCTTTATCAAACACATGGATAAATCATAATTTCATGCATTTTATTTTTTTATTCCTTCATAGTTTTCTTACATATGGCATTATGAGGTTAACAAACATTTTTCTTCCTTATAAGGAATATTTCAAGACCTTAATCAATATTGCATGTTTCTTTCTTCTTTAAATATTAACAAAATGCATGGAGTATATAGATAACATAAGGGTCTTCATGAATGAACCTAAATATAATATAATTCCTCCTAATTATACTCCTATACCACCTACTAAGAATGATCTAGCTCCTAATAATACCATTGTAGTGAGGCATAGATATTCTCCTCTCAACCTACTCTAATGGATAGTCTCAAAGTGGCTTGTTCCTTTTATGACCCTAGAAACTCCTAGATTTATCAAGAAATTATTCATAACCCATATGTTAGATATTTTCTAGATGATTTCTCCTCCTCCTGCTCCTACTCCTGCTCCTTCTCCTTCTCCTTCTCCTTCTCCTTCTCCTCCTTCTTCTGCTTCTTCTTCTTCTTCTTCTTCTTCTTCTTCTTCTTCACACTTGACTCTCCAAGACTCAATTTCCTTTTAACATTATATTCTTCTTCAACCTCTTTTGAATTTCTATCACTTTCTCTTCTATCCTCTTAGAAATCAATCCTTCTGAATGCTCCATAGGGATGGTGAAGGAAAATTCTCTTACCTGTTATGTCTTCTATCATAAACTCATCTCCACTAGTTTGTGTTAGTTCAACATTTTTGTTCTTCAATATATTGTACTTGATTAGGAATATCAAAAATAACATCACCTATTATCTCTTCATGTGCAGTTGTGTCACCAATGTGCTCCATCACTAGTTCTTTACCCTTTTGCTACTCATCAACTACTTTTTGTTCCTTTTTTTCTTGATTTGCTTCCTGCATCTTTTTCCTCCATATCTCCATAGTTTTATTATACATAATATGTGTTTTACCAACAAGTATATTTTCTGCCCTATTTTTTATTTTAAAGTCTCGTCTACAAGCTTAAGCCAATATCTTTACATCTTCAGGATTCATCTCAGGTTGCACTTGAATAGTTGCTCTCTCCATTATTTCTCTATCCATTTTTAGTGCAACCTTCCATCTAGCATGATTAAATCATAAAAATATTTAGGAATGGTTTGATATGGTTAACTTGGTGTCATAAAAATTTGTGTAAGCTATATATGATATGTTGGAGATTTGCCAGCAAGCCAGATTGCTGACTATATGTTTGTCATTGATGACAACATATGGTAAGAAGCATGCCTAGAAGCCTAATGAAGAGAGCTTTGAGCATATGCTACATGGATATGTTATCAACATGATATCATAGACGTAGAGGTTGATTTCAAGTAAAGACAATAGTACATTTGTGTATATCAGTGAGTGTTTCTAATAGGTCCCAAGAACAGTTATGCACATGATTTGTAATATGGTTGCAATACAGCCTTGCGCATTTATATTTATGTTGTAGACATATGTATGATGTTATGTTCATGGACATAGAGTCAAATATGCAGTACAGGTTGAGTTATGAAGTCTCTAGTTGACAGTCATAGTTTCTTGAGTCTACCTGGAAGAGCTGACAGTATTTATATGATTGCGGTAGTTGCACCTATCATCTCAGTATGCGCACTTGGATTTATGTTAAGAAGAGAGTTAAGGATGTTTGGTTAAGAGCGCATAACGTAATTCAACATGAGAAGAAAGTTGGAGTTAATTTAGTAGAGTCAATTGTGTGTAGCATTGTGCCTACTCACATGGAATTGTGTAGTCCTAATTTATGTTGTGTGCTTAGTAGAGCCGAGTGAGATGTTATTGGAGAATTGTATTGTTTCTATAATATGATTTCAAGATGGTTTTAACAAGCCGAATTGATTATATCATTTAGAGAAAGATATTTATAGGCAGTCATTTGTGATTGCTAAGCATGGCTAATAGTTGAAAGATAAGAGTAGAACAGAGAGTGCGAAGTGTTGAGCCATCAGCAGAAGGTCTATGTGACATAGTAGAGAGTTTATGCTATTCATTGGAACTGATCAAGACAACAAGTATATGCATAGTTCACCAAGATCCAGATATAGTGTGTATCTATTAAACAAAAGGTTGCAGCCTTCACCCCTTTGAGCAGTGTGCTCTCGGATAGTGCATCCTCACCCCTAACAGGGTTAATTATAAAAGACTCCTAACAGGGTCCGACCCTTGACCAGGTCACTATACTTATTTCATTATAAATATCAACTCCTAATAGGGTTGTAAGATCTTCAAATAGGGATCATAATACACTAGTGTAGTTCTTAGTGGGTGTCAATTCCCACCGAGGTTTTTACCTATTTGGGTTTCCCCGTAACCAAAATTGTGGTGTTGTGTTAAGTGTTCTTTCATTGTGTTTATGCTTAATGTTCCTATATACTTAATTAGATAAATAATTGAATCTTGTAGATAACTAATTCACCCCCCCCCCTCTCAATTATCTCTTGGGACTATTCCTAACAATTGGTATCAGAGCCAAGTGCCTCAAAGATAAAGTTTAATAGCTTGAGGTTGATCACATGGCATTCTTTAGAAAAGAAAGTCCTAAGTTTGATGGAGAGAACTATCTAGACTAGAAAAACAAAATGATGACACATTTGTAGTGCATTGCCTTTGAGATTTTTGAAGTAGCTACCAAAGAAGTTGAGATTCCTTCACTAGCAGATCTTGCAAAAGAAGATACAACCTTGAAGCAAAAGGAGATGTTCACTTCAAATGCTATTGCCAAGGAAGCCCTTATCAATGCCCTATCTGACAGTGAATTTTCAGAGATCAAGAAAATGGACAAAGCCTATAAGATATGGAAGTATCTAGAAGACATGTTTGAAGGAGATATTCAAGCTAAGAAAGTGCACAAAAAGACATGGAAGAAAAGATACAATACATTAGAGATGCTACCTGATGAGAATGTCAGAGCCTATATAATCAAAGGATTAATGAAGTAGTTGTTGGAATCAGAAACAATGTTGGAGAAATTTTGGAAGAAGACATAATGGATAAATTAATGACTACCTTGACACCAGAATATGACAACAAGATATGCATCCTAGATGAAACTATGCAGTCCACAAAAGACTTTAAAAGAGATACTTTAATCAGCAAGCTTTCAGCCTTTGAGATATCAAAATTGAAGACAGAGCCTAAAAGTGAAACAACATTCAAAGCTTCAGTACATGGTAAGAAATCTTTGAACATCTCTGGTAACTTTGATGATGATGATGAAGAAAAAGATCTAGATGATTTCATTGCTTTAATTGCTAAGAAGGAAAGGAAAGGAAATGGGAAATATGAAGGTCAGTTACCATTCAAATGTTTTTCATGTAACAAGATTGGTCACTTTGCATCTAAGTGTCCTACAAGATTCAAGAAGTTCAAAACTAACTACAAACCTAAGTATACAAAAGAATGTTACTATGATGGTGATGGAGTATCAGATGAAGAATCAACAAAGCATGAAATTGGATTCATTGCTCTTGAAGATGAAAATAATGCACAAGAGTTAGCACTAATTTCACAAGATGACGTTAGGAAAGATTGGATCATTGACAGTGGTTGCTCACACCACATGATAGGAGAAAAATATAAATTTGTACATCTGGATAGATACAAAGGAGGCATGGTTAGATTTGGAGACAACACTCCTAAACCTATCATTGGTAGAGGAGCCATCACTCTAGATGGAAAGAACAACACTGATGATGTTATATATGTTGATGGTTTGCAACATAACCTACTAAGTGTTGGACAATTGCTTGACAAAGGATACTGGTTGGAGTTCAAAGATAAAAAATGCATCATTAATAATAAATAAGGATAAATGATTGCATCGGGTTCAAAGACTAAAGGTAATGTTTTTCAGCTTAATCCTGAAGCAAGTTGTTTTGTTGCTAAAGTAGATGACAGTTGGTTATGGTACAAAAGACTATGTCATATCAATTTTGATAACATAGTAAAGATAAGTAATGTAAAGGCAGTAAGAGATCTTCCTAGCATTGCAAAACCAGTTGATGCAATATGTAAGGATTGTGTGATGGGAAAGCATGTAAGGAATTCAATCAGAAGCAAGCTGGATCTGATACATACAGACCTATGTGGACCAACTCAAACAAGATCATACTATGGTGAAAGGTATTTTTATTTTGTTTGTTGATGATTATTCTAGAATGATGTGGGTTGCGTTCGTAAAGGATAAATCAGAAGCATTTGACAAGTTCAAAATATTCAAAGCTAAGGTTAAAAATGAGTCTAGATTGAAGATTAAAAGTCTGAGATCAGATAGAGGAGGAGAATTCACGTCTGATAGATTTTATTGTGTGTGTGAAAATTATACCTGATCTGTAAACACAACACTCAGTAAAACATTAGAGGTTAGCTATAATCAAAATCGTGCAAAATTGAAAGCTATCTAACCAAGCGATTTACTGCCTTCTAATAGGTGCGAGATTAATGTTCTCAGATTGTAATCGAGATCAGTGACCTAGACGACACCTAAATGAAGGATTTGAATGCAAAAGATGGATATGAAATTGAATGCAATTAATCTATATTTTTGATATTTTCTATGCAATAAGAATGAAAACTTGATATGAATCTATGCTAATATGAAAAACTTGATATGAAATGAATGCTAAATGATCTAACAATGAAGATTCTAACAATGATATGAAAACTATGAATGCAAAAATAAGATTGATCTCACAAATATGTCGATTCACAAGAGCTTTGATTCTTCAATTCCAATTCTCCAGCGTGATTGTGCAAAATATGAGATGATTTGTGAAGAGCTGAGCCTTTAATTTATAGAAATCCAGGGCTTTGGAGGTGCATGAATAAAAGCCATAAATCACTCAAATTAACTCATCTTGATTTTTGAGTTATCTGATCATAAAAGATAGTTAATTCTCAAAATCATGCAAAAACATGCAAAAACAGCTTTTTAACTCAAATTAGAGTTTAGATCAGCTTTTTGAACTCCAAAAGGATGTTGAGTTCCAAAAAGTCAATAACTTGCATTGATTTTCTGATTTGGAGTTTAACTGTTTCTTTTGAATATGCATAATAATTAAGAATTAAATAAATAAATAAAGTGATTTATCCTCAACTCAACTGATTTTTGAAAATAAATAATTAATTTATGGGTTAATTAACTATTTATTCAAACTTTTATTAAAAATTATATTATTAAATAATGACAACATGCTTTAATTAATTAAATAAGAATTTAATCAATTAAAGATAAGAATTTTGATTTATTGTCAAAATTAAATAATACAATTAATAATAGATAGAATTAAATTTAATTACATAATTAAGTGGCAAATATTAAATCTAATTAATTAAATATGAAAATATTCAATTAATCAAATTTTAGGATAAATGTGATTTATTGCCAAATAATTATAAAATTAAAGATAATTAAGATAATTAGGAATATTACTAGGAATATTCCCCGATGCAAAATTTAAGATAATCAATTATGATTCGATGATGTTTAGATGTGCCTTAGATTAGGACTTTGATGTCGATTTCGTTCGAATTTGTCGATGTAGGAGGTTAATGAACTTATAGCCCATTTTTGGGGTATTACATTTTGCCCCTCTTTGAATTACTGTGCGAAGCGCAGTGGTTCAAAGATAGTCTGTGTTTGATAGAGATATGAAACTGATGTTTGAGATTGATAATTGATATGAGATAGAAGCTGATTGATATTGAATTGAGATGGAGATAATAGGTCTTGAATGACCAAAGATAATGTTCACTGTAGCAGCAAATGAACCTATGATTGTGAAAAAGTGTCAAAACACCTGATTCTGAACCTTAGGATTGATAAGAAGTGAGTGACCCGTTCTAGACTCGATTGTCTTAGCAGAACTAGCAAGTATCACATCTGAATCCTTCAGTTGTCGAAGAACCAAGGAAAGAACACTATAATCTGATGGTTGCAAAAACTGATACAGATTACAAGATTAAGAGAATACCAGATTGATATGGATCGATGAATCTGATATGCCCCAAGTGATGATAGATTTGCCCCGAGCGATGAGGACTTTTGATGAATCAGTAACTAGACGTGATTGTTTGTCTTGATCACTGATGAAAGATATTGATAGACTTGATCGATAGAATTTTGATTTACAAACTTTGAATTGATGTGCAATACCATGCCCCCTTCGGGATTAAAATTGAAATCTGACAAGAGAAGTCAGCGTTAAATGGTTTAGAAGCATGTTAATTGATTTGAGAAGTGGTTATACACGTTCAAGAACGCATTCTGCATCGTTTGGAGGTCTTGGAGACCGAATTTGACTAGATTTGACCATGAGTTGACCATGGTTGACCAAGTTGAAATTTTGATAGTTTGATGTAAGATAATCAGTTAAGTTGAATACTAGATTTCTGTGATGATTGAAGGTCGAATATGCAAGTAGTTAATAATATGAATGATCTCAGATTTGAATTTTGATCCTGAAAAAGGATTCTACTTGCTATTTCATTGGAGGAACCTTCATGTGAGATTTAGCTCTTGTTAGACTTGAAGATGCGATTTGAAAAATCATTTAAGCATTGAAGTTCGTTTAATCATTGTGAGATCATGCAAACATGCAAAATGCAATGAGACATGCAAAATGAAATGCAACCTAAGACCTAGGACCTAGTCATTGATCATATGTCGATTTGTTATCATCATTGAACTTTTAGGTAACCGGATAAATCAATACAATGCCCACTAGCCATGAAACCATAGACATATGAATATTGATTTGTATGCGCAAGAATCAATACAACACCCACTGGTTATATAACCATGGACATATGAATATTGATTTGTTTTCGGAATGTTGGATTAGATATAAGCACCAAGGCACAAGCACCAGGATGACTTGAATATCATGTCCATTTTGATATAGCAATTTGTACAAGCATCAAAACATAAACGTTGTGATGACCTAGTACGCCTTGCATTACAAACACATCAAACAGTCAAGAGATCATTCTAAATCCAATGTGAATTACCCGTAGTGACCCTTTATCGTTCACATCCTTAGGCAAGATTGCGTTCACAGTAGGAGAAAGAACTTACTCAAAAAGATAATAGTTAGATCAAACATCCTTGAATTTTTTTGGGTATCAATGGTCGAGGTACGCATGGCCATCCAATTCGAGATAGAGGCTCTTACAGTCGGACACCATTTCAATCCAGAATTTCCAAAGCTGTTAGATTTTCACATACAAGCAGAAGACAAAGAAAAGATTATGCCCCCAGTCATCACTCTCTAAATCCTATAAAAGACATCATCGAAGAGCTCGAAGGGACACAATATGCAAAAATCTCAATGCGAATCAGTAAGCCTACAAGGAGATAAAAGCATGAAAAGCACAGATTGTTTTCAGTTGAGTTTTGATGTTTGATTGTTGTTGATGCAAAATCCTTTCTGGAGACGAGACTGACTGACTGACTCAACTTGAAGCTTCAAAGGACTCTGAGTGGATATGACACGTCTAAGATACATGGGAGACCATAGGATATGACATTGATTGCCCCCAAGTGTGAACATTGATAGGATGCAGACGCTTGAGCTGGTTGGTGTACAGGCCGACTTATTGAAAACTGGAAATGCAGGAACAAACCGGGAGATATGTACAAACTAAAGCAAGATTGAAAGCTGGGAAAGACCAAGATTGTGCTGATAGATGGAGCATTTTGGAACAAGTGGCACCTGTTTGCCGAGTTTTCACCATCTTGGTAGAGATTCTATTTTTGCTACCAAGGTGCCTGTTTCCAGGTTTTCACCAAGGCACTTTTTTTTTTTCTTTTTTCATTTTTTTGTATTTTTCATTTTTTCAATTTTTTTTTTTGTACTTTTGATATTTTTTGATTTTTTTTTTTTTGAATCATCAAGGCGCCTATTGCTAGGTTTTCACCAAGATGTTCATTTTTTTCAGGACTTTTTTCGATTTTTTCAATTTTTTTCAAGACATTTTACCAAGCACTGAATGCCTTAGGCATAAAATTTCTTCAGATGGAGAACGTTGATTGGTTCTCGGAGCTGTTCTCCTTCAATCGTTGAGAGTTGATAGGCACCAGAGCCAAAAGTAGCAGTGATTACAAAGGGACCCAGCCAGTTGGGTTTGAACTTCCCCTTGCGTTCTCGATGTGATTGATTTTTAGGATTTTCTCTCAACACTAGATCGCCAACCTAAAATTCTTTGTGTCTAACTTTCTTGTTGTAGCCTCTAGACATTCTTTTTTTTGATACACTCTGAGATGATCATACGCTGCTCGCCTGCGCTCATCTAGTAATTCAAGTTCTTGTAACCTAGACACTCTGTAGTCATCGTCGGTGACAAGTCCATGCATTCTAATCCTGAGTGATGGGATTTCAACCTCAATAGGCAGTACCGCTTCAGACCCATAAACTAAAGCGAAAGGTGTAGCCCCTGTAGGTGTTCTGATACTTGTTCTGAAACTCATTGTGATACTTGTTCTGATACTACTTTTGATACTGATTCTGATACTGGTTCTGATACTTGTTCTGATACTTGGTTCTGATACTAGTTCTGATACTGGTTCTGATACTTGTTCTAAAACTCATTGTGATACTTGTTCTGATACTAGTTTTGATACTGATTCTGATACTAGTTCTGATACTTGTTCTGATACTTGGTTCTGATACTAGTTCTGATAATTGTTCTGATACTTGGTATACTTGATAGCATCTTTTTCCATTTGCAAACTCCCAAGCAAGTTCATATCGTGCAGTCCCAATGTCTAGCAAGGTGGAGAACAAGAGGGATTGGCAAGCTAGTGGAAGAGATGGAAGACAAGAGAATAAAGGATAATGAAGGGAAGAAATCCTCAAGGGCAAACTCCTCAAGAATACCCAAGCTAGGGAAAAATTGTCATGTAAAGCATATTTGGATAAGCAATGAAAGGCTAGCATAGGATAAGCACAAAATCATAATGTAAGAGCAGGAAAGGATGCAATCCAAAGGAGTAGACATGTCAAGAGGCTTCATAGCACCGTGTTTTACTCTTTCTCTCTTTTTTTATTAGATCAAGACCAAAGGGGAAAAGGATAGCGATAGGCGAAAATGAATGGAGGAAGATGGATATGAAGGCTAAACATGGAAGCAATGAAAATAAGGTCATCGTAAGATAGCTCACAAAATAGCCAAATATTCGTGTATAGATCAACATTGTCAAGATCAAAGAGAGAAGACGAAATGGATGAAATATGTAGAAGAACTACGCATAATGCCTGATTGCCAGGTTTTCATCATGGTACTTATCCAAGGCGCCACAAGGGAGTGGTTTTCACCATAGGATGAATTTATTTCTCTTTACTTTTGCTACCAAGGCGCCTGTTTCCAGGTTTTCACCAAGGCACATTTTCAAATTTTTTTATTTTTCATTTCTTTTTTTTTTTTTTTTCTTTTTTTTTGGAAGAAGGCAAGCTTTTTAGATAATGCTCCTTGAAAGGATAAACCATGATATGCCAAAGATTCAAAATGATATGCTCAAAGATGCTGATAGGGAAAGGGAGATGGAAGAGAAAAATGGAGGATAAGGTTTTATGTAAAGTGAGTGAGGTTGGAAGATAGGAGGAATAGGAAAATGAGGAAAAATGATAGAAGGTAAAAGGATAATGCATGGAAAGATTGTAAAAGGGTAGGTGGAAAGGAAGGCAAGATCAACGTCAACACATACCTTGAAGGGTGGTGAGAGGATGGAGGAATCTTGAATGAAGGAATACGTGAAGGAATATGGTGAATGGATAGCAGAGGTTGTGGTTTAGGCACATGGAATGGAAGAATATTTTTGGAGGGAGATGAAGTGGAAGCCTTTGGAAGCTTGAATGTCAACTTCACTTTTTGCTCAACACCAGACTCTTTCAAGAGAGACTTTGGAATCCATATAGCCTTAGGATTTTTATTTCCTTTTGATGATCTAGAGAGAATATCTTGAATGATGGATTTTGGAACCCATACTTGTCTTGTGGTTTTTTTCTTAGATATTTCTTTTGACTTTATGCTTCCATGTCTATGAGAGGAGACGTGGTGATATTCTTTTTTTGATGGATTCTTGTATTGCTTCTTTTTCTTGTATTGAAAATTCAAGTTACTTCCAAAAGACTTGGGATTTGTGGAAGAGGGAGGATACGACTGGTCTAGATGGGTGGGTGGATGAAAAAGATTCAAGGGTATGCATCTATGTTGATCTTGAGGAAAGATAGGAGATGGAGGTATGTAAGGACCCAAGATGGATGGTGAATTAGGAAAGTTAGGAGGGGAAAGTGAAGGGACATAAGGACCCAAGATGGAAGGAATGCGTGAAGATCTTTGTAGTGGTGGAAGAGGTCCAAGGATGGAAGTGGAAGATGCAAAAGGATAATCAATAAGTTCATCAACATCTATATGACAACCAAGGATATCAACATCTTTAGAGTGAGCATTATAATTTTCAATAGAATCATGGACATCTTGAATATGAGCACCTTCTTTGATAGGATTTTTCAAAGCTTGCAAAGACTTAGGAAGGGTAGAAAGTGGAAGTGAACATGGAGTGGTAGAATAAGAAGATGGAAGACTTTGATCTTGACAAGGATCTTCAGATAGCACTAGCACATAATTTTTCTTTTGATTTTCAATAGGCTTGACATTGGAAGGAACACCATTTTTACCAACCTTAATGGAAGTATCATCTTTGGAAAGCGCAAGTGTAGTAAGGTTATTTTGATTGTCAATAAGCTCAACAGTGTAAGTAGTAGCTTGATCTTTCTTAGGCGAAGACTTAAGACATGGTGGAATGCATGAAAAAGGGGGTACAGGATCAAAAGAACCCTGAGGTGGATAAGAGACATCATGAAAAAGATTGGATGAAATGGAGGTTTCTTGATCTTGATCTTTCTTTATGTTCTTTTCTTTATCATTTCTGGAGTCCTCTTGACATGGAGCCACTTCTAAAGACAAGGAAGCATGTTGGGATTGTATGGATGACTTTGGAAGAGATGGTGGAGGACTAGCTGAAGTAGGGATTATAGCATATGAAGGCTTAGGCTCTTTAGATTTATCATTATTGAAAGTCTTTGCAGCCAAGTGAAGGTTAGCTTGAGTTTCTTTAAGAGGTAGCCCTGGAGGATAACTATAGGGAACCACATGAAAAGTATCAGGGCTTGTGTCAGATGAAGGTTCTGTGAAAGATTTGAAAGACTCGGAAGCTTTAGGAAATGTATGGGTATTGGAGGAAGTAGGGGATGGAAGGGAACCATCACAAGACAAAGGTCCAACATTAACATGATCTTGCTTGAGAGTGTAATCTTTATTTTTAGCCTGAGAGTTCTTAGAGGAGAGATCCTTATAGTATTGACGTTTCAAGCTAGCACGATGTATTTTATAGTCCTCAGAAGTAGTAGATGGATCATCATCAAGGTATTGTCCACAAAAGCCATCAAAATCTCTTTCAAAATCAGAATCATATGGATCACCATCACGATCTATCCAATGTGATGGCCCATTTTTAGTAAGTAGGAATGAACGATGAGGAGGACTCTTAGGAACAGAGGTGTCATAGGTATCATTACATTGTCTGTCATCATAGTCATCATAGTCTTCAAAGCTAGATGTGTCACTCTCCATGGAAGAGGTATCATATTGCTCAAATTTTTTCCGGGGGCATGGTGACATGTACAAGTCTTTATCAAATGGAAAAGAGTATAGAGATTCCATGGAGAACTTTTTAGATTCCTTCTCTTTCTCAAGTTTGTCAAGTTGGACTTGCATAGCTTGCAGCTGCTTCATCATAGCGGTGATCAAAATTTCTTCCTCATGTGTACTGATTCTCTGAGACATGTGTACGGATTCTCAATAGCTACTGCTCTGTTCTTGACACAATGATATTTTTGACAGATTCTGGATCTAGGCTGGAAACATTGGATATCTTGCAATTTGACAATTTCTGACAACTTTCTCAAATTTTTCCAAACGACACTCTGCAGACTCGTACGACAGTGGGTAGTCTATGAAATGATAGTTGCTAAACTCATACGACAGTTGGGTAATACTAAAATGACACTTGACAAAACTCGTACGACTTTTGACTTCCTGAAATGACTTTTGACTCCAGAAAAGATTTTACGTCACTTTTTGCAAAATGTAAGGTCTTCAGTTTTGGATTGTTTGTAAATTGTATTGTCCAGATTTTGAAGGTTATACCAGATTTGATCATTTTTAATAGACAAGTAGATAAATAAGCACGCAGAATAGCAAGCAAGTGATTCCAAGCACGTCTGAAAACAATGAAAAAGGGTAAAAGCAACCTTGGGCATGAACAATCAAGTGACCAAATTGTGCTAATCCCTGAGAGTACTAATTATGTATGTTCTGAAAAAGTTTTGCAATAACGCACATATACCTGAAAGTCAAAAATTGGCCTCTCTAGGGTTTTTAGTAATGGTTTGACTCTGCAACTTTTATGATTCAAAGGGGTGAACTCCAATCCCGGCGCACCAGGGTTTTGACACAGTCCGAGAACTTAATCTTCAAGAGCTGCTAGGGAGATCTGACAACCCAACAATGAACCATACCCGTGGAGATTTCTTCCACAAAGACATTTATATAGCGGTTGTCACTACCATGGCGAAAATGGCTATTACCGCTTGAGGTTCCGTCAATGCAGTTTGCCCTGTGAAGGGATTGTCCGCTACGGTTAACCCTCTCTAAAGATGACTCACAATAGTATACCACAAGGGGACTTGGCTCCAGATTCAAGGTTTTGACACCTCTTCACTTTTAACCCAAACAAAGCAAGCAGATTAATCCGACACGCTAAGACAAAGTTTTGTTCCACCAAGGTCTGTGATATCAACTCCACGTGATCTATCAACCTCTCCGGGGAGAGAATGTATCAATCAATAAGAGAAGACGCACTAACCAATTTTGATTCACCAAAGCTTGTGATATCAACCCCACATGATCTATCAACCTCTCCGGAGAGAGAATGTGTCGATCAATAAGAGAAGACTCACTAACTAAGTTGAATGTGAAACGCACTAAGTATCCTCCCTACCTACAAGGATTCTATCGTCAAGAAGGATTTCGCTAGGAATCCAATCTTTCAAGAATCACGAATAGTGTTCATAGGGCCTAATTACTATGTGAGCACAGATATATGTTCCGAAAGTAAATCTACCAAAAGTATCCAAAAAGTAGAAAGAGGAACACTTAACGCTTAAAGAAAATATGAGATGAGTCCACAAGGTGGAACACTTAACACCTCACACAAGCTAAAATGAGTCCCCAACTTAGAAAACAAGTGAGTTCCTAAAAGCACAAAAGGGTTGCCAAGTGGAACATTTAACGCTTCTGTCCTGTTGACCCCTCCCCTTTATGGCGCTGAGATTGCAACCACGGGGCGGAAATGAGGGGCCGGCGGATTAGCGAGTCCAATAACCCAAGATAGCAATCAAGATCAATCACAAGTATTCTAAGACTACTTAATGAATCCTTAAGGGTTCACAACCTAGTATCAATTATGCAAGTGTGTAGAAATAGATCAAAAGCATGAAAAGATGCACACAAGCTTGACACATAAGAGATTTATTTTAAGTCCCAAATCAAAATATTATTAGATGAAGGAGAATACCTGGGATCCTTGCAACGCGCTTAGTAGATTTTACTTGATTTTTAGCAATTTTTGTTGAGCTTTTCCATGCAAGCAAGTGACGAACTCTCCAACAAGCAAACAAGCAAACAAGATATGCAAAATATATTCAACTTATGAAAACCATAGGGTTAGCTCTAAAAATCAATTATTATCAGTAATAATAACCAGCAATCAACCCAAATGACAACTCATATCATTCATTGAACCATGTAAAAAAAATAAGTGCATACCCATCACAAAACTTTATTTTTTTTTTTGCTGCATTTGACCTAGTCAACAAGATCTAATTTTTTTGATATGATTTTGGCCACAAAAATAGAAATTCAGAATAGAGATCCCTACTAAAAAAACAGAGAGCTTTCCAAAAATGCAAAAATTTTAGAAAAACCTCTTCATTTGTGCCCTAGAGACCCATTTTATCAAAATAGACCAGTTTTTGTAAATTGACTATTTGAGCTATGATATCATGTCCAAATTTAAAACACAAAGAATGGACCCCCTGTAGAATTTAAAGAGCTTTCCGAAAATATGAAAATTTTCAAAAAATATGCTGATTTGCGTCAGATATTAATTTTTTCCGGAATTTAAAGAAAAAATTATTAAAAATTCAAAACATCTCAAAAAATTCTAAATGTTTTACTGTAGCTTTTATGACATGTTACCAACCTGTAAAAAAAATTTCAGAGAAAAATTCTAAGCCGTTTGGGAGATAAAATTAAATCTTTGAAACTTTGGGGTTTTAGCTCCCAAAAAAATCAAAACCAGCA
This sequence comes from Chamaecyparis obtusa, assembly GCA_027943335.1. Classification (NCBI taxonomy): domain Eukaryota; kingdom Viridiplantae; phylum Streptophyta; class Pinopsida; order Cupressales; family Cupressaceae; genus Chamaecyparis; species Chamaecyparis obtusa. The sequence goes on along the minus strand of BSBK01005867.1, from coordinate 1,000,005 downwards.
TGCAAAGGTGGGTTGCCCCACGGTGGGCGCCAGAAATGTGTGTGTGAAAATTATACCTGATCTGTAAACACAACACTCAGTAAAACATTAGAGGTTAGCTATAATCAAAATCGTGCAAAATTGAAAGCTATCTAACCAAGCGATTTACTGCCTTCTAATAGGTGCGAGATTAATGTTCTCAGATTGTAATCGAGATCAGTGACCTAGACGACACCTAAATGAAGGATTTGAATGCAAAAGATGGATATGAAATTGAATGCAATTAATCTATATTTTTGATATTTTCTATGCAATAAGAATGAAAACTTGATATGAATCTATGCTAATATGAAAAACTTGATATGAAATGAATGCTAAATGATCTAACAATGAAGATTCTAACAATGATATGAAAACTATGAATGCAAAAATAAGATTGATCTCACAAATATGTCGATTCACAAGAGCTTTGATTCTTCAATTCCAATTCTCCAGCGTGATTGTGCAAAATATGAGATGATTTGTGAAGAGCTGAGCCTTTAATTTATAGAAATCCAGGGCTTTGGAGGTGCATGAATAAAAGCCATAAATCACTCAAATTAACTCATCTTGATTTTTGAGTTATCTGATCATAAAAGATAGTTAATTCTCAAAATCATGCAAAAACATGCAAAAACAGCTTTTTAACTCAAATTAGAGTTTAGATCAGCTTTTTGAACTCCAAAAGGATGTTGAGTTCCAAAAAGTCAATAACTTGCATTGATTTTCTGATTTGGAGTTTAACTGTTTCTTTTGAATATGCATAATAATTAAGAATTAAATAAATAAATAAAGTGATTTATCCTCAACTCAACTGATTTTTGAAAATAAATAATTAATTTATGGGTTAATTAACTATTTATTCAAACTTTTATTAAAAATTATATTATTAAATAATGACAACATGCTTTAATTAATTAAATAAGAATTTAATCAATTAAAGATAAGAATTTTGATTTATTGTCAAAATTAAATAATACAATTAATAATAGATAGAATTAAATTTAATTACATAATTAAGTGGCAAATATTAAATCTAATTAATTAAATATGAAAATATTCAATTAATCAAATTTTAGGATAAATGTGATTTATTGCCAAATAATTATAAAATTAAAGATAATTAAGATAATTAGGAATATTACTAGGAATATTCCCCGATGCAAAATTTAAGATAATTAATTATGATTCGATGATGTTTAGATGTGCCTTAGATTAGGACTTTGATGTCGATTTCGTTCGAATTTGTCGATGTAGGAGGTTAATGAACTTATAGCCCATTTTTGGGGTATTACATTTATGAGTACTGCAAAGAACATGGGATAAAGAGACAGCTAAGTGCCCCTAGAACCCCTCAGTAGAATGGAATTGCAGAGAGAAGGAATAGGATCATTCTTGATACAGTGTGCACCATCATGATTGAAGGAAAGGTCGCACACACCTATTGGAGAGATGTAGTCAATACTGCAGTCTATACTATCAATAGAATTAAATTAAGGTTGGGCACAAACAAAACACCTTATTAGCTATGGTTTGGGAATGTACCTATAGTAAAATACTTTAGAATCTTTGGAAGCAAGTGCTACATCAAGAGAGATGAAGCAATTGGCAAGTTTGATGCAAGAAGTGATGAAGGTATTTTTCTTGGTTACTCTACTAAAAGAAAAGCTTATAGATGTTTTAATCTAAGATTGAAGAAGATCATTGAAAGTGCTCATGTTAGGATTGATGAGAAGTTTATGATTCAAGATAGATACCATGATTATGCACCTATGATTGAAGAAGAACCTAGACCTACCAGTAGTGAAGTAGTTGTTGAAGACAAGGATTACGAAGAGGTACACATTCCATTGGAAGGGCATGGACAGTAGATGAATGCTGGTGTAGAGAATGAGAGTGAGCAACAGGAGGTTGTTGTTGAACCTTGTGAGGAAAAGGTTCTTGCTGATGAGGGAAAGTTGGTGACAAGTATGGTTGAAGAAATGATTTGCCCGGATGATGGAGATGTTAACACAAATGATTAGGAAGGAAAAGATGTAGTGCAAAGATCAGATGCTGAAGAGAAGCCTATTGATGACAGGGATGAAGTATTTGTCCATAAATGTGATACTCTAGAGATATGCAAACAGGAATAGGACCAGATTGTGGATCAAGTTGATTGGTATTTTTATGTAGGTGATATGCGGCTGGCAGATGTATTTGTTCCAGGATTCAGCGAAGATACCACAAAGGGTATCCAACATGAAGATTTGAACCAAAATTTTATGGAAAGCGGCATCAATTCTGTCATCCTTATGGTGACATTATTCCCTACATACAATTGGAAAATCCGGAAGAAGATCGTCGCAATTCAACGGGACTTGAATTTTTCTGTCCCTGGGAGTATGATGCAGGGGCATCCGACAATTGGAAACATTTCAAAGATTATGGTTATTTTAATAATAATAATGTAATTGGATGGGTTGATTCTTAGTTTGAAATAGTTATTAAGGTGTTGGGTCGAGTAGACTTAAGTAATTAAGATATAATAAATTTTAAATGTTTTTAGAACTTTCCCTAATCGGTCATGAAGAATCGATAGGGAAATTAGAATAAGTTAGCATCGGTTGTGGGAAGTTAGAAAAAGATAGTTATTTGAGTTAGTTATCGGTTTTTGAAAATCTTTTTATATTTACCATGTAAAACTGAGAAGGGGAGAGTAGTAGAGTAGTGTTGGGAGTAGAGGATTTTGAGAATGGAGAATCGGGAATGGAAAGTTTAACAGGAACCAAATAATGAGAAGAATGATCTAATTTCCGGTTCTTTATTTTCTCATTGCACTTTATTGTTCTCAAATTTATTATATTCAAATGCTATATCAATCTCAGTTTGAAATATCTTTGTTGCTGTTAATTCATAGCTGAATTTATGTATCGATTTTTCATTACATTCCATAGTTTATTTAATCGGGTGTACACAAGAATTAATTTCTTATCTTGTTGAGCATGAATTAATTCATGGAATCGACTATTGAAGGAAGATTAAAGTTTATGGAATCAGTGAAATAATGTGTATTTGTTCTTAAAATAGTGAATGGATTAAACAATGTTAGATTTTCGAAGGAGTAAATAGTTTTAAGATTCTTATTCAGTTTCGAAGATTGAAGTTGGCTGGTGAAGATTCAGTTATTTATTTCTCAGTTTATGTATCGAGTTTATTAAAGTTCAATGTGTATTGAATCGGCTTTTCATTTGAAGAAGTTATGTTATTGATATCGGTTCTTTTTATATTGTTTATGAAAGATACACAGTAAAATAAATTGGTTTGGTCTATAAGTTAGTTTTGTTTTAAAGGTTGTCATTAAAACCTTTTAGACATTTATAAGGGGTCTTGGATGTTGAGTTTTCGAGTTGACAACTTTTGTTGTCAACTTAACAACAATTTACTTGTTTATGTTGATTAACAGTCAATTATGATGACAGTTAGGGACAGTTACAAGGTTGCTGTCAGCTTATTTGGGAGATTTATGTTTATTTGGGTGGAGATCCATGGAAAGGGGGGAGAGTATGATCTAATTTGTAATATGAAATGGAGAAACAAGTTCAAGATGAATAAAAATTAAATTTCCTGCAACTCTGTGTTCACTGTCCTATGGGTACAGTCCTAGCAACAGTGACTTGGTATGACTGTTATTTAATGTAATCTTTGCTTGTTCATGATCTAGGAACCTATCCTGATATTAGTTTCATTTCTTTATGCAATTACTTTGTCATTTCATTGTCTTGTAACAACAAAGGAGTGACTAGTGTTGTATAGCCAGTGACTGGTTAGACACAGTCAACTGTTCTTGTTTTGAAGATTTAACATGTTGAATCTCTCCCACCCCCTATAGTCGCTGTGATTGGTGGGAGAGAATTAAATTATAATAATTTCTTTGTATTATACTAATCTAATGCAGGAGAGTAAACAAACTTGGTGGAAGAGCAGTGTTGGGTGGTAGTTTGCTGACAAAGACCATGCCCGGATTAGACACCAATCTAATAGAAAGTGGATTATTTCATGTTTGAAGATGTTTGGGGGTGGATCCTTCATGTATGGCTATAAATTGAAGTGTCTTTGCAATTAGTTTGGCCTGGAGTGGACTGGAGTAGTCTGTTTGAACAAACCCTCATGGTATGTCCCTAAAATCAAGGGTTTAGTGGCTAGGAAAATGGGTATGTGATGAAGTCTTATAAACTTAAGAATCTATGGTTTTGAAGCCTCTAGAAAGATTGTTTCAGTGTTTTGAGTCATGGGAGAAAGTGGAGTTAGGGGTTGCTTTGTAAAAGTGGAGAATTAGGCCTAGGTGCATGTGTAAATAGCAATAAAAGACTTCACCAATCAAGGAATGAAGGTCTGAGTTTAAGATGGGTTGAATAACTCCAAAAAGGGTATTTGGAAAGGTAATCAACTTACTAGGTTGTTTGGAAACTTTTCATGGAATTTGTAAATTTCTGTCTAGACAGGGCTACTAGCTAGGCCTAGAAGGGCTATAGTAAAGAATGATGAAAGATGAGTTGTTTGGAGTTGGTGAAGAGTTGTATCATGGTAGATAGACCATGTTAAGGTGATCCAAGGTGTTGGAATCAAAGTGAGGAGTTTGGTTGAGATTTTGGTATGATGGAAGTGCTAGGTACACTAGATGACCTATGAGGAAATCGATGCAATAAGATATTGAGGAAATGAAATAGGAAGTGGAATCATGAGCATAGTGTGTGGAAGTGATCTATAAAGTCAGAGAACTCTATTTGATCTTCGAGTGAAGTTAAATCATTGAGTGGATTCCAAGTAGTTTGTTGAATCCTCAAGGTTTTAATTTATTCAATGACCCTGAAACAAGTGAAGAAGAAACATAAAAGGCATATGAGAAAGTCACACCTAATGTTCCTAAATTCACATCTAGATATCACTCAAAGGAAGACATCATTTGAGATCGGAGCAGTAAAGTCATGACAAGAGAAAAAGGAAAGAGTTCCACAACAAATGAAGAGGTATGTTTACTATCACAGATTGAACCCTTAAGTGTTGAAGATGCATGTAATGATTTAGATTGGCATGAAGCAATGAAAGAAGAGCTAGATCAGATAATTAAAAATGACACATGGGAATTGGTCCCTAGGCCTAGTGATAAGAATGTAATAGGAACAAAATGGATATTCAAAAATAAGATGAATGAAGCTGGAATAGTGGTAAGAAACAAAGAAAAACTAGTATGTAAAGGATATGTGCAAAGAGAAGGAATTGATTATTCAGATACATTTTCCCTTGTGAGCAGATTGGAAGCCATAAAGTTGTTTCTAGCTTATGCTACATTCAAGAACTTTAAGGTATACCAGATGGATGTTAAGTCAGCATTCCTAAATGGAGAGTTGATGGAAGAAGTATACATTGAGCAGCCAGAAGGATTTACTTTATCAGAGAAACCTAATATGGTATGCAAATTGAAGAAAGCTTTCTATGGACTTAAGCAAGCCCCTAGAGCATGGTATGAAAGACTTGATGGTTACTTGACTAAGATTGGATTCAAGAAAGGAGCAACAGATTGTAACTTATTCATAAGAGAGGCATCTGATGGAGTATTGTTAGTTGCTATATTTGTTGATGACATTATATTTGGTGGTAATGATAACCTTAGTGCAGAATTTGCTAAGGAGATGTAGAGCGAATTTGAAATGAGTGTGATTGGTCCTATCAAGTACTTTTTGGGATTGAATGTGCAACATATAGACAAAGGTATATTCATAAATCAAACTAAGTATGTGAAAGAGATCTTGAAGACATTCAAGATGGATGATTGCAAGCCAGTGAGTACCCCCATGATAATAGGATGCAAGCTTTCAAAAAAAGATGATTCACCAGCAGTAGACATAACCTTGTATAAGTCTATGATTGGTAAACTTATATATCTTACTCAAACCAGACCAGACATTTCCAATGCAATTGGTATTTTTGGAAGATTTGCAGCAGAACCTAAGCAAAGTCATCTCATGGTAGTAAAAAGAATATTCAGATACTTGAATGGAACCTTAGACTATGGTTTATGGTATCCTAATTCAGAGAATGTAAAGCTTCATGTATATATAGATGCAGATTGGGCAGGATGTGTGGATGATAGAAAGAGTACCTCTGGAGGAGTTGTATTCCTTGGAGATAGACTTGTTACTTGGACAAGTAAAAAGCAGAATTGTATATCTCAATCAACAAAAAAAGTAGAGTATGTAGTAGCAACATTAATTTTTTCTACAATTGTGTGGATCAAGCAGATGATAAAAGATTTTGGTATTCAGATTGAATACCCTATTGTTATTCATTGTGATAGCACTAGCACTATCAATATGTCAAAAAACCTTGTGATGCATGCAAAAACAAAACATATTGAGATAAAATATCACTTCCTAAGAGAGAAAGTAGCAGAGAAAGAAGTAATGGTGGACTATGTGAGTACAAAAGATCAACTAGTAGACATATTCAAAAAGCCTTCACCTAAGGATACTTTTGAGTATCTTAGGGAGAAGCTGGGAGTAATTCCCTTTCCTGAATTTGATTAGAGATAGCAGGAGTGCATTAGTCCTTAGTGACTGATGAAAGGTTGACTACTCTACCTCTAGAGTAGTACCGGTGCTTAATGTTTTTGGTGCCCTTTTCCATTGATGTCAAAGGAGGAGTAGTATATAGTCATGAAAAACATAAAAAGAAGGAATATATAGTAATAAAAAATAAGTAAAAAGGGGGAGTAAAAATACAGTCATAGGAAGCAGTTAAGTTGAGGAAATGGAGAATATTGAAGAATATTGCAACAGATGGAGGATACTTCCTTGGGGAGTTTTGTTGATGAAATAGAGAATGTTATAAAAGAATTGGACATTTGGATTGGTGGTGTTTTTCATTCCATATGTTTCCATCAATGCCAAAGGGGGAGATTGTTGGAGATTTGCGAGCAAGCCAAATTGCTGACTATATGTTTGTCATTGATGACAACATATGGTAAGCAACATGTGTGGGAGCCTGATGAAGAGATCTTTGAGCATATGTTGCATGGATATGTTATCAGCATGATATCATAGACACAGAGGTTGATTCTGAGTAAAGACAGTAGTACAATTGTGTATATCAGTGAGTGTTTCTGATAGGTCCCAGGAATAGTTCTGTACATGATTTGCAGTATGGTTGTGGTAGAGCCTTGCATGTTTATATTTATGTTGTAGACATATGTATGATGTTATGTAAATAGACGCAGAGTTAGATATGCAGTACAAGTTGAGTTATGAAGTCTCTAGTTGACAGTCACAGTTTCCTGAGTCTACCTGGAAGAGCTGACAGTGTTTATATAATTGTGGTAGTTGCACCTATCATCTCAGTATGCACACTTGGATTTATGTTAAGTAGAGATTTAAGGGTGTTTAGTTAAGAGCGCATAATGTAATTCAACATGAGAAGAAAGTTGGATTTAATTTAGTAGAGCCGACTGTGTGTAGCGTTGCGTCTACTCACATGGAATTGTGTAGTCCTAATTTATGTTGCGTGCTTAGTAGAGCTGACTAAGATGTTATTGGAGAATTGTATTGTTTCTCTAATATTATTTCAAGATGGTTCTAACAGGCCGACTTGATTATATCATTTAGAGAAAGATATTTATAGGCAGTCATTTGTGATTGCTAAGCATGGATAATGGTTGAAAGATAAGAGTAGAGCAGAGAGTGCGAAGTGTTGAGCCCTCAGTAGAAGGTCTATGTGACATAGTAGAGAGTTTATACTATTCATTGGAACTGATCAAGACAACAGGTCTACGTGCAGTTCACCAAGATCAAGATATAGTGTGTATTTGTTAAACAGAAGGTTGCAACCTTCACCCCTTTGAGCAGTGTGCTCTCAGACAGTGCGTCCTCACCCCTAACAGGGTTAATTATAAAAGATTCCTAACAGGGTCCGACCCTTGACCAGGTTACTGTACTTATTGCATTGTAAAGATCAACTCCTAACAGGGTTGTAAGATTTTCTAACAGAGATCATAATACACTAGTGCAGTTCTTAGTGGGTGTCAATTCCCACCGGGGTTTTTACCTATTTGGGTTTCCCCATAACCAAAATTGTGGTGCTGTGTTAAGTGTTCTTTCATTGTGTTTATGCTTAATGTTCCTATATACTTAATTGGATAAAGAATTAAATCTTCTAGATAACTAATTCACCCCCCCCTCTTAGTTATCTCTTGGGACTATTCCTAACATGATAGCCTCTTATATCTTCTTCTTGTCTTCATCATTGAAGAATCTGTATCTTCTTTCAACTCCTCCCATTCTGCCATACTCCATTATGTCTTTGGCAATGGAATAAAATATTCATGGTTTCTTCTTACCACTTTCTTTTAAATCTTTTGCATCCTTGTTTGATATAGTGGCTTCTTCATCTTCTGTAGTATCCTTCTCTCTCTCTTCTCATCTATGGATTTTCTCTTCCTCTTGTATATCTTCATAGTGAAGGAGGACCCAAGGGTTGGTTGATCCAATCCATCTTGTTTTTCTTTGTAAGCCATCTTTGGCATGTGTGAGTTTTTCCTAAGGTCATGTTGACCATAGTGTGAATCCAATAGGGATGAGAGGTCTAAATAGGTCCTATGTCCTATGTCATTGCAATCCTTGAGGCTTAAGTGTTAAAGTCTCTTACTTGGTTATTTGGTTTTAGATGATGTCACCATGATGTCATTGGGTCTAGTGTGTGTTCGAGGTCATGTTAGGACCTAGCATGGAGTCTAGGTCAGTCTAGGACTTAGCCAAAGTCATAGATTTTTAAAAATGTAAAAGCTATAAAATTGTTGCAAAAAGTTGCTTAGCAACTTTTGCAACTTTTCAAAGTTGCTCAGACAAGATTGTCCAAACACCCTAAAACAACCTAGAACTGCCCTAATGGAAACCTAAGACAAACCTCAGCCTATTTAAGTCTTTTTTTGGATGAAATCTTGAGGTTGGAGATTCTTATGTACGAAGCTTGGATTTTGGAGTGTGAAACAGTGTATGGGAGTTTGTGAAGCTTTGTGATCAATGAGTTGCAGAGGAATGTTTTGAGTTGTGTTATGGATTGAAATCAATGGAGTTCTTATTTTAGTGTATTTCCCTACATTGTGTGTCATTATATTAGGATTTTTTGTTTATTTCCTATTTTGCATTAATTCTTTGTGTATTGCCTAATCACTGGTTCAAACTAGGAAGGTGTGTGAAATGGAGACCTAACTCACTATCCCACTGTTCAATCTGTATGACCTCTTGGGGATAGTGAGTAGAATCCATGTATATATTTTGTATAGGAGCATGAGTCCTGAAAAGCTTGGGAAGCAATTTAAATGTCTTTCCATAGGCGAGCCTATGGTGAGCCCGGCTAGGAAAGAATGAGCCACAATGGTGATAACTTGTAGAGGTGTGCATGAAGCCACAAATTAGTGATTGGAGGTCAAAGACAAGGTTCTTGCCAAGAACTAGTCAAAAGGAGGGGGTCTAACCAATCCATTTGGTTTCCCAACACTTGCAGACAAGCCATGCAATCAGAGAAGTTCTAAAACCCTCCCAAAACACCTATTTTTGGTTAGGGAATTGTACGATAGGGTGGAACCAAGATTTTTATTTTCCAAAATTCACATCCATTATCCTAGTGGAGGATTTCAAAAAATTTATTTTGTCTTTCCAAAGTCATTATGATACAAGTGAATCATTTCTAATTGTGTTGGGCATTTTTAAAATCTCCATAAAATATTATTCATTATGTGACAAGTTCCATCATTATAAGATTGCGCTGAGAGTGCTTCCTTTTTAGTGTGTTCCTCTACAAGCTAGAAGTGCACTGGGTATATTCTAGGCTCCCCTACGAATTCTTTCTCTGTTGTGATCCTCTTTTATTAGGTGCAATTTGAGGTTTTGTTGCAATTGAAGAAATTTGATAGGTATCTGATGTTTGGGCGCCATTGAGCATGCTTGGGAATGTGCTGGGAGTGCGTATTTGCATCCAAGATGAAAATTTTCTTAAATCATTTTTAAACCAAGTTTATTTTCCCTTGGCTTGTCTTGAATGATGTGGAAGGGGAAGCTCTAGTAGTAGGTATGATTCAATTGTAACTTCAAGGAAGATGGAAAATATATTATTAAAGATAATTATTCTTTGTTTTGGTAAATGATCTACACAATGGAACCTATCCCAATTAGAGACTAAGACATTGTGTTGAAGAAGCTTTTATAACATGAGGTACAAGTTCACTAGTGTTGGCATTCAATATTATTTTTGTAATCTAAATAAGGTTGTACAATTTTGGGCTAAGTTAAGATTAGATTAAGAACCAAATTGGTGTCTCTCTTCAATGATATTTTGAACTCATGGGAAGTTTTAGATTTGCTTATACATTATCAACTTCCTTAGTTATTTTTTTAAAGATGTCCTAAAGTGTCACTATGGTTGGTGTTCATCCTAAGGATTTACGATTAACACCAAAGGAAATTGTGGTTTGATTGGGAAGTTTTGGAGGTGTATGTGAGTAGATTTATCATCACTTGTATGAATTTTACTAGTGCAAGCATTGGGTCAAGGTGTATATGATAGTGTTCTTGTTAATATTCATTGGGTGGCTAATAGGCAAAAGTTGGGTTGGGAATATTTTAGCTTCTTTCTTTCTTATCATGGTTCGCAAGAATAGTGAAAGGCCAAGTTGTGATCTAGGGAGGGAGGGTAAAGTGTCAAATAGTAGTCTAGATTCCATTTTCTACCATGATTCTCTACCCACCATGTTTTTTTATTAAAGACGTGTCGAGGAGTTAGGATTGGGTTTGTATGGAGTTCCTAAGTCAAAGAAAATAGTGAACCAAAAAACTGTCTCTAAACTAGTGAATAAGGTTCAATGATGATGTATTGAGTGTTTGATGAACTTGAAATAGTTATTTATAGACTAGTTCAAAAGTATTAAAATTCTCTTAGATGATGTGCAGGAGTCAAACCAAGCAAATTTATAGGGTTATAAGAAGATCGATCGTCAATGGCAAATGTGAGGAGCTTAAATGCATTACAAGAGGAGGAGAACATAAAAGTGATGCTTGGTTACTCAATAGTTATGACACCTTGAAAACCATGAGAATGCATAATTCTTGTCTTGTAAAATTATATTATCCATAGTTCAATCACACATGAGATTTATACACATCATTCAACTCTTAGCTCTAGACCCTATTGTGTGACCTGAAAGAAATTTCATAGAAGAAACTAAGGAATGAGATGGTACATCTAATCCTAGAAATTGGAATGTATATTGAATGTGAACTTATCTTATATATATATTTTTTTTATTTAATTTGATATTAAGAAAAGTGTCTAACTATGATATATTTACTATAAATTACTCACTTATTATAAATCAATGCATTATAATTTTTAATAATATTTTACTCGTATATATATATATAAAGAAACCAAATCCCCCTAACTCATAAATCTATAATGAGAGTAGAAAGTTCAATGCACAACGGCTTGTGCCAAAATAGGAAATTACGTGTAAGTTAATCATTTTCATATTTGCACGTGGATTTATTGGCTTTGAATATAAACCCTAACTAAATTGCAGTCAAACCTGAGGAGGTTTTTCCGTTGAAAATTACTAGAGAAAAGTGCCTAAATGACCACATTCATCCATTACCTTGCTTAAATATTTTTAGATTAATGAAATACAAAACAACTTGCGAATATCTTATCTGCATTCCCGAGGGCGAAAAAGATTGCGACACGTGTCGTTCATAGATTTTCTATTAACAATTCTGATTTTATTGAGAAAATAATATTGACCGTCGATGATTTGATCCATCGGTTCATGCAATATTTTAAAAGAATTTCGAAGCGAGATAAAAATAGAAACGTTGGAGGCAAAACGAGTTAATTAAAAAGATTAAAATTATATACAAATCAAAATAGCCAGGGAAGAAGATACTGAGAAGATACTGAGGCGGAGTGTGGAATAATCCGGGTTAAAATGGCTCGAAGGGCAGCCGTGAATGGGATTTTTGAGAATGAATCATTTTCTGTGGAGTCTGAAGATTTTAAAAATTTTAATCTTGGAGCATTTGGCCCTCTTTTTCGTATTTTCTGATGAGAATTTCCCCACCTCTTTGATGTTTAGGTAAGTTAGGCATCTGCGATGGTTTTTTGATGCAATCTGGCTCACTTTTGCGCAAAATTTATTGAGATTCTTCGGCAGTTCTAGTTCGCTTTTAAATTTTTTGTTTTTGATTTCGGAGCGCTGAAATTTTGATGATTTTGGTGCAGGTGATCCGTATTTGTTCATTGGATTAATTGGAGCCCTGTTTAGGAATTGGAACCTATCTGTCTGAGCAGAATTTATTTTTTTTATGGCCAATAAAGTTTGCTTGGAGAACTTCTGCGGGTAAAAATTGAAGAAGTTCAGGTCTTCTTTGCAAATATACTAGAAAGACGGCTTCCTGAAATCTTGAAAGGGAATTTGTAATTTGCAGTGTAAGGATGAGGATTTTACTAAGAGAATGGAGGGTTTTGAGGGCTTTGTTCGGTATATGTTCTAAATCTTAAGATTTTGATTTTTTTGGGGGTAATTCTGTATAAATTTCTGGGTTTCTGCTTCAAGTCCAAGGATTCAAGACTTTGGTCATAACTTTTTGTGGTTCTGCTTCAAATCTGCGGACTTGAGAGCATTTTTCTCACCCTGGGACTCAAATCTGAAGGATCGTAGTGTTTTCTTTTAAAATGGATATGGCGGCAGAACTGGAAAATCCAATTCCTCCTGTAGATTTTTTACCGAAATGGGGAATCCGCAAGCGAATGAGTTGCGTCAAGCCACATGTTAAGCAGGCCGAGGCCGTTACAGATAAGAAGCCCGCTATTCATGTGGACAGGCGTGTTTTTAGAGCCAATAAAGAAGAATATGCTGCTGAATTAGCAATCTCCAGTCAGGAACAGCACTACCAAGTGAAATTAGCTGTTGATAAAAAAGTATCGGTACCCTGCAATAACAGTTCTCATTCCTCCGCAATTCGTCCAGAAAGGAGTACAAGATTGCAGCATCCAATAAATAATAATATGAGCACCAGGAACAGCAATTATTCAGACCAAACCAACATAATGCAACATAACAAGCCCTTGAATTCAGAGCCTTTCATTTGGCCAAAAGTTTGTTTGACCCTGCCTCTTGCCCAGATAGAGGAGGATTTTTTAGCAATAAAGGGCTCGAAATTGCCACTGAAGCCCAAAAAGCGTCTCAAGTCTATTCAGAGGACAATCCATGTAAGTAATCTTGTGCTTTCTTAACTTTTTGTTTCAATTTTTTGTGTTTAGCCTTGAATCCAATAAAGAACAGAAAACATAATCAGTTTCTTTCTGTTTTTGTGGTGGAGGATTCTTAACAAACATCTTTCCCGAAGATTAGCTTATCTAGTGAACCCATGCATGAGGCTTCCTAAATTTTCGTAGCAGGGTTCTAGTAAACCTTAGGAGCCCTCTACAGAAAAGTATTCCAATTTATCAATTCCTGTATTGTAAGAAATTATCTGAATAGAAATCTCTCCTAAACAGTGGTTGCTGGGAACTTTCTGGAAAAGATTCCAATCTCTTAATTCACTGCTTTATAGGATAAACTGAGGCATAAAATTTGTACAAGCTCATTCCATGGTATATTTGGCTTTAGTGTTGTGGTTGGCATATATATGCTTGTACTACAACTGAGATCCCTGATGGGGAAGGAATCCGGACTGAATTACTACATATGCCGCCTTTTGGGAAAATCCTAGGTATATAAACATGTCCATATGTCTGGATCGTGCTTTCCTCTCCTATTTCTTTACTATATTGACATTTTCTGTCATTAATTTGTAAGGGATGACCTAAACCTTCCACTGAATATTGTCTTTCCAGAATGGTTAAATTGCCTGCTCATTTCTAGTCCATTGGGTAAATTCATGCCCGATTGGCTTGTACCCCTTGATAATGCTGAGATTACAAGAATATTTTGTAAATTTTTGTCTGTTCTTTCTTTAGGCAATGTAGAAAAGGATGTTTATAATTTTAAAATGTGCTTAGTTATACATAATAGAGTGGACATGCAGAAGGGAATAGTTATGCATATTTTGTAAATTGCTGTGCGTTCTCAAGCAATACAGAAGGATATTTTTTCTCAAAAGCCTATTTATGATTTATACATAAAAGAGTGGACATAATACAAAAATTATAATTTACATTATATCATACCTATTCTGGGTTTTTGTATGATATGATCTCATAATTCTTTATTGTTGAAACCATGTGGGTTCCCAGCTAGAAGTTGTCACTCACAGTTTTGGTAACGTTGATGTGTCCTGTGTTTTTGAAATGCAAGTTTTAAATGAAATTTGATCTTAAAGACATCAAATTTTTACAATCCATAAATTTGGAAGAGCAGTTTCTGAATTAGATTGTATGATAGTTTTTAAATCCAGACAATCTAATGTAGAAACAGCTCTTCCAAACTTGATATGTTGTTCTCAAAAGTTGAGATGCATATTGTCCACCGAATGACTACCAATTACTAGGGAGCTGTTTAGATGCTTAAACATAATCCTGAATTATGGAACTTCTGATGTGTTTTTTTCAAGTTGAGATGCATTTTGTCCAGTTCCACCAAATGGCTATCAACTACTATGGAGCTTTTCAGATGCTTAAACATAATCCGGAATTTAGAATATTCAATAGTTACTTATGATAAAAAAGCATTACTTGTCATAATGTGAAGCAGTTCCATTTATTGTACGCTGTATGATTTTTTGCAGATTGTTAGCCCTGGTGGTTGGCTCAACGATATTTCTCAAGAACGGTACGAAGTGAGGGAAAAAAAATGTACGAAGAAGGTAATTTTTTGGCAGTCTCTTGCTACATTTGTGATCAATTCTCTAAGACTATCTATGCCTTCATTGCTTCTAGCACTAACTAATTCAATCTGTCCTTGATGCAGAGACCAAGGGGTTTGAAATCAATGCGAAAAGCAGAAAGTGATTCTGAATAATCAGGCAGTTACATCTCAACTGCACTCTTAGCTGCATCTATAATACATGAGTTTCGCCAATTAATTTGTCTTCCATGACGCACAATCAGAAGCTAAACCTTAAAATTCAAGGAGCCTTCAATAGGATCCACTATGTGTTTGAAATGGAATGAAATGTATACAAATCAAATAGCATCAGTAATTTTGAGGGATGTAAAATTTCTGAATAATAAACCAATCCCAAAGCAATATCAATGATTCAATTCTTTATTTGTTTGGGCATATTCAAATTGTTTCAGCTTTCAGCCTTCAGCAATTCTTTTTAAGACTACATTTCAAAGCATTTGTATCGATCTTTACTTTATAAACTTCTGCAGGGCTAGTTATTCTTGATAATGATCTGTTAAGTTGCTTCAAAATGATTCCTCAAATCTTTTGCAGGTTTCTGACTTTCGTTTTGATAGCTCTGTGAGCTGTAACAATTTTATTTGAAGCTGGCTGTCATTTTGTTTGGCCATATAAACATACATTTTGATTCGCAAGGTATAATATTATCAGATTCTTTATATCAATCACGACGTGTTAAGAAATTGCCCCTATATCTTACTAATTTTTTCCTCGTGTGCTAGAAAAAGTAGTAGCAGTTTTCTTCAAAGGTTTGATGTAGTTTATTGAACCATGTTTGAACAATGCATATGACACTTAATTGCATTCTCAGGGACAATTTGAATTCTTCAGGCTGGATGCACAAAACTTGACCAAATATGTAATTGGAAATCCTCTTGTGAGTTTCAAGGGTAGTCTCATGTGCTTAATTGGTATCTGGATTTCCCGTGAGCTGGAAAACACCATGCTTTAGACGTTTTGAAAGAAGCTACATCCATACTGGCATGTCTATAATTTTGAACCCAAATTTTCCTAGAGTGTAGCTGAAGCTAGTTGTATCATGAGACTAGTCTGGAAATTTTAAAATGTCGCATTGTTTTCTTTGATGGTAAAAGGTAGTAGGCATGTTCAGTTTCATTAGATATCATGATTGCATGCATTATAAGGTGAGGTTTGGAATCATTGGAGGATGACATATGTGTCAGGCCGAGTTCTTCCCCCATGATGTTGTGGATACTTTGCGAGTTCCACAGCAAATGCAATAATTTCAGATATATATGAATATGTAAGGTAATAATTTTTCATTTTAGATTGGTTATTCTTGTTAAAAAACTTAATGATCAGTTAGGATTCAATTTTAAGATCTTCCATTTGTTATTGAGGTGATAGAATTACTAGCCCTCTTAATGACCAGCCCATCTCTAGTTCGTGTGAAGCTAATTTTCTGCTATCCCCGTGATCCCCTGAGCCAGACTACAGGTGCCTGGGGCATCCTGTAGCTATATCGGGCTTGTTAATTTAGGTTATGATACTATGTTAAAAAAAATTTATGGCCCAGTCAGGATTTGAATGTAAGACCTCATCCTGTAGCTAGATCGGACTTTTAATTTAGGTTATGATACCATGTTAATTTTTTAATGGTCCAGTTAGGATTTGAATGTAAGACCTCCCATTTTCTACTGGAGGACTACTGACCTCTTGATAATTGATCCATCTTTTATTCAAATATGACTCATTTTCTAACAACTCTTAAATAATTATATTAAAATAAACACTTAAAATTTTCCTCTGTACACAAATATCCTAGTAATTCTTTTAGACTTGATTTCCATTACACTCAGCATTCGGAAAAGTTTCAACAGTTGTCTTGTTGGATTTAAGCCTTTCAAAAGCTTCAATTACATTGTTTTGACAACTATAATCTCATGGAAAAATGGATGGATAAGAGGAGAAGGTCGAATTTGAAATCTGTAGTGTATGCATAGATCCACAAAGGATAATGCAAAATTGGAGAATGATGGAGCTCCATTAGATCGATTTACTGTATACTAATGTTTAGCTGCTTGTTTTCTTACTCAGAACTCACAATTGTCGATTCTTTAGACATTTTTATTGGCAATGAAATCAGACCAAGTACAATACATGCTTATTCAGGTACTCTATTGTCATTTCTCTTCTTGGAACTAGGGCTAGTTCTTCCTCATACAATTTTAACAATTATCATCTCGCAGAACAGGTAATATAGCAGCATATTGAGTTTAATAAAATTAGATGCGTGATTAGTCCAAATAATTTATACTTATTTCCATACCCTAGTCTGGTCCTAGGATTTCAAATTTTTCTTACTGTAGATCTGACTTCGTATTCAGGCACATTGATATCATGCAGAATTAGAAGCTAACTTCTAGAAAAATATGATTTAGGAATACCGACTTGAGTTGACTAGTTGTTTTGAAATGTGAAATGATCATGCCTACACATTGGGAATATGTGCTTACGAAATTTGAGTCCTAAATTGTTTGCATGCTCATTTGAACTGGCAGTTCAGTTTTCACATGTATAGCTCAACTGCCCAAAACTGAGTCATTTTACAATGTCAATTATTCTTAGGAAGAGAAAGATCCAAGGGAACTGTATTTATCTTTTCTCCTTTATAATGATTTCTGACATGTTTTCAGTGGACCAAATTATCTTATTAGTTATCTTCTATTGTCAAATTAGACTATTTTCAAACATCAACAGTTTACGGTCAATTTTGGCCTATAAATCAAATATAAAGTTGTTATTGATTGTTTGACCGTTAAATATTTGAATATTCTTTTATCTCTATGCTGACAGGTTTATTTCGCATACTAATTTCTTCAAATATCATAAGATGAATTTCCATCCTCCATAGAGTTGAATCTTGGAATTTTGATGGCACAAGTCATGAGCTCCAGACGATTGCCGTTTACTCTAACTTCACCAAAGCTTCTGAATAGGGCACGCAAGATATGCATGGATACTTGTTTCAGTTACTTCTTCACCATATCACAATTGTTTTTGGGTTTTTGTTTATTTATTTATTTTTTCCCCATTTTTATAGATCTGGCCTTTTGTTAAAGGACAAGATAGGTATAATAGCTGTTAGCAGACTCAAAAAAAACATTTTTAAAAGGATTTTCTGTTGGGTAATACCAGGTAGGTACTTGAAGATTAACTATCACAGAAGTATTAACCAGATTTCAATAAGGACATGAACATGTACAGCAAGGCGTGAGGCCCAAGAAACCAAATAGATGGTAAAAGTTGGAAACGTCCAAACAGCGAACTAAAACGCATCTTTTACGGAGGGGACACTTTTTTTTTTTACCTTTGTCTTTATAAATGTTACGTTTTAGTTTGCTGTTTAACCACGGGTGTCAAAAGATTGTACGCGTAGTTAACAGCAGCTAATGTGAGGTGAACAATGAGAGATCCAAAGGATCGTACACAGTGCTATATTTCCTTGGAAGTGTCATCCCTGTCTCATATAATTCAAAGCGTTACAGAGAGGACCCTACCGGGTGCAAATATATTTAATTAAATGAATTTGCAGTTTAAAAAATATAGTATATCAATAAAAAAATAAGTGTCAGTAGTGACTAGTACTTGTCTTTTAGTTTAGTAATCAATTGTAATTATATTGTGAAATATAATTAGAATTTTAATAAATTTATTATATTTTATTAAATATAATTTCATTTAGTATAAATTAATATAATTTTAATTATAGTAATGAAAAATTATAATTAATTAGACTAATTTTATTTGTGTTTACTTCTATAAAGTGAAACATTGGAAAAAAATATGTAGAACTATATATATATATATATATATATATATATATATATATATATATATATATATATATATATATATATATATCACTATTTTAATAAAAAATTGATATTTAAATAAGTTTTAAAAAATAAAACTATTATAAATAAATAATATTTATAAATTTAAATAAATTGATATTTTGAATTAAATTTAAATAAATTTTTATAAAAAAAAACTATTATAATAATATTAAATATTAATTTAGTATATTTTGATTTAAATATTAATATTTTCTAAAGAAAAAATAATTATTATAAGCAAATAAAATCGAATAATTTTTTTATATTGTTAATATATAATTAATGTATAATAAAATTAAAAATTAAAAAACTTTAAAAATATGAATAAAAATAAATACATATTATAATATCATAAGTTCTATTTAAATTATAATATTTAAATGTAAAAATTAATAGTATAAACTAGAATAAATTCATATAAAATAATTTTTAATTTATATTTATATTAATATAAAATAAAAAATGATCATGAGAATTTAACAAAATAATTTAAAACAAAAAATCTTTAAAAAAAATTTCAATTTTAAAAAATAAATTATACATATATGTTATAAAATCTAATTTTTTAAAACAAATTTTAAATAGGTCCTTCATTTTATTATGTGTGGGATTATACTTTGTAGGAGCATTTGGAAGGAGGAGAATTTGTTTAAAGAAGAAATGTCAATTTTTAATATTCAATTGGTTAGTTTCTCTTCAATAAGTTTTAACATAATTAATACTCCACTTTTAATGGGTTAGATAACAATGATACATGTCAATTCTCACTAATTAATTTTCCTCTTGGAACATTTGAGGTCTTATAATTCTTTCTAAAGAATATGCTTTGAGATATGTTTATTTTATCATGTGTGGGATTTATAATTTGTAGGAGCATTTGGAAGGACAAGAATTTGTTCAAAGAAGAAATGTCAATTTTTAATATTCAATTGGTTAGTTTCTCTTGAGATAGGTTTTAACATAATTATTACTCCACTTTTGATGAGCTAGATAACAATGATACACGCCTTGATTCTCACTAATTAATTTTTCCTCTTGGAACATTTGAGGTCTTATAATTCTCTAGAGAATATGCTTTGAGATGTGTTTATTTTATCATGTGTGGGATTTATAATTTGTAGGAGCATTTGGAAGGAGGAGAATTTGTTAAAAGAATAAATGTCAATTTTTAATATTCAATTGGTTAGTTTCTCTTGAGATAAGTTTTAACATAATTATTACTCTACTTTTGATGACCTAGATAATAATGATACACGCCTTGATTCTACTAATTAATTTTCATCTTGGAACATTTGAGGTATTATAATCATCTCTAGAGAATATGCTCTGAGATATGTTAAACAAAGATTTGTAGCTTTGGGTATTTGTTGCTAATAGGAGGTTAAAATTTTTTATTTTATTTCTTTCTATTACTTGTTTTATTTGGTCACAAAGCTCCTTTTTTGTATCAATCATAAAATTTGTCATGGAGGTGTCATCACTTTTTTGTCTCTTAAGTGGCACTTGCATACAATCAACCATGGATATGACCCCATTAACCAAATGAATTAGATCCCCTTAATGTAAAATGTACCCTTCAATCATGACAATTTGTTTTTAGTGCATAGCAATTACCAACTTAATCAATGTAGCATTTTTGTTTTAGCTAAGAAGTGTTAACTTTGTAACTACCACATTCACCATGGTGACATCAATTTAATGTTATCACTTATATGCTTATGCACAAAAATGGTAAGCTTCCTAAGTTAGGGTCATCCCTAGGCCTAGACACTACATTCATTCATGATGACACTACATATGTATATCCCATTTGAAAATTCAAAGGCTTTATGGGTTAGACACCATATTAAAGGGAGTTCATTCTCTCCTCTCGCTTGGGATCTTTGATCGCTCTTTAAACCGTGACAATTTATTAAACATAATTGATTAAACTAGTCCAATTATAATATAATGATAACTTGTTTTTTTTTTCAAGCATTGGTTCCATAGTAAAAATTACCAATTAGCATTGTACAAAGATACACAAATACAAAAAGATCATATAATTCCATAATCCCCAAATTCTCATAATGATTGACTCAAGCATACATCACTTTTACACAAGGTGACTAGCTCAAACACGCTATTTATATATAAGATGACTAGCTCCGGTATGTCACATGTACATAGTGGCTAGCTCCATTATACATCACAAATATATATTGACTAGCTCTATCATATGTATCAAACAAATTTACACAATGACTAGCTTCAACATACATTGAACATGCACAAAGTGTTAAACTCCAACACATGTAACATATACACAAGATACTTGGCTCTAGGATTCATCACATATACACAGTGACTAGTTCTAGCATACATGACATATAAATGGTAACTAGATTCAACATACATCACATAAACATAGTGACTAGCTTCAACATACATCACATATATGAAATGACCAGCTCCAGTATACATCACATTTACAAAGTGAATAACTCTAGCATACACCACATATAAATAGTGACTAATTTGGCATACATCACAAATACACAATGACTAGCACATATACAAGGTGATTGATTCATACACGCTAGCTAGCTAAGACATGCTCATAGTGCATGCTAGATAGAAATTAATGTTGATGCATTGTGCACTATGCCATGGGTCACATTTTATTTTCCCTAATCTTTTGCACCATCGAGCAACTAAGAAGAGGATCTAGTGTATCTCAAATTATGCTAAGGGTTCATCCTCAACTCAACAGATCAAGTATATACCATATGAAAACCAAGAAGACAATTAAATGTATCCAATACTACATCGAGAGTTTTTCCTCCATCTGAAGGATTTCTACAAATAGTGAACCAACCTAGATCAATGGATTCCAACATAACCTAAATTTATGGATTCCCAAATCAATTTCTTGTAGATCATTAATGACAAGTCTATCACCCATAAAGAAGTAGCTTTCAACATATACCACCTATCAAGCTTAGTGATATTATCATCTATCTTTAAAATATTGGGTAACACTTGTCATTGGTCATCTGTGTGCTATACATGACTACCTACTAACCCTCCCAGTATAACAATTAGTTCTAATTATTGTTACTTTCATAGAGAGTATCTATTTGCATAATCATTACCATATCATATCTAAGGTAGTCTTTAACAACTTAACCTCCATAAACTAGATGAATATCATCTAATTCCTTATAGAAGTTGAGACATTGACCATTACCATAGTACAATGACTACCTATCACTACTCAAATTTCTTAAAGGTTCACACTTGTGGGCATCATAACAAGAATAACAATATTTGTCGAGTGGGCCTCGATAAGTATATCACAATTGAAAAAGTTGGGAGCTTATACATAAGTCCTATATGTTTGGGTTGAATTTCACAAACAGGTAGAATTAAATAAGAACCAACACAAGATGGTCTCTACTCAACATGTAACCCTAAACAAATAACAACTACAAGGTACGAACAACTTCATTTCACTTGACTTTCTATTCTAAAGTGTGCATTATATATTAAATACCAATTATTAGGTTTATTTTATTCTTTCATAATTATTTAACCCTTTCAGCCTCAAACTAAAGCCTACTAAAGAGAGAAGGTCAAACATGTTAGATACAACCCCAAACTTGGAGCTAACCCTCTAACTCTCCCCTTGTGGACTACCTGTATACTCACTTCAAAAGAAAAATTAAAGTCACACAAGTTTCTCCTTACCAAGTCTCTCATATGAAACCTACACATGGATTCCCAAGGCTTAGTCATATCAATTCAAGGGCTAGGATTATTACTCAACTGAAAATTAACTAGGTTCACGCAAACCCATAGGAAAGAAGTTCCATTTGAAATTTATATAATAGGTTCAATATTGAGGTTCCTATACTCAAGGGGTCTATAGATATCTTGTAGTCATTAAAAATCCTTTACCCTAACACCCAAATATATTTCTAAATTATATAGCATATCTTGTTATTTCATTAAGCAAGGAAGATGAAATGATGCTAAATGAACTTATTACACCTATTTCCATTACAAATAAATTCTCCATGCTTAGTTGGCCAAATAATTATGTCTAATAACTTTCCTACATTAATAGTTTATTAGTCACATATATCCTAATGTAGTGCACAACCATTTAGAGTTCCTCATTTGAACACACACACACGTGTGTGCACACACCCACACACATAGACACACACACTTACTTGGTATGCGGCGACTGATGATGTAAATATTATACACTCATCATGTATCCTTTCCAAGGTTTGGGGTGGTAGGCCACGAGGAAATTTTTATAGGGTTAGGGTTTATTTCATTAACCAACCTTATAAATTGCCTCAAAGGGCTTGAAAATAAGTGATTGTGTGATGTGAAACTATCATATTGTGATTTTCTCTTCATTGGATAATAAAATAAGTGGATGATTGTTTCTCTGGTAGATGTAGCCCATATTGAGTGAACAACTTTACATCTCTATGTTATTGTATTTTTGTCTTCTCTTATTTATGCATTATCTTAATATTATTTATTTCTTATATTTTCCAAAACCCTGACAACTAGTATCAAAGCAATGTATATTTTAGTGATTTGACAGGAAATCTTAGACTCAAGTGGGATCCATTCCAGAGGAAGGAAAGCTTAAGACTGATAAGTTCAACAGTTAAAACTATCAGTTATGGAAGATACAAATGAAATATTATCCATATCAGAAGGATTTCTAATTACTGTTGGGTAGAAAAGAAAAGAAGTCAATGACTATGACAAACGAACAATGATAAGTTCTTGATAAGAAGGCACTGGGAAAAATATAGTTATGCATGGCATTGTCGATGGCTTTTAATATAACAAAAGAAACAACAACAAAGGGTCTAATGAAGGAATTAGACAAACTGTATGAAAAATAGTTAGCCTCAAATAAGGTATTTCTTACGAAACATTTCTTTAATATGAAGATGGAAAAAGGTGGGTTTGTTACTAATCATTTGAATGAGTTTAACATAGTCACTAGACAACTAAGTTATGTAAAAGTAAATTTTGATGATGAAGTTATCCCTCTCTTGATTTTATGCCCATTACCTGAGACCTAGAATGACTTGGTCATGGCTATAAGTAACTCTATCTCTGGTTCAAACACTTAAATTTTGATACATCAATGTTGTTGGTGTTATCCTTAGTGAGGAAATGTGATGCAGGAGCATCTCGGGTCCTTGGCAATCCTGTGTCACCAAAAACATATTTGACTTTGTTTGTGTTTCTCGGCTCCTACTTTGACTGAGTTGGTTCGGTGTTGCTCAGTTTCCTTTGTTCACCGGTGTTGGTCGGTTATCTCTCTGGCACTCAGTGATGCTTGTCTGGTGCTTAGTTTCCTTGATTACTGAGTTGTTTGTTTTGGATTTCTTTTGAGGCCGACTCGTGCAGTTAATTTGGGTCATGAATTTAATGCTAGTATCCATCATTGGGAAGCATGTGGACCTAGATCTGGTCATTCCTTATGTTGATTGTGGATCTGAAGGCCGACTTGGTTTGGTAGCCTCTTGTATAAATGTAGTTTGGTTAGAGTTTAGGGGAAGTTTTTGGATAGAAGATAGAAGATAGAAAAGTAGATATTGTTGGCAGATCCTCGCATGTTGGAGGACTTTTGTACTTGATTGTAATATCTGGCCAAAATCAGGAAGGCCTTACAGCCCGACATGTATGAATCAATTTGAAGATAATATATGAAAGTTTCTTGCATTCTCTCTCTCACTATTGTGTGTTTTTTCTTCCGCGTGTTGTTGAGCAAGGTGGATTTGGTTAGGGTGTGCCATTTCTGGCCCCTCCTATCCCCTCTTGCGTCAGGTGGTATCAAAGCGAGGTTAGATCTGGATCTAGGTTTGTGAATCTAGATTTGAAGGTTCCTTCTTGTGAAGCCATAGTGAATTGTTGTGGGGTAGAAGATTACAATCTGACTTGCAATTGCAGAGGGTTTTCAAGATGGTTCGTGGGAGGTGAGATGTGGATCCAGGATTGGCAGACATGTTGAGACAACTTTTTGCTAGATTACAAGCTATTGAAACAGCCCAGAGAAGAGGAAGAAATCTTGAAGATGTTAGTGATGATAAAATTGAGGTAGAACAACGTGATGTAGAACTTGCACCAGTGATGGATCAGGGTGAGGAAAGATTCTTAAAGGCGTTGACAAGTCTAAATTCTACACCACACTTTAATCCTCCTGAGTATGGTGGAAAGTTGGATTTTGATGAATTGGTGGATTGGGTCACTGAGATGGAAAAGTACTTTGAGTATGAAAATGTACCTAAGGAAAATAAGGTGAAAATTGCAAGCACAAAGTTGAAATGTCATGCATCCTTATGGTGGGAACATCTGCAGCTGGATAGGAAAAGGAAAGGCAAAGACAAAATCAAGGTATGGAGTAAAATGGTGAATAAATTGAAAGGAAAATTCTTACCTTGTGACTATCAGATTAACCTAGTTAAGCGAATGCAAAGTTTGAGGCAGAAAGATAGCTTGGTAAAGGAATATACTAAGGAATTCTATAGATTAGATATCAGATCTGGACATGATGAGGATGATGTGGAAAGAATTGCTAGATACCTGAATGGTTTGAGAGTTTCCATCCAAGAAGAAATCAGTTTGGTCAAATTGGAGAACATTGAAGAGGCTTATCAATTTGCATTGAAAGCTAAGGAGAAATTGCATAAGAGACACGAGCAAAGACAAAGAGGTAGAGGTGGTAGATTCCCTAGAGGAAGAAGTAGATCCCATGGTGAAAACAGTAGATCTGAACCAGAAAAGACAACTCTGGATAAAGGAAAGATTGAGTGGAAAGGTGAAAGTTCATCTAGAGGCAGAGGCAGTAACTACCGAGGTGGTTATTGTATCATCTTAAAATGGAAGCACTTCCATGATAAGAGCGTTTAGCCCTCCGAGTAAGTGGTTTGGGGTCATGTTAAGCACCTTGATTGGGTCTTTGCATGTATTTGGCTTTTCTCCCCGCTTTCCACTTCTTCCCTACACTTGATTTCTTCATTCTAGGTGAAATTAGGGTTAGGATCTTAAGGATTCTCCTGAATTTCTCACTTCCATGGCTCTATTTTCTAGGTAGAATTTAGAAATGGATCCTCCTGGACTTCATCTCGATAATCATAGGATTTTATGTCTATTCCTGACATTCTATCCTATTCTGGCATCAATTCTAGGTTTCTCGACATCCCTGGCACCTCTTGACTTGATTCTGGGTCAACCTGGGAAAAAGGTCAACATCTTAGGTCGACCCTGACTAGGTCAAGGTCTTAGGTTGACCCTAACTAGGTCAGGGTCAACCTCGACACTGATCCCTTTCTCCAAATTTTCAAGATCTTTAATTTTCAGGCTTCGGGCTTCGAGAAATTTGTTTTCCTGCCTTCCGGTCAGCCATTTCGGGTTTCGAGATGGTAAATCTTTTAATTGCATTTAATCTAGGTATATTTTCTAAAGGTGAGGACCTAATTGGGATTTAATTCTCCAAGGTGGCCCATCTAGAGGAGTGTGCCCTAGATCACTATAAAAGGAGGCCTTCCTCTCTCATTTTGACATCAAGTTTTCTCAATCAAGTTTTATCCATCAAGTTATCACATCTTCTCTTGCCATCAAGCTCTCAAGTGCAAGCCAGTGAATTCAAGTCTTCAAGCATTCAAGTGTTCAAGCATCCATTCATCAAGGAGATCCATTGTTAGCTATTGAAGGATTCAATCTCTTTGGAGCCCCCTTTGATGATCCATCCTTCTCCATTCATTCAAGCCTTCTCATATGAAAAGATCAAGTCAAGATTGGTGTTGAAGATCAAATACCATTGATTGGAGACATCCTACATCCATTGAAGCATTCCTACTTGTGGATTTGAGGATTCAAATCCTCTACAAGGACTTCAACATAAGCGAGGTGATTTGTTTCAATTACTTTGTTTATGCACAATACATTTCAATTCAATTTCAAGGTTAATTCCTAAATTGGGGTTTGACCAAGGCAAATCCCCCATACAACAAAAACCCCCATTTTCTTCCAGGTGTAGGTGTAGGGTTTTGAATCTAAGAGAGAATTTGGATACCCTTTTCGGCCAACTTCCGGGATCTGCGAATAGAATTCAAATTGGACTTCAAATAAAGAATGTGGTATTTGACCTTTTATGAGGGTCAAACCCAAGCTGAGCCATCTTGAGGAAAGATTTCTGGGTTTTCTCTGTCTTGGCATTTCTAGTCTAGGTCAGGTTTCAGATTTTCCTGAAAGTGCACACAGATAATAGAATTTAACATTTTCCAGATCTGTCCTAATTTGAGGTTAGTACTTGTATTTCAATTATTCTATATTCTAAACATAATCCTCCACATTAGGGAAATATTGGATTTACTCTCTCATCCTACTCTTTTCCATAAAATTGATTTGATTGTGCATTAACCTTTTGGTTGATCAAATCAGATCTCTTCTTTGGGGAATTTGGGTTTTGAGAATAGATGTCATATTTCCCCCTTTACATGTGAATAGAGGTGAATCCATTTTACATCTATTCATTTTGGTGAACTTGACTAGCTTACTCTCTTTCTTTTTGGTGTTAGATTTCCCTTTATCTTATTGTGTGTGTGTGTTCACCTTCACTATTCATTTTGGTGAACCCGACATACTTACTCTCTTTTCTTTTATGGAATTGGATGCCTTATTGTGCTTTCCTTTTATCTTGTTAGTATTAGATTTATCCTTTGTGATTGATCTTACATGCTAATTAGATTTCATATTCAGGCTTTATGTATTCTTAGTTTAGTTCATTTGCATTACCTTAGTTTATGAGCTTTACTACCACTAGCCCTACTTATAACATTCTGGTTAGAAGAAGTCATAGACTCATGGGTGCCTTTGATCCTGAATCTTCTTCTCCTTTTCTTAGGATCCCCGATGATAACTTGATTCTTCATGATTCCAATCCTACTATGGAGCAAAACTCTTCTCACTCATCTCATGATGAGGATGACGCTTTAAGAGTTCCTCTTGAACAAGTCCAAAAACTTTCCACTGAACTTGATAAAATGGGTAATTGGCTTCTTCAAGAAAACCATAATCAAGATTCCATTCAAGCTATAGAGACTCTTAAGAAAGTTCTCCATGATAGTGATCAAGGTATTAACCTCTTGTGTGGTATTACTCATCTTGTGCATTCCAATGTTAAACCTTTAGCTCAAGATTTAGGGTTAACTCCTCCTATCACTAGTGTTGAACCTCCTTCTAATCCTTTACCTAGTATTCCTATCTATACTCCTTCTTTGGTGACTGTGATGGTTCCCTCTGTTCCTATGAGTGTTCCTCCTGTGTCCCTTCCTACATCACAACCTTCATATCATAATGTTCCTTTTACTTATTCCAATCCGCTTCCAACTGTAGTTCCTAGTGTTCCTCCAGTTGTGTCCTCTATTCCTGTAGCTTCTTACACTTTACTGAGTGTGTCTAATGTTGCTACTCCCCCTATTTCCTCTAATGATTCAACCATCATTAGTTTGGCTCAAACTGTGTCATCCTTACAACAACAACTTGCTTCCTTAACTCAAAACAAGTTTAGTATTCCTACATGTGACATGGGAAGTCCCTTGTCCTGGGATATTATTCGTACTCCCGTTCCTCAGCAAGGTGAGATGCCTCATCTTGAGAATTATAATGGAAAAGGAGATCCTATTCATCATGTTAAAACATTTCAAATCCTTTGTAGTGATTATGCTCATGACCATAGGATTTTAGCCAAATTGTTTGCTAGAACCTTTCGTGATAAGGCCTTACAATGGTATTGTTCCTTGCCTCCTTATTCAATTGGTTCCTTTCCACAGCTTGCTAATGCCTTTATTCAACAATTTCAAAATAATATTGGTCCGCAAGTGTCTTTGACTGATTTAATGCATTGTAAACAAAGTGCTAAAGAAAAATTGACTGAATTTATTGGTAGATTTAAGCATTTGCATGCACAGATTTCCTATCCTGTTCCTGATATTGATATTCAACGTATGTTTATTTCAAATTTGCAAAAGGATATTAGAGAAATGATTCCGCTTACTGAATTTACCTCTTTTCAACAACTTTGTGAAGTGCTTCATCATTATCAATTAAAAGTGAGTCAATTTGAGAGCACCACTCTAATGGCTCCTGTTCTGGTTGATAAGAGTGATGTTGCTCCTAATCCAAACAAGTTTCAAAAATTCAATAGTTATGTCAAGATAAACAAACAAGCGAATGCAGTTGCTGATTAGGTTGTTGTTGCATCTCATAATGCCACTTCTGCATCCACTACTTTTTTATTAAATCATACGTTTACTCCTCTTTTTGAAACTTTACATGCTATTATGAATAGGTTGTTAGCTGCTAATATGATTACTTTACCTCCTATTCGACGTCTTTTACCTACTACGATTGCATCTAAATCTTTTGATCACAATGCTTTTTGTCAATATCATCGTTAGAATGGTCATGATACTGAGAGATGTTACTCTTTAAAATATAAGGTTCAAGATCTAATTGATTCTAAGGTTTTATTTTTTGATAATCTGGATAGTAGTGGGAATCAATCTATCTCTCCTTCTAATCAGAACCTTCAAATTTATATGAACCCTTTACCTACACATGATACTAATACTATTGCTCAACCATTTGCTATGGAAATTGTGTATGATTCAAAGATGGATGATCTTAATCATGTTGTTAATCAAGTGGAGCATATTGATAAGTCTATATCTTCACCTCAACCCTCACCTCAAGTTCAATCTCAACATCAACCAAAACCTAAACCTAAAGTGAAACCTCAACCTAAACCTCGACAAAAATTCAAGAATAAAAGACCTCAGTAACTTTTGGTTACCTTTGATGACTCTGAGATTATTAAAGCTCCTGATGGTCCCCTTTACATTGCTGCTAGGGTTGCTCAGATACCTACTCGTGGTTGTCTTGTTGATCCTACCTCCTTAGTCAATGTTATCACTGAAGAAAATCTTTTTATGAAAATCTTACAACGCGACTTTTATGATACATCAGATGTGTGGATTCAAACTTGCAATGGTTTTCTTTATCCCTCATTTGGTTCTATTACCTTTCCGGTTGAACTTTTTGGAAAAAAAGTGAACACTACCTTTGTTGTTGTTCCTACTTCTGATCAATTTCAAGTTAAGCTAGGTTTACCTTGGTTGACTGCTATACATGTTTTTGCTTCCCCTATCCATAAGTGTCTTAAGTTCATTCATGATGGTGAAGTGAAGACAATCAAACATAGTCTATATCAACCTTCTAGGCCTAGAGATTGTGCTGCTCTAGATTTCTTTTGGCCTTCCTTACCTAATTCATGTCCTCCTCGACTTGATAATCTTTTTTGATCATATCAAGCTTATAAACATCGTAAAATCCTTGAATTAAGTTCACCTCCTATGGGTCTTAATTGTGGTCTTTTACCTACACCTTCGATACCTCCTTTAACTATGGCTTCTAGTTCTATTAATCAAGTTCCTTCTACCAAACCTATCAAAGATCCTGTGATTGTTTCTCCTATGGATAATAATCCTATTAATCTTCCTAAAGAACCTGTGAAGGATCCCGTGATTGTTCCTCCTAGTTCTCAACCTATTTCAAATAAATCAAAATGTAACCGATCTGCTAATGAACATCGTAAAAAGTGTCATGCTCATGCTAAAGCTAAAAGATCTTTACCTTCTTCGGATAAACCTATGCATAATGTGTTAGAAGATGTTAATACTAATAATGATGTTCACATGCATGATTATGATGATTCTATTCGTATCTTAGATCCTATTTTAATTAACTTGGATGAAGAAGATACTCTCGATGATACTGATGATGTTAATGATGAATATGAGACTATTGACATTGACATTAACATTGATTTACCTAATATGCTTTCATCACAATTAACTCTTACACCTAGTGTCGAACATAGTGATTCTCAAGAGGATCCTTGTTTGGAATTGGCTATCATTCCTACTATGTGGGATATAGTCCCTCTTGCGAGTTACCCACCTTCCCTAAATGATATACAATGAGATGGGGAGAGTAGGCGGCATGCTTGATCGGCTTGTCCTTCATGGTAGCTTTGTTGTGTGTTTGCCTGTTGTACTATGCTTCTCCCGTAATGTGTTTGCTAACTATTGTTAGATTATTTTACATGATCCTTGTTACTCAGTAGGTGCAAAGTGATAAAGGAATCGAAACTATTGTTCAAATTCTTCTATATGTATCTCTATTCTTCTATGCATTGTTCAATGTTATGTCGTAACTGTGCTATTGTTCGTACATGTTTCCTTGTGTAATCTGCTTGGATTCGAGATATGGTAGCACTAATTCTTTTTGGTCTTCATGTCATGGTTTGAAAAGATTCTCCTTCGTATATCTTATGTGATCTTTCCTCCTTTGTGATGGTAGTTCTACTTTCTTTGGGGAATGATGTCAATTCATTTGCAATAATATCATATATATATTATCTTATGATCATACTGACCCCATGATAGGTAGATCCCTTTCATGTTTTCTGTATGTTTCTGTGATATTTCCCTTGATTTGTCTTCGTCTGGGGGCATCTCGATGTGGAAACGTAATCAGTGGAGTTGTTTATGTTTCTGTGAAAGCCATTGCTCCTGTTAAAGTGTCAGTAATGACTTTAACGTGGGGGCATACACTCTGCTCACTTGTTGCACACACGCACTTTTCAATACACACATATTTTTTCAAGATACTTCTTTTCCCTTTTTGGATTAGTAACTAATCCCTAAAGCATAGATTTATATTTTAGGATCTCTTGATCCCTCCAGTTTTAAATATACACATATATTGTGATCCCTTAAGGTCGGAAGATTCCTTAAGATTGGATCTCTTTTGTTTTTATTTTTGGTTTTATTCTTATGGAATAGAATATTCCTAAGGATAAATCCTTGATGGGTTGACGAGTGAGTAGCCACATTCACTAGGCGGTTCATTTCCATCTTTCCAGTTGCACCATTTTCCTGTGTGGTTCACAATGAGACATAAGTTCTCATTGGGTGAGGTAATCACACCTTCTTTCTCTCTCTAGAGATGTCTCTCTTATTGTGATCTAGGAGTCGATGAAGACTTGAGTCCCTGGGGGCTTAAGGTTTCTCTTTTTCCTTTGGATTATGATAAGATTATCTTTGTATTCTGATCTCCTTTACCAAGAGTTTGCATCGAGTCTATACTCTTGCTAAAGTGGGGGCTTAATGTATCGTCTTAAAATGGAAGCACTTCCATGATAAGAGCATTTAGCCCTCTGAGTAAGTGGTTTGGGGTCATGTTAAGCACCTTGATTGGGTCTTTGCATGTATTTGGCTTTTTTTCCTGCTTTCCACTTCTTCCCTGCACTTGATTTCTTCATTCTAGGTGAAATTAGGGTTAGGATCTTAAGGATTCTCCTGAATTTCTCTCTTCCATGGCTCTATTTTCTAGGTAGGATTTAGAAATGTATCCTCCTAGACTTCATCTTGATAATCATAGGATTTTATGTCTATTCCTAACATTCTGTCCTATTCTGGCATCAATTCTAGGTTTCTGGACATCCCTGGGACCTCTTGACTTGATTTTGGGTCAACCTGGGAAAAAGGTTAATGTCTTAGGTCAACCCTGACTAGGTCAAGGTCTTAGGTCAACCTTGACTAGGTCAAGGTCTTAGGTCAACCCTGACTAGGTCAAGGTCAACCTCGACATTGACCCCTTTCTCCAAATTTTCAAGATCTTTAATTTTCAGGCTTCGAGCTTTCGGGAAATTTATTTTTCCGCCTCCGAGTCGGCCATTTCAGGTTTCGAGATGGTAAATCTTTTAATTGCATTTAATCTAGGTATATTTTCTAAAGGTGAGGACCTAATTGGGATTTAATTCTCCAAGGTGGCCCATCTAGAGGAGTGTGCCCTAGATCACTATAAAAGGAGGCCTTCCTCTCTCATTTTGACATCAAGTTTTCTCAATCAAATTTTATCCATCAAGTTATCACATCTTCTCTTGCCATCAAGCTCTCAAGTGCAAGCAAGTGAATTCAAGTCTTCAAGCATTCAAGTGTTCAAGCATCTATTCATCAAGGAGATCCATTGTTAGCTATTGAAGGATTCAATCTCTTTGGAGCCCCCTTTGATGATCCATCCTTCTCCATTCATTCAAGCCTTCTCATATGAAAAGATCAAGTCAAGATTGGTGTTGAAGATCAAATACCATTGATTGGAGACATCCTACATCCATTGAAGCATTCCTACTTGTGGATTTGAGGATTCAAATCCTCTACAAGGACTTCAACATAAGCGAGGTGATTTGTTTCAATTACTTTGTTTATGCACAATACATTTCAATTCAATTTCAAGGTTAATTCCTAAATTAGGGTTTGACCAAGGCAAACCCACCATACAATAAAAACCCCCATTTTCTTTCAGGTACAGGTGCGGAGTTTTAGATCTGAGAGCGAATTTGGATACCTTTTCAGCCAACTTCCAGGAACTGTGAATAGAATTCGAATCGGACTTCAAATAAAGAATGTGGTATTTGACCTTTTATGAGGGTAAAACCCGAGCTGAGCCATCTTGAGGAAAGATTTCTGGGTTTTCTCTGTCTTAGCATTTCTAGTCTAGGACAGGTTTTAGATTTTCCTGAAAGTGCACACAGACAACAGAATTCAACATTTTCCAGATCTGCCCTAATTTGAGGTTAGTACTTGTATTTCAATTATTCTATATTCTAAACATAATCCTCCACATTAGGGAAATATTGGATTTACTCTCTCATCCTACTCTTTTCCATAAAATTGATTCGATTGTGCATTATCCTTTTGGTTGATCAAATCAGATCTCTTCTTTGGGGAATTTGGGTTTTGAGAATAGATGTCATATTTCCCCCTTTACATGTGAATAGAGGTGAATCCATTTTACATCTATTCAGTTATAATAGAGGTGGTTTCTGAGGAACTTGTTAAAATTGTGGAGGACATAGATCATTTGAGTTTACACATGCAAGTAAGAAGGCTAGTAGCAGTAGAAATGGTTTGGTGCAAGAAGAGTCACTAAATGAACTTGAGAAGGAAAATAAATTGATGGTAAGAAGAGCACTTTAGAATGAAGGTAAAAAGGAAGATCCGGTAAGGAAAAGTTTGTTCAAGACCAGATGTAGAGTTTCTCACAAATTTTGGAAGGTAATCATTGACAGTGGTAGCTCGGAGAATCTGGCATCTGAGGAGATGGTCACAAAGTTGCAGTTGAAAAGGTTGGAACATCCAAAGCCCTATCAGATTTCATGGATCAAAGATGAGCATACACTCTTGGTAAGTGAACAATGTTATGTGAATTTGAAGATTGGAAAGTACTATGATAAGGTGTTATGTGATATCATGCCTATGGATTATTGTCATATTTGGTTGGGTAGACCTTTGCAATATGATAGACATGCTATATATGATGGGAGATTGTATAAGTATACTATTTGGGCTGATGGAAGAAGACAAATCTTGTTACCTTTGATGGAAGAACTTGTTAGTAATGTTTTCACATCTGTTAAAGTTTTCTTGATGGAAGGAAGAAAGTTTGTTAAGGATTTAAAGAGGAATGATGTATGTTTTGTTGTGATTCCTAACAAACCGAGTAAGAAAATAGAGGATAATATTCCCGAGGAGATTGATAAGTTACTCACCGAGTATAGTGAAATTATTTATGATAATGTACCTTATGGTTTTCCACCGAAGAGAAGCATTGATCATTGCATGGATCTCATCCTTGGACTTAGTTTACCGAATAAGGCACCTCATCGGTTGACACCTACCGAGAATCAATAATTGAACCGATAGATTCAAGAATTGTTGCAGAAAGGTTTGATCAGAGAAAGTTTGAGTCCTTGTGCAGTACTTGCAGTATTGGCACCTAAGAAGAATGGAGAATGGTGAATGTGTACTGATTCCAGAGCAATCAACAAGATAACAATGAAGTATAGGTTTCCTATATCAAGAATGGATGATATAATGGATAGTTTGACTGGAGTAAATTATTTTACTAAAATTGATTTGAAAAGTGGGTATCATCAGATCAGAATCATAGAAGGTGATGAATGGAAGACTGCTTTCAAGACAAAAGAAGGTTTGTATGAGTGGTTGGTTATGACTTTTGGTTTAACTAATGCACCAACTACATTTATGAGATTGATGAATGTAAGTTTTGAAAAAATTCTTGGGTAAGTTTGTGATTGTATATCTTGATGATATTCTAATATTCAGTAAGACCAGAGAAGAACATTTGTTGCATGTTAGACAAGTTTTGCAGAGATTGAAAGAAGAAAAGTTGCTGATAAATTTGAAAAAGTGTTCATTCATGAAAGAAGAGATTGTGTATTTGGGATTTGTGATTTCAGCTGATGGTTTGAAAATGGATCCTAAAAAGGTTGAAGCTATTTTGAATTGGCCTACACCTAAGAATGCTAGTGAGGTAAGATCATTTCATGGTTTGGCAAGTTTTTATTGAAAGTTCATTAGGAATTTCAGTTCAATTTGTAATGCTATGACTGAGACTATGAGAGGAGACAAAAGAGAATTCAAGTGGACACATGGAGCTGATAAAAGTTTTGAGACTCTGGAGTAGAAGGTTGTTGGATTGCCTATTTTGCAATTGCTTGATTTCAATAAGGTATTTCAAGTGGAATGTGATGCAAGTGGAAGTGCAATTGGAGCTGTGTTGAGTCAAGAAGGTAAACCTGTTGCTTTCTTTAGTGAAAAGTTGAATGATGCAAAAAAGAAATATTCTATGTATGATCAAGAATTCTATGCTATTGTTCAAGCACTGAAGAAATGGAGACATTATTTGATGCCGAGTGAATTTGTGTTGTATACCGATCATAAAGCTTTACAACATTTGGGTAGTCAGAACAAGTTGAATCAAAGACATATGAAATGGATTGAGTATTTATAGAGTTATACATTTGTGATAAAGCATAAGAGTGGAGTCACTAACCGAGTTGCCGATGCATTGAGTAGCAGATCTTTGATGACTAAGATGAAAATTGGAATTTTAGGCTTTTATGACATGAGAGATTCTTATGAATTTGATCCTAATTTTTGTGAGTTGTGGAGAAAGTGAAGAGCACCTATTCAAGATCAACATAGTACTAAATGGGACGAGTATTTTATGCAAGGAGGTATGTTGTTTAAAGGTATTCATTTGTGTATACCGAGAGGAGCAATGAGAACTAATTTGATAAAAGAGAAACATAGTAGTGGTTTGGCTGGACATTTTGGTGTTGATAAGACATTGAATTTGCTTAAGGAGAAATACTTTTGGCCACAGTTGTATAAAGATGTTTGAAAATTTGTGAAAAGTTGTGGAGTTTGTCAAGTTGCAAAAGGAGTTAGTCAGAATAATGGATTGTATACACTAATTGCTATACCTGAGAAACCTTGGATTGACATCAGTATGGATTTTGTTCTTGGCTTACCGAAGACAGTAAGAGGTAATGATTCTATATTTGTGGTTGTGGATAGATTTTCTAAAATTGCACATTTTATACCTTGTAGAAAGACTTCAGATGCAATACATGTAGCATATCTTTTCTTTAAGGAAATTGTCAGATTGCATGGATTACTGAGGAGTATTATCTCTGATCAAGACAATAAATTTGTTGGATACTTTTGGAAGACTCTTTGGAGAAAGTTGGGTATTGAGTTGAAATATAGTTCTACATTTCACCCACAAACCGATGGACAGAAAGAAGTTGTGAATAGAAGCTTGGGTAACCTTTTGAGATGTTTAGTTGGAGACACACTGAGTAATTGGGATTCTATGTTGGCACAAGTAGAGTTTGCATATAATAATTTAGTGAATAGGAGTACTAGAAAAATGCCTTTTGAGATTGTAAATGGCATACAACTGAGAGGTATATCAGATTTGAGAGACATTGCTAATGAAAGAAAGAGAAGTGTTGAAGGAGTAAAATTTGCTAAGTACATGAAGACATTGCATGAAGATGTGAAGCTTAAACTGGAAAAGAGTAATAAAAAATACAAAGATAGAGCAGATAGATCAAGAAGACATAAGACTTTTGATGTTGGTGATGAAGTGATGGTTCATTTGAGGAGAGGCATATTTCTTGTTGGAACATATGGAAAGTTGAAGATGAAGAAGTTTGGACCTTGCAAGATTTTGAGAAAATTTGATAGTGGAAATGCATATGAGGTTGAGTTACCTGATGACATGGATATATCACCTATATTCAACATTACTGATTTGTATGAGTTTCATGAACCTGAAGAAGACATGGCAGTACCAATGGATTATCCTAAGAAGCAGAATGAAGAAGTTGAAAAGATTTTGGAACAAAGAATTGGCAGAAGTACAAGAGGAAAACAATATATGGAATATCTGGTAAAGTGGAAGAATAGACTGATTGAAGATAGTTCTTGGATTTCACAGTCTGAGTTAGATGCAGCTCGGATCATACCTATTTCATGATTCAGAGAATCATTTCAAATAACCCTAGGTGTCTGATGCAGGAGCATCTCGGGTCCTTGGCAATCCTGTGTCACCAAAAACATATTTGAGTTTGTTTGTGTTGCTCAGTTCTTGCTTTGACCAAGTTGGTTCAGTGTTGCTCGGTTTCCTTTGTTTGCTAGTGTTGGTTGGTTATCTCTCTGGTGCTCGATGAATTTCCCTAGCACTCGGTGATGCTTGTCTGATGCTTGGTTTTCTTGCTTACCGAGTTGTTTATTTTGGATTTCTTTTGAGGCTGACTCGTGAAGTTAATTTGGGTCATGGATTTAATGCTGGTATCCATCATTGGGAAGCGTGTGGACCTAGATCTGGTCATTCCTTCTGTTGATTATGGATCTAAAGGCCAACTTGGTTTGGTAGCCTCTTGTATAAATGTAGTTGTTTGGTTAGAGTTTAGGGGAAGTTTTTAGATACAAGATAGAAGATAGAAAAGTAGAGATTGTTGGTAGATCCTCGCATGTTGGAGGACTTCTATACTTGATTTTAATATTTGGTTGAAACTAGGAAGGCCTTACAGCTCGGCATGTATGAATCAATTTAAAGATAATATATGAAAGTTTCATGCATTCTCTCTCACTGTTGTGTGTTGTTGCTTCCGCGTGTTGTTGAGAAAGGTGGATCTGGTTAGGGTGTTCCATTTTTGGCCCCTCCTGTCCCCTCTTGCATCAAAATGTGACAAAAAAACATAGGTGAGACATCAGACAATGGTTTGACTATTGATAATAGGGGAAGACAAAGGGAAAGAGAAAGAGCCCAAATAAACGTGGGAAATCCTAAAAGTGAAGATCCAAATCTAGGGTAAATTTGGGGTGCTTGCATTGTGGAAAGAAAGGACATCTAAAGAAGGATTTTTGGTCTCAAAAGGGAAAACAAGGGGATGAGCGACAAGAAAATAAAAAGGAAGAAAATGTAGCTAGTGATATGTTACAAGATGCTTTGATTCTTTATTTGGATAATATTACTGATTCTTGGATGTTAGAATCAAGGGCTTCTTTTCATGTCACACCCCATATAAACTATTTTTTAGACTATGTTCAAGGTGACTTTGGACAAGTTTATTTAGGTGATGATGAAGTATGCAAAATTGTTGGAAAGGGAAACATAAAAATAAAATTACCAAATAAAAATCAATGGTTGTTGAAAGAGGTGAGAAATGTTCCTCATTTGAGAAGAAACATAATATTAGCAAGATAATTGGGGAGATAAGGTTGCATAGTCATATTCACATACAATTTGTGGAAGGCTACTAAAGGCTCATTGATAATATAAGGAAAAGGTAGGTGCATTTTATTTGTGTGTTGGTTATACTGATTATTCTATTTCCCTAGATTCCATAGGAATGAATACAACTCTATTCCACAATCGAATTGGGAACATGACTGAGAAGGGGATGAAGATTCTCCATTCCAAGAACTTATTGCCATATTTGAAACAAGTTGATTTGGATTTTTGTGGAAACTGTGTTTATGGAAAATAAAAAAGAGTCATATTTCTCAGAGTTGGGAAGGAAAAGAAGATTGAAAAGTTTGAGCTTTTCCATTCAGATGTATGGGGACCAACTCATGTATCATCTCTTGGGGGCTCTTATTATTATGTTACTTTGATTTATGATGAAACTAGGAAAAAATGAGTTTATTTCATTCTCAAAAAAACTAATGTTATTGAAATTTTAAGAAATGGAAAGATTTGGTTGAGAATGAGACAAGTAACAAGTTGAAGTTTCTCAAATCAAATAGTGTGTTTGAAAGGATGAATAGAACAGTCATGGAGCATGTAAAGAGCATGAGATTGCATCAAAGATTTCCCTTACAATTTTGGGCATATGTTGTAGATACTATTGTTTACTTAATAAACAAGGGGCCTTCAAGTTCCTTACATGGTGGTATTCTGAAGGAGGCATGGACATGAAAAATGGTAAACTTCTCATTTCTAAAAACTTTTGGTTGTGAAGCATTTGTCCATATTGATATAGAAAACCAATCAAAGCTTGAGGAAAAATCCAAGAAGTGTACCTTCATTGTATATGGAGTTAATGATTTTGGTTATCGTTTATAAGATTAATTGAATGATTGATTGATTGATTGATCGAGGGGAGATGAGATCCCAAGGAACAAGTTGATTGATTTGAAGTTTGGTCTAGTAGATAAAACAATTAAATGATCCCAATGCAATAAGGAAGAAGAACAATATTATGAAGATGGGAAGATGTTGGAATAGATGAAAGGAGTGAAGAGGATGA
The DNA here is from genome assembly GCA_027943335.1 of Chamaecyparis obtusa. Taxonomy (NCBI): domain Eukaryota; kingdom Viridiplantae; phylum Streptophyta; class Pinopsida; order Cupressales; family Cupressaceae; genus Chamaecyparis; species Chamaecyparis obtusa. Next base: position 960,419 of record BSBK01005867.1, on the reverse strand, counting down.
AAGGAGATGCAAATAATGAAAGAGGAAATGCAAGTGATGAGATTTCTTGTTCTTTTTAAGTGCTAATATCATCATCGAGATTATTATGGAAAATGGATGACCTCATTTGGATATGCTTTAGAGCCAAATGAATTGACATAATAATTGCATTTATGAAACATACATAAGATAATCAAAGAATTCCCCAATTAACATGAGACCCATACGTCCTTGATGATCTTAAATAATAAAGTCCTAAGATGAGTCAACATATTAACAAGGAATAATTCACAAGAAGAAAACAAGTGAACATGCCCCATCCTTTCCCTTCTAGTCAAAGACATCATGGAGATAAAGTTTCAAGTCAGAGACATCCCTAGAAAAGATACTTGTCCAAGGTGCTACTGAAGTGGTTTTCACACGTGGATGAATCTTTTTTTCAAGACTTTTTCAAATTTTTTTGAATTTATTAAGTTTTTTTAAAAAAAAAATTGTAACTTTTCCTAATGTTTTTGAAAATTTCAGGACTTTTTCTTCTTTTTTTAAAAAAAATTTCGGGACTTTTTAAGAAATTCTAAAAAATGCTTAGGTGTAAAACTTGTGAAGGTGAATGATTGATTGTACCTTCCAATTGTTCACCCTCTAAAGTAGCCAACTAATATATTGTTAATCCATATGCAACAATGATAATATATGGACCTAGCTAGTTAGGTTCAAATTTCCCCTTTTTCTCTCTATCTTGCTAGTTCTTCATATTCTCCCAAAGAAAAAGATCACCAGTTTCAAATTCATGAGGCCTAACTCTATGATTGTAATTTCTGCACATACAATGTTGGTATGCTCTAAGGTGATCAAACACAATTTGTCTTCTTTCATCCAACATTTCTAAGTCATGCAAGAAAGAAACTCTATAGTCTTTATCATTGACCAAGTTATGCAAAGAGACCCATAGGGAAGGTATCTCAACCTCAATGGGTAGTGTGGCTTCAACACCATAGATAAGGGAGTAAGGAATAGCACATGTGGGAGTGTGAACACTTGTGAGATAAGCCCACAAGGCTAGATTCAGCTGGATATGCTAATCATGACCATCTTCATTAACCATCTTTTTAAGAATTCTAAGAATATTTTTACTAGAGGCCTCAACCTAGCAATTACCTTGAGGATATTATGTTGTAGACAAATAGTGTTGGATATAAAATTTACCGTAAAGCTCTCAAACATCTTGATTTAAGGGTCTACCATTGTCAATGATGATGGAAAGAGGGATACCATATTGACATATGATGTAATTTAGGATGAATATAGAAATCAACTTTCCAATGACATGGGTAAGAGGAACGACTTAGACCCACTTGGTGAAATGTTCATTTGTAGTGATAATATATTTATTGCCATTGGATTATGGTGGATGGATTTTTCCCATGAGGTCAAGTCTCTATTGATAAAAGGGCCAAGATGCAACAATTGGGTGTAATTCATGTGTAGGCAATTGTATCAAGTCTCCATGTATCTGGAAATACTTGCATTTCTTGACAAATTGATAAGCGTCATTTTCCATTGTAGTCCAATAGTAACTAATGTGCAAGAGTTTCTTAGCTGGGGTAGGACTGCTCAAATGTGCCTTGCATATACCTTTGTACACCTCTTGTAAGGCAGTGTTAGCTTCATCATGCTCAAGACATCAAAGTAAGGTACCATTGAAACTTTGATGATATAGGGTATTGGCTAAAATGGTATAGTAAGAGGCTTGTTGTATAAAGGTTTTGTGGGTTTTATTTGATAAATTAGGGGGTAACATGTTATCAGGTAAGTAGGCATAAATATCTTTATACCATTGGGAATTGGGACCAACAACAAGGATGGCCATCTTGGATTGTGGAATATTGTAATTGGGTTCCAAGAGCGGATCCACCAAGAACTCATAGTATTTGGTGTTACTCGACATTCTTACAAGTTATGCTATTGTAGCCATTGCATTAGCTATTTTTTTACTTTCCCTAGGAATTTTTTCAAACTTAACTGATGTGAAATAATATTTTAAGTTGTCCACCATTCTTTTATAAGACATCAAATCTTCATCTTTTATTTTGTAATCATCATTAACATGTCTGATCACAAGTTGAGAGTCACCAAAAATACACAACTCATGAATTTTCCATTACACAACCATACAAAGTCTAATGACCAATATTCTGTAATATTATTGATACACTAAAAATGTATCTTTTAAGCTTTTGGTATATAATCTCCTTGTGGTGTGATAAAGAGAATGCCAATGCTAGAACTAGTCTATATGCAGGAACCATCAATATATAAGGTCCAAAGGTGTGTGGATTCTACATGTTTGAACATTGATTCATTAGGTAACTCTATAACAAGTGGATGATCATCTTCTATAGGAGCATATACCAACTGGTCTTCTATAGCTTGTCCTTTTATTACTTTTCTTTCCACATATTTGATGTTAAGTCAATAAGAATCACGACCCATTTATAGCCAGTCGTCCTATAAGTGTCGCTTTACTCAAAAGGTATTTAAGATGATCCATTTTTGCAATGAGCTTGATCTAATGTGTAAGCATGTAATGTAGTATCTTCTGTGAGGCAAAAACTATGGCAAGGTGCACTCATTCAATAGGAGTATATTTCAATCCATAGTCCACCAAGGTACGACTGATATAATAAATAACATAATCTTTGCCTTTTGCATCACGTTGTGCTAAAAGTGCCCCCAATGTTGTGTTAGTAGTGGATGTATATAGAAACAAGGGTTTCTCATCAGAGATAACTTTAGTGGCGAATCTTCACCTTTTGGCGATCCCGTCTGACAGGTCAATCGTCATTTGGCGAATAGAGCACGCAACGCAGGTCAACTACATCGCCGGATATTTATTAGATTTGGGTCCAACGCCCAGGGTAGTCGCCCATTAGTTATCACATGATTGGTCAAAACTATCGGTGCAATCGCCAATTTAATATACGTTTTGGATACATTTATTTTAAACATATCGCCAGCTTTTGCATGCTGTTTCTTATTGGCCCACTTTCTTTCGCCATTACTACAACCAAATAATTTTCCCTTGGGTTGGGCGTCGCCAACCATTTTCCGGACGTGTGTCGACCACCAGCCCCGTTTAGCCAACTGTTTCCTACTGTGGGCTTGCATAGGAAGGTGCGTTTCGCCTGCATTTGAAATTCCCGCTTGTTAATCCTGCCTAATTCGCCAACCTAGATTGGACTATAAAATATTATTATTCTACATAGTTCGCTCTTTTTCTGGTCTGGAGACTGGCATTTCTTATTGCTGCCGAACTTTCAGAGTGCTGAGTGCATTAGCCATTGACTCGTGGACCCTAGTTTTTTTAAAAGGCAAGTGCTTTTTAATTTATTTTTTATGTCAACAGTGGTACTGGACCACTGGTACAGTGGTACTGGTTATTTTTTTAGTTTTACTGTCCAGTGTAATGCTAAGATAGCCTATAGGTTTGCGAATTATATTGGCCCTTGGGTAGTACCATAGACTGTAGTACCGTAGCAGTAGAACCCATTTTTTGAGAATGAATCATATTATTGTTATTATACGTAGTCTAAGTAGTTGAGTCTTTTGTTCAACAACTAAGTTGATATATTTTTTGCAGCCTTTATCGGTTTGCCATGTCAAATAAGAGGGGTAACAGGGGTTCTGGTAGGATCCTTGAATGCCAAGAGAAGCCACCATTACCAAAACGCAGAACCATAGCAGCATATTTTGGTGGTGGAAATGTTGGCAAGCTACAAGATTCACAAGTTAGATCTCCAGTTGAAAAAGGAGATTCATCACAAGTTGGACCCTCAGACCATATTGAAGTTCAAGTTGGTGAACCTGATATCTCAGTCGAGGACGAACTTGAACACGATTTGGAGGCACTTCCCCTGAGTAGGGAGTCACAAACTGAGATTATAGAGTTGGAGTCGGTCCTGGACCAGTCGGGTGAGAAAACTAAAACTGATTCCATAAATCATGCTCATGCACAAAAGGGGAAAAGAAAATTGGGATCGACGAAAGATCAATCTCGCTGGGATCTGTCCCAAAGGAGTTTTCAGTTAGAATGGGTGGAAAAGTACTGGTTCATTGAACCAGTGCCCAATCCAATTGATGGTGCACCTCCTACTGAATGCAGATGTAACATTTGCACAGAGATAACAAAGAAGGAGAAGAGGTTGCAGCTTAAAATTGATACCATAGAAAAGCATGTCGGTAAAGTTTACAAGAAGGAAATTATAGATGGAGTTGAAAAATCCGTGCTTACTTGGAAAACAAAGGACAACTGTTTGCATATCAGGAATGCCAAAATATACGAGTTACACTAGCAATTACGGGATAAGTGTTCTGCAGTAAAAGGTTCCATTGAAGATTTCATTGGGAAAGCAACGGAAGTGCAAAATATGGGAAAAGTAGTTCAATTAAGTGTGGTCTTTTATTTATTGAGTAGAGGACGTCCTATGACAGACTACCCTTCAATTCCTGCCTTATTGCACTTTTTGAAAACTCAAAACTATCCGAACAGTCACTGGTCAGTAAACAGTGGATGGGAATGGGCTAGATGTCTTGCACAGGTTGAAAAAGAAGATATGAAGGAAAAAATAAAAGACTCAAATTTCATTGCATTGTCTCTAGATGAAGTTACAGCAATTGATAATACTTCCTGGGTGTGCATGCATGTTTATACTGTAAACAATCTTTGTCGTCAACCATTTATACTATCTGTTGCTAAATTGAATTGTAGTGCGACAGCTAAAAATTTATATGAATTATTAAAGACTACTCTAATTGAATCTAGAGGTTTGGATAGCATGGAGATTGCCAAAAAGTTGGTGTGTGTTGGAGCAGATGGAGCTTTGGTTATGCAAGGTCATAAAGGTGGTCTTTGCAAAAAGATCAAGGATGATTTGGCACCCTACGCTATTCCCATTCATTGCATGGCCCATCGAATGAATCTAGCTTTTGGAATTGTTAGCAATTTTGGTTGTGTAAGTAAAGTGGAATCTCTAATCAAAGAGATTTACCAATACTTCTGTCGAAGTCCAAAACGAGTCCAGGAATTTCAACACTTTTCTCAAGGACTTACTGATGGGAAGAAGCTTCTTAAAGACAATGATACCAGATGGATCTCTTTGGATGGACCAGCACATCGAGTAATGTCTGAATACCCGTCATTGCTTGGACTAATCCACTCTGTGCGAGACAGATTCCCTCGGCTATATTCAAGCCTAACTAATGTTAAGGTACTCTTAACTTTAGCAGCTATTCTCCCCATGCTACAGGACATGAGAAATATTATAAAAAAGGTTCAACAAAGAGGTATGTACATTGCAGAATATAATAAGCTGCGTAAAATGACATGTAGTAGCCTGGATACTCTGTATCGATTACTACCATTAGATGAATCAAAGTTTGCAAAGTGGATAGAAATCACAGATTTGAACAATCCTGGGAACTTTTTACATATTGGTGCAAACGATGAGGTATATGCCAGGGTACGTGGAGTTGACATACCAATGCAGTACTATGCCCGCGTCAACCCCGACGAAGCAGGAAGTGAAGTTGAATCAGAACCAAAGAAGGTACTTTCACGTGTTACAAGTGAAGACTTCAAGAAGATCAAAGAATCTGTGCTTGACTCTGTCAAGCGAGTTTGCTACAATCTTTCATCAGAAATCAGAGACAGATTCCCTCCAGAGGAATTGCTCGAAGCAATGTCAATTGTTTTTCCACAATATTGGTCTCTAAACTATCCGACTGATTTTCGAAGAAGGATGACGACTCTGATTCAGCATTTTTGCAAACCTAAAGTAATCAATGGAATCACTATAAATGGAATTTTAGATGAATCTCGACTGAGAGATCAATCATATTCTTTTGCAAACATAATGAGGGAACAATATGCTCTTATGGAGAACCCAAATGAAGAGGGAGTAGTAACAAAGCTTTAGAAAAACCTTGGTGAGAGCAATCAGTTGAGAGAGGCAATACCAGAATATTTCAAGCTTACTGATTTATGTTTGACAATGATATTGGGTTCAGTGGAGGATGAGAGAGTTTTCAGTACTTTGGGCTTCCTGAAGTCAAAGGTTAGAAACAAATTAGATAAAAATTTGGATAATTGTCTGAGGCTCTATAATTCTAGGTATGAGGTAGAAAATTTCCCTTATGACAGGGCTGTCAGCATTTGGAGAAAACGATGTCAAAGAAGAGGGATTGCCAACATTTCAAACCCAAGTGACAGTGGTAGTGGTGGTAGCAATGGTAGTGGCAGTGGTTCATATCCTGATATTGGAAGCAATGAAGATGATGTTGACTTTGGCATGCATAGTGAGTCTGACGCTGACAGTGAACCTGAAGAAAACACAACGAACAATCAAATGTTGTATGCAATAAATGAGGAGGATTCTGATGATAGTGATGCTGAGCCGGTCCAGGCGGAATGGCAACTATAGCAGCTTCTCAACCTCAAGTTCTAACTTCTGTGAGTCAAGTAGTAGGCTAGAAGTAGTAGCTCTGATCTAAGACTCTATCTACTAATTTATTATGTTTGTAGAAGTCAATTTATAGCCTTCATTCACAGTTTCACTGTCCTTTTATAGATGCTTAAATGTTTTTTTTGAACATGTTGATAATACAAACTTACATGTTGAGATTTTCATTGATTGTAATTTTGTAACATGTTGAGATTTTCATTGATTCTAGTTTCTTTAAGAAATTGTAACATAATGCATTTAACAGAATAAGCTCTATTTAAAAAAAATTGTATTATAATTTATAATTATAAATCAGCCTGTAACATAATACATTTAACAATTGTCAATTACAAACAATTACAACCCTTTGCAAATGACTCAATGTCAAATTGAAATGACCCTGAATTCCCTTTTGCAGATATAAGGGAGCAACAATAGCTGTAGGTCAGTTTGTAATTGTATATATAATCAGATTATTACTACATAATACATTATGTGTGTACAATCACATTGCCAATTGTACAATTTTTTCTAGTAGGGAAATTTTTTCCATCTGCTGTGTAGTAATAGTATGCCAGTGCCTGGCTGCCCAACTATCCTAATATGCTGGCTCTTGATTCCTGTAACAATTAACATTAAACAAAGTTGAAATTAAATCCAAAATTTGAAATTAAAGAGAAACAAGTAACAAAACAATTATAGTACTATCACTTACTGAGTTGTTACTTCTTAGTGCTATCAGCTATGAGTCATGACTGCCAATGACAGCAACAGTAACAGCTTCAGTTTCAGAAGATGACCCAGCTTCTAAGAATTTCTTTAGGGCGCTCCATTCTGCATCATTTGGTGGCTCCATTTGTTTGAGGTTGTAGCTAAATAGTTGTAACCTCGTCAACAATAAATACTTCTGAGAGATATTTTTTAATGAATCGAGGAATTTATCTACAACTTCATTCATTGTTGACAGTGGTTTGATGCAACTTGCAATTCCTTCTGGAGTGGTATCCTCAGGCAAGTTGCCTAAATCATGATTCATGCTCTCCTGCAACCTTTTCATGTAATTTTCATTTCCAATGAATCTGGCATTTGAGTCAGCTGGATTTGGTAATCCAGCATTCAGCAAGTTCAGTATGATGTTATTCATCTTCTTCAATTCTTTGGAAACAGATTTGAGAGCTTCACCCATTTCCGTTAGTTGTTCACAATGGTGACCGACATCAATGGTCATTACAGAGGCATCCAAGCGGCTGTTTATTCCATGCTTTGCCAAATCCCTATCACTGGATATCTTTACTTTACTCAAAATTTGGTCAGAAACATTTTTTAAGGATTTGGTGAAGATTTGTCTTTTACCAAAAAAATCACTTTTTACATTTTCAAAGAGAAGTCTGATATTGCTATTTAAATCAAGCCATTCAAACAAACTATCAGTGTTCTTCATTATTTTGTCCCAATTTTCTTGTTTGATAAGCTTAACCATGTGTATTATAGTATCCTTCACATGATGGTCTTCGGAAGAGGTCGCTCTATTTTCTGCCATTACATTCTCCATCTTTTTCTTCATTTGAGACATCTCTTTTTCACTCTTTTTATGTATTTCCTCTACTTGCCCTTGCAAATTAGTTGCTCTCTTCCTCTCATCCTCCAATTTCTTCTTCAAATCTTGGATTGTCTTTGCAGCAGTTACCTCTTTTTTCTTCTCATCCTCGAGTTCCCTTTTCAAATCATGGATTGCCTTTGCAGTGGACTCCTCCTTTTTCTTCGCATTGTCCAATTCCTTCTTCAAATCATGGAGTCTTTGAGTAGAGTCAGTAGACTCCTCTTTCTTCGTGTTCTCCAATTCCTTTCTCAAATTGAAGATTTTCTTTGCAGCTGACTCTTCTTTTTTCTTTGCATTCTCCAATTCCCTCCTCATTTGGTGGATTATGTTAGTGTTTGCAGTAGCACTAGACTCTGTTTTCTTCACATTCTCCAATTCCTTCTCCAAATTACTAATAGTTTTTGCAGTTGACTCCTCTTTTTGTTTCATGTTCTCCAATTGCTTATTCAAATTGTTGATTGTTTTTGCACTAGACTCCTCTTTTTTCTTCTCATTCCCCAATTCCTTTTGCAAATTAAAAATCATATTTGCCCTAGACATCGACTGTTTCTTTTCATTCTCCAATTCAGTCTTCAAAATATTATTTCCCTTGACAGCATAGTCCAGGTCAGTTTTCAATTTATTGTTGACCTGTGCACTACTCTCTAAAGACTTGAACAACTGTGCACTAGAGGCTTGTTCATCCTGAAGTCTTTTTTGGCACTCATCCAATTCTTTAGTCAATTTTTCCACTTGTTCATTCATCTTTTCTTGCTGGACAATTGCCTCTGTAGGAGAAGATTTCTTTATCCTATTTTGCAAATCTTTGAACCTATTGTCTGCTGCTTTCTCCTTCGCCTTCACATTATCAAGGTCTGCCTGTAATTTTTCTATTTGCTTTGTAAGCCTTTTGTTTTCCCTCTCCACTTTCAGAAGTGTAGAGTAGACCATTTTGTTGCTCTCTTTAGATATATTGATTTTGTCAATATTTTTCACTTTTGACAAATCCATTTGAAGACTAGTAACTTGTATATCGTTAGGATTTATTACATTTTGTGGTGGAATATTATCTCTACCCAGGGGCATAACAGCCATGAAGTTCATCATTTCATTGTTTGGATCATATGTTGGAAATATTCTGTTAGTAGATCCCTGACATTTATCAACTGCATCACTTTTCAAAGTCTTCATAATTTGCCTATTTCTTTCGCTTGTCTGTTCAAACTTTGATGCAAATTCATTCAAACTAAAATCTGGGTTTGTTGACAGAATTGAGTGTTTGAAAGGTGAATTATCAGTTGTATCCTTGTGTGCTCCTCCAACTCCAGTTAAACTTACTCCACCTACAATTGTATTTTGAGGATTGCCAACAGACTGAAGATGGCCCATTCCAAATCCTAGTGTTTTAGGACTGTTTTCTGGGTTTTGTACAGAAGCTACTGGTGCATACATTGGTGAAGTAACCGCTGACATTGTTGGCAGTGTAATTGTCATAACTTTTTGCTTTTTTGCACAAGGTTCATCCATGCCAGTGCCAGTGCCAGTGCCAGTGCCAGTGGGATCAACTACAACTGGATTCAAAGATTTAACAAATAATGTTTTGGGATGACCTTCAGAAGCAGAGACATAATGTTTTTTGCCCTTTCTAGATGAATCATCTTCATTGTCAGAGAATCCAATGATTGGTTTACATCCTCTTTTGGGTGGCTCTAGTACTGGAAGTGGATTCCAAATCCCTTCACCACTTGCACCAATGGGCCCTAGACCTGCATAACCCATTTTGTGTATCATAGTTGCCCCTCTACTATACGTTTGTTTAACAGAATCACTCATTTGAAGTGTAACAATATCTCTGCCCCTGGTTGACCCGGAATCCTGAATACCTTGAATGTCAGCATCAGACTGGAGGTCCTTCTGCCTTTCATTATCACCGTCAGTGCCAAAATCATATAGTACAGTTGGATGCTCTTTATTCCAATAATTGCTAAAAATTTCATCCTCCTCAATTTCATCAAAAACAGCTGATGTCTTTGGTTCACCCAAATTTTGCCTCATTTTCCAGAAATCAGTCATCTTGGTTTGACACCACATTTCAGCTTTGCATGCCTCTTTAATTTCTTTAGGCATAGACCTCGTAGAAGGTTGAGATGCTTTCTTGTAGAAATTTAAGTATGTCAGAGGCTCTGATTTGTGCAATGTCATAATTTGGGATGACAATTCTTGCATTGAAATATTATTCTCTGTTGCATGTTTCTCCATCTCTTTCTTAACCTCATCCCATGAATCCTTGTTTTTAAACTTTTATATCAATGGCATCTCCTGATGTTGATATTTGCTCGCAGAGTTCCCATTGGCAATAAGTCTCATTTGTATTATGTTCAGTGGATCATAATTCCAGTGACTGACAAAATCAAAGCCAAAAAAAGTTACCAATTCATTTGCCAGTTTGAAAGCCTTTCTCTCAAATGTGAGGCCTCCAATTGTGAAAGGCAAGGAAGGAAATATCGTTTTCTTTTGTTGTCCACTGAAAAGTTCATCTGCGCTCTCCATCTGCCGTACATATTCCAGTGTAAAAACCCTTTCTGTAACATGCATTGGAAGTTTGCAGGGTTCAACCGCTGAACCGTAAAACCTTAAGAGAGTGTACTCTTCCATAAAGAACCAGTCAGCCAATTGAATCTGACTTCCCAGTTGAATGCAATCTTTACAAGACACAGGAAATCTAGGCATCGAAGTGCCTATGATTTTTTGGTAAATAGGTGCCAAAAAGAAGTCTACAAAATGGTTGTAGTTTTTATTTGCAGCAGTCATCCTCATCTTATGTGTCCACTCATATACTGGACTTGGAGTCTCTGATTTCTTCTAGGTTCTCTCATCAAACTTATAGACCTCAATACCAAGCTTGTTGTTCTCTGTCTCAAATATTGGGCGATGCTTTGCTAAAAGAAGGTAGCACAAGTAACTTGTGAACCTAAATGTCTTGGTCTTGCCTGTAGTTGTACTTTGTTTAATCATCAGTAATTGTTGTTGCATAGATTCAACAATGTGCTGAACAAAATTATATCTTACATCTACCTGCTCAACTGACTGCCCTCGACAATGGATAGTATAAATCATTTCAAGAACACTGGCCCCCACTTCCTTGTTACTGTCCAATCCCAGACAAAATGATAACAAAGAAATAGTATTCTGAACCCATGGCACAAAAATATCATACTGATAAGGAGGCTTATGGTCTTTGTCCAGTGTAACACTAGTAGTGGACTCTGAGGGTATTAAACCCTTAATATATGAATCTTGAAAAGATCTTTCCAGCTTGTCATAAGCCTGAGCTAGTTTATCCAAGTCAATGCGCTCCTTAGAGCTTTCTGTTCTAAACCCTAACCCTAGGTCTAACAGAGTCAGAAATTCACTCTCAGTTATTGATAAAATTTCCTCCTAAGTGTTTTGGTTTACAATTGCCTTTCTATTTTCATCATAATTCTGAGCGCATAGCATTACAATTTCAGGGCAAGGGAATACTTCGGGTACAGCGAGGTTTGCTAATCTAGTAACCACAACAGCTAGTTTATTTGTATATGCCCCAATACTGCTGTTATATTTGTAATAAATTCTCCCCTTCTGTGGATCTTTCCACTTACTAAACAATGAATGTCTAATTGCCATGATTTCAGAATCTCCATGGATAACAGGATCAAAAATATCATGACACTCATCGGTGAAACCTGGGGTTTGTAGCACTCGTCTGAGTTCTATAATGGTGTTCTTTTCCTTTATGGGTGCACTCGTTTGGGAGGTTTTTGACTTTGTTTTGCCCATGCCTGGCGCTACTGGTTATTAGACTTCAGGCCCTATTCAAAATAATTTTAAAGTGCAAACCTAAGACAATTAAAATCAAGATTTCTATTGCTGCAAATTGCAATGGAATTTTTTTGAAAAAAATTAAATACCTGGAATTGAGATTGGATAATTGGTGTTGTCGGCTGATAACAAAGTTTCACAGTGTCACACTTTCAGACTTCAGTCTTCAGAAATCAGAACACAAAATGGAATTCTGCCAGTCTTTGAAAATTTAAAATTTGAAAACCCTATGGCTATCGTATCGGACTCTCGTAAATACTTGAAGTTTAATAGTTAAAACGAAAGTAATAAGTAATTAATGGTTTTAACTTTAATGTACAATGTACATCTAACAGTAATAAATTGTCAAGACTCAATAATGTACATAAGTTACACGTGTCACGATTCCGGATGAATATTGGCAAATGGGAAAGCATTCCCCAAATCGGCCTGAAATTCATCTTGGGCCGTCGATCTATAGACTATCAAATGTTTATTAAATTTATTATTATTATTATTATATTTTATTATTTAATATTATAAATAATATTAAATAATACAATATAATAATAATAATCATAACCTATAATATAATATAATATAATTATAATTTATAACCATATAATATAATATAATATTAAATAATATTAAATAATACAACATAATAATAATCATAATCATAACCTATAATATAATAATAATTATTATTATTATATTATTATTATATTGTATTATTTAATATTATTTATGTAATATTACATTATGATTATTATTATATTATATTATTTAATATTATTTATATGTAATATATAAATAATATTAAATAATATAATATAATAATAATTATTACATAAATAATATATTATTTATGTAATATATATTTACATAAATAATATTAAATAATATAATATAATAATAACATTATTATTATTATATTATATTACATAAATAATATAATATATTAAATAATACATAAATAATATAATATAATAATAATAATAATAATAATCATAAGTTCATAACCATATAATATAATATAATATAATACAATCTGAAGACTGATAGATCGACGGCCCGGGATGAATTTCGGGCCGATTTGGGGAATCTTTTCCCATTTGCCCAGATTCATCTGAAATCGTGACACGTGTCACGATTCCGGATGAATCTGGGCAGATGGGTAAAGATTCCCCAAATCGGCCCGAAATTCATCCCGGGCCGTCGATGACTCAGACTCGATGGTCATTATTATTATTATTATTAATTATTATTATATTATATAAATATTATATGGTTATAATTATATTATATTATATGGTTATGATTATATCAATGTATCATATGGTTGTAATTATATTATATTATATTATAGTATAAATAATTATATCATATGTTCTATTATTTTTAATTAAATTATTAAATTATTATTGTTTTTAAATATTTTTAATTTTTTTTAATGTAACTGCATTGGTTTATATTTTATATTTTAATAATGTATTTTTTATAAATTATAATATGTTTTTTGGCATTCAATTAAAAATAATATTACTTATATTATGTAATCATTTAAGATTTATTATTATTATAAAAATAATATTATTTTTATTTATAATTATTTATTATATAATAGAACATATAATATAATTATTTATACTATAATATAATTATAGCCATATGATATAATCATAACCATATAATTATTAATAAAATATAAATATAACCATGTAACAGTAATACAATCTGATAGATCGACGACCTGTCACCAGATTTATTATTATTATAAAAATAATATTATTTTTATTTATAATTATTTATTATATAATAGAACATATAATATAATTATTTATACTATAATATAATTATAGCCATATGATATAATCATAGCCATATAATTATTAATAAAATATAAATATAACCATGTAACAGTAATACAATCTGATAGATCGACGGCCCGGGATGAATTTCGGGCCGATTTGGGGAATCTTTTCCCATCTGCCCAGATTAAACAATTTTTCAGTTTACCACTGAAGATTAGCCAAGACCATTATTATTCATTTTCCTACAAAACAAGTAATTCGCCTTTGAAATTATTAATTCATTTTTGGCAAGGGAAAAAATAGCCATCATTTATATATCCGTCAGTGAAAAAAAACATTAATTCGCCACATTTAAAATGATTTTTGCTAGGGCAAGAAAAAAATCGCCAACATATAATATTTTATTTCCCTATATGGAACAAAAAAATCGCCCTCGATATTAAAATTTTCCTGCCCACAAGATGTTGGATTCGCCAGCATTTTAGGCTTTTTTTTCGGGAGGGGTTTCTTAAAGTTATCCCTGTTTCTCATATGTAGGAGGTACTAACATTGGTGGAGATATCAAGTATTCTTTGATCTTCTACAAATCTTTCTCACACTTATCATACCATTTGAATGAAACATTCTTATGTAACATATGTTGAAATGGTTGACACTTATTTACAAGTTGTGCTATGAAGCGATGGATAGATTGTAGTTTTCCTTACAATGTTCTTAGCTAATTGATATTCTTCGGTAGAGGCATCTCAAGTATGGATTTAATTTTTTCAAGGTTAGCTTAAATTCCCTTAGACACATTTCTTTGGATTCAACTAGACCTTGTATTGCTCTAATCTTATGAATATCTTATCGATGATTTCTAAATGTCCATCTTTGGTGTGAGATTTTCCTAGCAATTCATCTACATTATCTTCCAAATACATATGCATCATGTCATGAAAGATTGTGGTCATTACTCATTGATATGTGGCTCTGACATTCTTTAATCCCAAGGGAATAACATCATTTAGAAAGTTCCCCAAGAACAAGTAAATGTTGTCTTGACTTGATCTTTAGGAGCAATTTTAATCTAGTTGTAGCCTGAGAAACCATCCATGAGGGATAACATCTCATGCCCTACTGTCAAATCTAACATTTGCTTCGAAAACATGTGAATGAGCTCAACAATCAATTCAAGATCCTTTGTTAGTGAAATTGGAATTTGACAAATCTTATGATATCTAATACACCAAAAGTTTATTATTGAACCAATATAATTTAGTTGGGTTTTAGACCAAATATTTGTGTTAACATTTGAATAGTTTTTAACGATGTCAATACCCACATAATGATTAACAACTCCATCTATAGCATCTACTTACATTCCTTTATGGCAATACATTCTAGACTAAGTTGTCATTTATCTCCCTTCTTAAATATTCTTATTGTTGATGCTTTAATGTGTTAATTAGAAAAAAATAAAAAATTATATCTTATTTGTAGAATTTCCATCCCTCATACTATTATTATTATTCATTCATAATTTTCTAATGACATCATGTTATTCTTGTAGAATACAACAAGAAAGTTGTATAATAATTTAGATGTTTTAAATTTATATTTCTCCATTTTACGGTTTTAGGTAGCTAATCATAAAAATGAGAGTTATAATGATTTTCAAGATAGTTTGACTCCTTAATGGATCGATATCTTGGTATCTTGTTTGGAACAAAGATATCACTAATTAATATATGGAGTTGCTATTTAAATAGACTTGAAAATTAGTTATTTAGTTGTCGTACCAAGTTTCTTTCATTGCTAAGGAAAGTCTAGGTGGAAAATAATTTTTTGCTCGGTACTCATGCGTCATTTATCGTCGTGCTAGATGTCATCAAACAAAGGATATGAATACTTGTGTAAAGTAATCCAACAATTTTTATGGACTAAATGAAATCGTATTATTGGTTGTAAATTATCTCTTGGTCCCAATGCATACAAGGGTAATCCAAAGGTAGAGTTGGAATTTTTTATTCCAACACTGAAGGAATATTTTTAATGGATTAGTAGATCACTAAATTTGTTAGGTGACAAATAATGGAAAATTCTATTGATATATAGAATAAATAAATAATGTTGTAAAAAAGAAACAGCAAAATATTTACTGCTAGGTAAGTTCCTTTTGAATAATGTTTTCATAGTAGAGCCTCTTTTTTATTTAGTTCATTTAGAGAGTTAGCAAAAAATGTGTCAATTTTAAATTAGGAGTCATTGCTAAAACATGGGTTCAATTTTTCTTCTTCTATTTGGTGGAATATGCATACCTAGTCTTTCAAAGAGAAACATTGGTTTTAATTTTTTGATACATGTTTTTCAATTTTTAGAGAGATGTATTAGATATTTTGGTAATCTATGAGATTTATCCTCTGGAACTACAATGGTCTTGTTGATCAAGTATTAAAATTTAATGTGAGCCTAGTATTAATTCCAAGAAATTACATATCTTTGTTCAATCCTTAGTTCTACCCAATTTAATTATCAAGTTATATGTTTAAGGCTAGCTTAAATGGTAGAAAAATATTATACTCTAAATTACCTATGGGTGAAAGATTAAAATGCTTGTCTATCCAACCATTTAAATGCACCTTTTGTCACATTGATAAAAACATGAAGCATTCATTATGGTGATGTATGTTTGATAAAACTAACAGTTAACTTTAGAAACATACCTACATTGTTCAGTTATCATTTAATATAGAAAGAGGTATTATTTGAAATTGGTTTGAGAAATAATGTTATTGTTGAATTAGATTAGTTATCCTTTATCCTTCTACACTTATAAAAAACATTAAGTGGTCAACTATTTTTCTAATTCTTCTACTCAATTAGAAATCTTAGTTGCAAGGTTTTAACATTTTTTCCTATTATTTTTTACTAGGTCCTACTAAAAAAATATGTCAAAAAGAACAACAAAGAGGTTGTTTATCAACTAGAGGAGACAAATATTTGAGACAATCGACTTTGAAAAATAATCAACACACTTATGCCACATATCTTCAACATTCCATTTGGAACATTCATGTTTATCAAGAGTTGCTAGTCATCTTACTTCTAGTTTTTTATTCTCATGATTTTGAGCTCTTTGCTGGGTTTAGTAATGGATAAATAGATGTGTGTGATGGTTCTTATGGTGACTATCAAGATAATGTATTAAGGAATTGAAGTGGGTATTTGGATTATATTCCTTTATGTACAACTTTGTACAACCTCAATATAGGTTTTGGTATACATCTCTATGTAGTCACATTATTATGTATAATATACATACAATCCACTAAATACTTGATTAGATAACATATGTAACTCCCACTCTTTACAACTCCTGCTCTATTTTGAATTTCAATTCTACAACTCCTATGGTGCACAACAAAGGTGGGGTCATGTTTCCCTACCTAAGGAGTCTCCCCCAAAAGTTGCACATGCATTGCCCAATTAGGGCCCCATGAAATACTTTTTTGTGGATTCTAAAAAGTTGGAACTTGTGAACACAAGGAATTAATGTCAACCCAATGAATGGAAGAAGATACTTATTGGTGAGAGCCATAGATAGGCATAACAAGTTTTATCTCCTCAGTGCTCACAAAAGAAGAAAGGCACTACCATATTTTTACCCAACTTGATGGTCGATCATATTGTTTTCTCAATGAACAATACCTTGGTTGGAAAAATTTTCTCCTTTAGATTGACCATTGACATGGTCAAGAAATGGGCATCACAAAAATGGAGGCTTAAAGGGGTGTCACGATTTTTAGAGTAAAAAGGTCATTTAACTTAATTAATTTAATGGAATGAGATGATATTTAAGAATATTTTTAAAGAGAAAGAAACAGTCAAGGCCAAATTAGAGGACATATATAACAGTATTATAAAAAAAGGGATGAATAATGACTCCTTCGCTACTCAGAAAAGTCTAGTACAGGAGTGGGAGGAAATATGCAACAGAGAAGAGGAATACTGGAGACAGAAGTCAAGAGGACTTTGGCTAAAAGAGGGGGATAGAAATACAAAATACTTTCATGCGTCAGCTAAACTAAAAACAGCGAGCAATCATATTCTCTCTATAACCAAAGCTGACAATGGCATCTTATTGTTAGAACCTCAAAGCATACAAGATGAAGGGGTCAGATTTTTTCAAAATTTGTTAGCCCCTCCTACCATTGCCTGTCCACTGCCACCTCCAATGGAGGAATTGCTAGAGGCAATCCCCAACATGATCTCAACAGTGGAAAATTTAAAACTCATGGCTCCATTTACCATTCAGGAATTAAAAAAAGTGGTCTTTTCCTTGCCTCCGGACAAAGCCCCAGGCCCAGATGGCTTTACTGCTCTATTCTTTCAAGTATGCTGGGACTAGATTGGATGGGAATTATTGGATGTTATAAAAGAATCAAGGACCAACAAGACCATGTTGAAAAACTTCAACACCACTAATATAGCCATTATTCCAAAAGTGCAAAATCCAAAGACATTTGCAAACTTCCGACCGATATCCTTATGCAATACTATCTATAAAATCATCACAAAGGCTATTTATTTAAGGATGCAGTACCTTATCCCTAAGATTGTCTCGCATCCACAAGGGGGCTTCGTTCCAGGTAGAGAGACAATGGAAGGAGCTCTAGTAGCTCATGAAGTTCTTCATTCTATCCACAATAGTAAATCAGCACATTTCGTTATTAAACTGGACATGATGAAAGCATATGACAGAGTTAGCTGGGATTTCCTCATTAAGGTCCTACAAAAATTTGGATTCTCAAGAAGTTGGTGTAAATGGGTAAAAGCTTGTGTTTCGGGTGCATCTTTTTTAGTTTTGATAAATGGTGTTCCGGCGGGTTATTTTTCATCTACACAAGGAGTTAGGCAGGGGGATCCTTTATCACCAGTCTTATTCATTTTAATGGCAGAGACATTTAGTAGGTTCATACTTCGGAAGAAAGCATCAAGCAAGTGGCTGGGTGTGCAAATTGGTCAAACAAATATTTCAGTGACTCACTCACTTTTCGCTAATGATACATTATTATTTGGTACATCAAACATCAGGGAGGCCAGGCAAATCAAAGAAACCTTGGACCTGTATACTATAGCATCAAATCAGAGAGTTAATCCTCTCAATTCCAAGATAAATCTATTTAACACAAATCAAATTGTATCTAATAAAATTGTTAACCTTCTTGGATTTTCAGTGGATTTCCTTCCATCAGTCTACCTTGGTATCCCATTTTTCACGGGGGCAAATAAAATCAGTTATTGGACACCAATCATCAAAAGGATTAAAGCCAGGGTGGTTGCATGGAAAGCAAGGTGGCTGTCTCTCTCAGGTAGAATACTTTTAATCAAAACAGTTCTCTCAGCAATCCCCAATTATTACTTATTAGTCCTTAAGGCTCCTATGTCGGTCATTCAAAAAATTCAGAAACTGATTAGAGATTTTCTATGGACTGGGAACATGAACAGAGTAAAGAAAATCCCTTTAGTCTCGATAGAGAAATTGGCACAAGTTAAGCAGCTGGGTGGGGCAGGGATTCATGATCTACAAAAGCGGAACATAGCATTTGGGGGCAAATTAGTATGGCAAATGTATTCTAAGCCACATAATACTTGGTGCCAAATTATGCAAGCCAAGTACTTAGATGATTCTAACCTAGCTAGAATTATATCGGTATCTGACCCCCCTAAAGGGTTAGCCATTTGGGACTTCATGATCTCTTCCAGAGATTTAATATGCAAGTATATTACATGGGAAGTCAATAATGGTCAATCAGTCAAGTTTTGGGGTGACTCATGGAGTGGGGCACCACCTTTGATTAGTAAAAATGACATTGGAATGGAGGATATTATCTCTGTAGCAGAAAATGTTTGGGGTATTCACTTAATTGGATATGTATCTGCTATATGCCTGCACTCAAGGAAAGTAATTTGGAAAGACCCCCAAGAGCTACCTCTCTCACCACAACAGATTCAATTATTTCAGAAAATCTTGTCTCAAAGACTAATCTACTTATCAAACTTGGAGGATAATTTGATTTGGGCACCGAGGCTAATGGGAATTTTAATATTAAGGATGGATATAAACTTATTCAGCAGAGAGACGCAACCAAGCAACCATCCCGTGCTTATTCCTTCTGCTGGAATAATCTAACATTACCAAAAGCAGGATGCTTTTCTTGGCTAGCTTTGAATAATAGGGCATTAACAAGCGAGCGGCTTCAGAGACTTAATATAGCTTAGCCTTTTAATTGTCTGCATTGTGATAATCATCAAGAAGACACAAACCACCTATTCTTAAAATGTGAATTTGCTCAAGGATGCTGGCATTTTGTCCTTAGAAAGTTACAATATCCAACTCCTCTTCCATGCAAGCTAAGGGACCTGTTTGACTCATGGCCACAACTATATTCATCCTCCCTTTTTTCAGCAATTTGGAAGTGCACTCCAGCAATAATGGTTTGGGCAATTTGGTGGGAGAGAAATAAAAGAATCTTTCACAGACAATTTTTGACAATCGAAGTGGTCATAGCTCAAATAGAAAGATCGATATCAGAACTAGTTAATGCTAGTCATAATAAGCTTAAACATAATCTAATTATGACATCATGGGACTCATTTATATTGCGAGAGTGGAAACAAATACATGCTCCCTTTGGTTGGTGTTATCAACCAAAACCAAACAAAATGCTGGACAGAGAAGGGATTAAGTGGATGCTGCCATCCAAAGGGTTTAGCAAGATTAACTTTGATGGCTCCTCAAGAGGGAATCCAGGTAAATCATGGGTGGGAATTTGTATCCGAAATTTTCAAGGAATATTACTAGCAGTAAAATGATGCACGCTTCCTGATGGCACAAACAATATGGTTGAGGCCAAGGCATTATTAGAAGGTCTAATATTAGCAAAAAATGGAGGCTTCCGACAGATTCAAATAGAGGGAGATTCAATAGTGATTATATCAGCATGTATAAGCAGAATATCCCATAACTGGAAACTATCATACATCCTTCACCAGATTTGGTTGTTACTGGATTCATTTCAAGAAGTTCAGATCTCTCACACGCTTAGAGAGGGTAATAGACTAGCAGACCATCTGGCAAACAAAGGTTGTGATGGGTATGAACTGGGGGCTATTAATGATGATTCAATTATTAATCACGATGCCAAGTTGAAGGAAATCTATAGTCGAGAAATAGTGTCATGTGTAGTTGATGCCTCAAATGTCCGGATGTGAAGTTTGTTCTTTAACAGATGCATATCTATTTCCCCATTTACAAGTTCATCGACACACGTGTTTGTGGTTGTGAAAGTTTAATCAGTGTACTATTGGCAGAATCCCAAGTTCCAAAAATGACATTGAAACTTATGCATAATTTCGCTCACACTTGGGATATCCTGATTTTATTTTGGTTGTACTTGGCCATTTATTATAGCTACAAATATGTGGACTTTTGATCATATCCATCACTCATTTTCGAGTTACAAGCTGGGAGCCAATGGATTTGTGGGTTAGTCAGGTGATGTAATGCAGACAATGTGCCTGCTATCACCATGAAGTCATGCCCAGAAATTACAGAGTTAGGATGTGACTGGAACTTTTGGAAGAGGCTCTGCCATCTCACATCGATGAGGGCTCATTTTCATCAATGTTTATATGCCAGTCGCAAGCAATAAGGGATGCACTTCAATTGGTTGTTGGGGAAGAGAGCAATTTGATGGAGGAAGATACACACATTACAATGCTGGATAACAAATCAGAGTAAACAGAGTATATATTAATGCCAAATTTTTTGATTTACAGACTGTGCCCAGAGCTGCCAATGCCCAGAATATCATCTATATTTCTATATATGACTGTACTACAAAACATTCCTTTTGTTTACAAAATATTCTTCTTGTAGAACGTTCTCGAAATGCCCTGGATTACATCCGAATGAGAGAAACATTAGAGAAAAAGGAATATAAAATGTACTGCATTTAATACAGTAGTTGGCAGATGAAAAAAAGGCTGGTCGCATGATCGCATGAAGAAAATAATGCTCATGCGATCATGCGACGAGAGCAATAGAGGGGTCCCACACGCTTTGGAACATTAGCAAAAGTTATCGCATAAGGAAAAAGAGCCTGGCCAAAAACATTAGGCAGTGTAAAATATTTGAGGTTATTGCATGATTGCATAAACCAAATAAGGGTTATGCGATCATGTGAAAAGGTGAAAGGAGAGGGCCCCACACAACATTATCGTAGGTTTGCATATAGAAAATAAAATCGGGCAAGCTTTAGGCAGTCGCATTTAAATCGGTGGTTGCGGTTCATAAAGAGCTAGGCAAGTAGAGAGGTCGCATGATCGCATGGGTGGGATTGAAGCCATGCGATCATGCGACAAGGTACGAGGCACAGCTGGTGGTAGGTGCGGAAGGTGGACGAAAGCAGGGGCAATTAATGCAGAGAGGCGAAAAGGAGTGTGGTCGCATGATCGCAAGAGAGGAGAGAGAAGCCTTGCGATCATGCGACAAGGCATTGAGAAAGCCTGGGTTTGCAAGATGCTCAATTTGCAGAAAATGCACTTCGATTGTCAAAGAGGCGTTTGGGGTTTCACTTGGCAAACAAAGTTAGCATTCAGGTTAATGCTGTGTTAGACATCATGGAGCTGCCAAATCCACATCTTCCCTACATCTTCTCTGGTAGCCCGCGAGCTCTTTTGCGGGTCCCCGACCTTAATACACATCCGACTGGCTTGGAGTTTGGTGGTGGTTAGATGTATAAAATGTTGTTGTCATAGGAAAAATTCACACAATCGGCGTACTGTGCATGTCACCGTCAATAGGGCACTTTTGAAGGCTTTTGGGAGTATGATCTAAAACTAGATTAGAAATATTGACATATTGCTCGAAATATGTAATATTTATGTATTTATATATCCTCAGATATATGCATGTATATAACTATGATCCCGGGGTTTCTTACTGGTTCTTCCACGGGGGAGTTATTGAACTAGATTAATAAAATATGGTGGTTACACCACTTTTGCTTTAAAAAAAATAAAAATAAATTAATTTAATCATATTGATTGATTATTTAAGTCACATTTT
This sequence comes from Chamaecyparis obtusa, assembly GCA_027943335.1. Lineage (NCBI taxonomy): Eukaryota > Viridiplantae > Streptophyta > Pinopsida > Cupressales > Cupressaceae > Chamaecyparis > Chamaecyparis obtusa. The sequence continues at coordinate 937,592 of BSBK01005867.1, read as the reverse complement.
TTTTCCTTTTTTAACTCAAGCTAAATTTAGGAAGCTTTAGTTTGCATTTAATAATTCTTTTATTTATGTATGCATCATTTAGGGTTTTCTTTTTAGGTTTTGATTTCTTTTATAACAATTGATCTCTTTGTAATTATAACATTATTGAAATTACACATTATTTTGTTCAGGATTTTAGAGAACCTTTTATGTTTTTAGGGTTTCTTGCACGTGACAGGTTATTCGCATGCAAGTGTTCACTAGGTTTTGTGAGGTTGTGTTTCTCAACTTCAATATGGTATCAAAGCATCATACTTGGCGCTTCTTGTTCTTTTTTTGAAGGATCCTATCTTGCAAGATGAGGTTTGTGACCAGTATGGATATGATGGTAGTTGAAAATATGGGCACTTGGGCACAAAATAGAGGTCACCATTGCACTCAAAAGGGCAAAAAACCCCTAAATCCATATGAAATGTGTTGATTTTTGAGATTGTCAGATCTGGGTCAAAATTTTAGAGGGCACACTATACAGAGTAATCCATGTTGGCATAAATAAAATTACATTGTTGACATTAGTGCACAAGCAGCCCACTGCCAAAAAAAGAAAGAAAGAAAAAAAAGCAAAGATTATTTTTTTAGATTTTTCAAAACTTTTAAAATTTTTTGAAATCCTTTTTTAATGAGTACATGCAGGTACTGGCGGAGCACCTGCACATGCAAATGTTGACATCAGTAGGCCCAATTTTCTTTTTCTAGCCAAAATTTGACGGTCGTCAACCTATTGACTAGTTTGACACTTCTCTCATAAAGAGCAACTTGTAGTTTTTTGCCCATAACTTTGTTACACGAACTCGAAATTAAGAAAACAAGATATTGTCGGAAAGCTGACTCCGAGCCTGATCTAGTGGTGTACATTATTTTTTCTGGAATTTTTTTTTCATTTATTTCCAATAAAATTAAGACCTTGTTTTTTGCCTTTCTGGAGGCATATATTTTGCATATGCTCCCTTTTTAAAAAATGAATAGGCATTGCAAATGTGTTTCAACGCTCTTTCTAGATCTACTATCAATTTCATAATTTTTTCACCAGTTACATAGAAATTAGACATTAGTGTTTTTTTATTTTTTGCACTTTCTATCTTTTAGATTTGTGCTAGGATTTAGGTTTGTGTATTATGGGGGATATTTTCCCTCTGGTTCACATGGCACACCCTTCCTCTATCGAGCAGATTACTCTGCATAATTATCACACACACAAGGAACATATGAACCACCTTCTTATGTCAAGGGGGTTATGGTCATATCTGGATGAGGTTCAACCTCAATTGACTTTCCCATTCAAAGTCATGCAACACATGAATAGAATGGATGGGGCTATGGGGATGCTTTCCCTGAACATTTCATACAATCCTTTTTCTTCACCTCGAGGGTTTCACTACACCTCAAGACATATGGACTAAGTTTCATGAATTTTTTGACACCATTAATTAGTTTTAGACACTTCAGATTGAGGCATAGTTGACCTCTTTAGCACCTGATTATCCTCCATCTATTGAGGATTTCTTGATAAAATTCAAATCACTATGATCATTGTTATAGGGTTGTGCTAATAAGAAAACATACACCGAGTGTATATCTGTAATTATCTCTAAGCTTCAAGGTTTATTTAAGATATTTTATTCTACATTCTACACCATGGATGCTTTGAGTCCATGATTTGTCATGCCTACCTTTGAGGTATTTTGCAATCAGTTAACATGTGAGAAATCCAAGATCACACAATTGGATGCTCTTCTAGGATCACAGAACCAAGCATTGGTAGCTCAGAAATATTTGGGGAAGCAGGAGGAGAAACAAAAGCCACATACCAACAATCCTAGGAAGGATTCCAGTTCTCAACACCCCTCTAGCCCACTTTCTCCTAATAGGGAAAATTTGAAGAAAGAAAGACCTAATTGTGCTTATTGTTAAAAACCAAATCATGATGAGTATCATTGCTATGAGAAGAAGATAGATGGATATGAAAAATAGGTTTTAGATTTGACAAATCTTCTTATGAAGAGAAATATTGATATTCCTTCTTCTTCTACTTCTCATAGGTCTTCTTCTTCATCATCATTCCAAATAGATGGACAAGACCAAGGAAAGGGTCATGCATTATGTGCAACTTCTGGTCCACACCCTTCTAAATGGCTAATGGATTCAAGTGCTTCACACCATATGCCATCTTCTTAGTATTTATTCTCTTCTTTTGAGGCTTCCCCTACCCAACACATTTTGATGGGGAACAACATTGTTATGACTGTATGTGGAAAAGGTTCTATTGACATTGATGATGGTTCATTAAATGATACACTAGTGTTCCATCATTATCCTATAACCTTCTCTCTATTTATATCATATTACTCCTAGTGGGACAAGGAAAATAGTTGAGTTCACATGTGATTCAGTGCACATCATAGACAATAAGATAGACAAGATTAATGCAATAGGGATAGGTGATCATTATTCCTTCTTGTACTCCTCTCATTTTGGTCCACCATCTCTACTGTTGGAGAATTGATCTCTTTCTTCATGAGAGCCTGTTGAGGTGAAGTCAGGTCACTTGAACTTATGTGTTGCTCTTGAGACTAGCGTTGTGACTTCTACACCTCCACCTCATATTTAGTTTGCATCTGTTCAACATGATTCCTCTTCATGTTTTCCTGATATTATAGCTTCATGCATCAAGCTACCTAGTGCAGTTGTTGACAACACATTAGAGGATATTCATCTCCTCTCAAATGAAATATTTAGTACATCTGATATCCCACCTTCATTGGAGATTCCATTACAGGATTCTCATGTGTTCTCCTTTGAACATCATCCATGCCTTCTAGTTTCACCTTACATTCAGGGGTTCCCTCTTCTTTTTTCATTTCCTTTGTTTCTTTCACATTGGAGCCACATTGGTTTGATCATTAACACACAGGTTCTATCATCTTTTTTTTTTTTGGGGGGGGGGGTGGGTGGGGGTGGGGGTGGGGCTTTGGAGTCTTGATCCTCTCTCATGGTGGGGGGGGGGGGGGTTATACTTATGGTCTTGAGAGAGTATCTTGAGACATTGCATTTGTACCTTTTTTCCATCACTTTTTGGAGAGGGGTTTTCTCCCTTTTCTTTGTTTTACAGAGATTTGGTTTTGAATGGGTACCTTATTAGGCCTTGTTTTTTAGAACCTTTTCTTTCTTGCATATAGTTGGATTCACACACTTAGCCTTTTAGCTACTCCCTAATTTTATCTTAAGGGAGGTGTTAGAGTAAAAAGTTTATTTAACTTAATTAATTTGATCATATTGATTAATTAATTAAGTCACCATTTTTCACTTAAGCTAAATTTTGGAAGCTTTAGTTTGCATTCAATAATTCTTTTATTTTATGCATGCATCCTTTAGGGTTTTTTTTTAGGTTTTGATATCCATAATAACGATTTATCCCTTTGTAATTATAACATTATTATAATTGCACATTATTTTTCTTCAAGATTTCAAAGCATCTTTTGTGTTTTTAGGGTTTCTTGCATATGACAAGTTATTTGCATGAAGGCGTTCACTGGGTCATGTGAGGTTTTATTTCTCAACTTCAACAATGATTAGTGTCATGCCTAATTATCTCTTTCTATTTAAATTTAGTATAGATGATGATTTAGTTTTTTTTCCTTTCGAGATCAAGAGCTCTCTCTCTCTCTCTCTCTCTCTCTCTCATGCACATGCTTCAGAGGTGGAAGCTAGGTTTTAATCTTGTGGAAGACTTAATGAGACAACACCATTGTAGGTATGAATGTGTATACTCCCACTTGAGTTCTAGGACAAGTAGGTTTTTAGGTGGATTGGAAGCACATTTGACCATTATGTCTCTATTGATGATGTGACCAAAGAAAAATCTAGGTTAGTTTTTTCTTTCTTCTATTTGAATGTTGTTATTAATAAAACTCTCCCCAATATCACTACCTTGCAATCCAAGTTGGGTAAATGGACTCAAGTGTCGGTTTATGAAAATGCTATGATTTTTTGCTAAAAATGTTTGAAACTAGGACACTTGATTTCTAACTATGAGGCTTTGCTACAACAACCCCTATAGAAGGATATTTTCACTTTCCCTATGTTGGATACAATTATGGATGAAAAATTTGTTGGGGAAGTTTTGAAAGCTCACAACAATGAGTACCCATTCACTAATGCGTTACTAAAGATAATGGAAACCCACAAGAAAACAATGTAGGGAGAGTAATTTATTAAAACTCTAGAAGGAGAAGCCCTGCTAGAGGAAGGGTAAATTTACCCCATCCTACTACCCAAGAACCAGTAGGGTGTTAGGGGAGATCATTATACCCAACACTCCTAGTAATTGTAAGAGTGGGGGAAAATGGGGACCATCTAAAACCCCCCTCCCCCTCCCCCATATGAATTCCATAGCCCTTACCATACTCTTGAAGATTTTTTTTTCCTTATTGAGTGTTTACACAAGTGGCTATCCTCAAATGGATGATGAGGGTTGGATAACCTAGAAAAGGAAGACCAAAAATGATAAGATTGATGTGGGTTTGAAACCTAAAAATGAACATCCATCTCAATGAATCACGAGACATAAGAAGATTATAAGGGAAATTGTCAATGGAAGGTAGATGACCATAGAATCAACAACTAAAGCTTAAAAATAGAATTCCTTTTTTGGAACATAAGGGGATTGAAAACTCCCAAAAATAATATGCTTTGAAAAACTATATATCTTAAAATAGGATTGATATTTTGTTGCTGCAAGAAGTTAAGATGACAGACCCCTTCAACACTATTGTAGATATTATTTGGTTGGGATCCTATGTTTTCATCAGTACTTCTAATCATGCTTTTGGGGGAGTTGTTACTATGTGGGATCCAACAAAGAGGGGATGTGTTTTTCTTTCCTCTTCTACTAGTTTATTGACAATTAAGTTCACTTCCCAAAGGGAGTTTGGTATCTTTCCAATTTTTATGCCCCCACCTCTTGATTGGGTAGAAAGGTAGCTTGGGAGGGCATCTCTTCATTAATACAAAATTATCATTATTCATATTGGTTAGTTATGGGTGATTTTAATTCCCCACTTTTTCCTTTTGAAAAAAAATGGAAGGGTCGATTGATTACTCTAAGAGCATGGTTGACTTGGCCGACTTCATCAACATGACTTGTATACTTGATATTGAGTTGAAAAAGTAGTTCTTCACTTGGTCCAATCATAGAAAGGAGGACCACCTCATTTAGGTCAAACTGGATAGATTTTTTTTTATATTTTCTACTTGGGACATTGGATATAACACCATCGTAAGAGCCCTCCCTAGAACAGTGTTTGATCATAATTTGTTTCTTCTTTAATGGATTGAAATTCCTATTAGGGGACATATCTTGTTCTGTTATGAGATCATGTAGACACCACATCCCGATTTCCATGACTTTATTCAAAATTGGTGGAATACTCCAATCCAAGGGACACCTATGTATAGAGTTGTTTAGAAATTGGATTATTATAAGGAAAAATGTGAAGGGATATAACATGTTCACTTTTGGGGATATTTTCTCCAACAATGATAGCAATCTATGAAAAAATGGCTAAGGGTGACCACTCAGAATGAAAACATAGGGAGGAGGAAGCTATATAGGACAACTGGAAGGAGAATATACAACTAGAGTAGATTTATTGGAAAAAAATATAGGGTTCAGTGGCTAAAGGAGGGCAACATGAATTTGGCCTTCTTTTACAAGTCTTACAATAAACATAAGAGGACAAATACACTCCTAAGCCTCAAGGACGATGCAAATTGTGAGATCAATGATGATCCACAACTAGGTTTGATAGCCTTGAATTAGTTTTGCAATATTTTTAAGGAAGATAATCAAACTATCAAAAATCTTTAAGAGGACCAGTTACTCTATTGTCTACCCAATGTTGTTAATTTTATTGATAATGCTTAGATTCTTTCCCTGGTAACTGGGTATGAGGTTGAAAATGATCTTTTCTCTATGTGGGCCTACAAATCCCCAAGACTAGATGGATTTCCACCTTCTTTTTATCAGGAATTATGGGATATTATAGACTTTGATATCACCATGGTGACAAAAGACTTCTTCAAAACTAGGAAGTTGTTAAAGAAATTGAAAAACTATTTCATTTCTCTAATTTATAAGATACAAGAGCCACGAAGACTCTTGGACTTTAGACCAATAGTCCCGTGTAATAATATTTACAAAATCTTCTCAAATGTATTAATTAGTAGAATCAAACCTTTCCTTGATGGCCTTATCAGTGGAAATCAAAAGAGATTTGTCTCTGGGAGGAAAATCCTTGATGTTGTTATTACAACTCATGAGGTCATCCCTTCTATCGATAAATTTCGCCAGTCGAGAATGGTTCTTAAGCTTGATATCTCCAAGGCCTATGATAAAGGTAATTGGGAATTCTTGTTCAAATTCTTTGGGAAGTTGGGGTTTGATAGCATGATAATTAGCTTGATTAGGGAATGCCTTACAATTGTTTGATATTTTATTCTTGACAATGAATCCCTATAGGTTTCTTTGGGGTAGCTAGAGTAATTAGGCAAGGGGAGCCTATGTATCCATATCTATTTATCATCCTTGTAGAGGTTTTGGGAGGAAATTTTTTAAATATTGGTTGAGGGGGGCAAACTTCAAGGGATTAGCCTACCTCCAGGATGCCATCAGTGGTCTTGCAACAATTTGTGGATGATACCATCCTATTTGGCATAACTTCAATGGTGTAAGCTAAAGAATCAAAATGATTCCTTAACTAATATGTAGAAGTCCCAAGACACCATATTAATAATGATAAAAGAAACATTTAATTCTATAATACCACGAACAAATTAGATAATAAAATTAAAGCTATTTTGGACTATCAATATGTTTTTCTTCTTGAAATATATTTGGGTTTACCTTTAACTATCAAAGAGGTGTCAAATACCTTTTGGGGATAAATCTTAAAATAATTCAAAAGAAATAGTGGGATGGAAAGACAAACTACTCAACAGTGCAGGTAAATTACAACTTTTGGGAATTTCCTTACAAGGAATCCTTGTTTACTTCCTTTCCTTAACCAAGATCTCAAGTTCAATGATAGAGAAATTGAAAATAATACATAAAACATTCTTATAGAAAATCATGGAAGAGGAAAAAAGAATGGAACTTGTTAGCTATATAAGGTTTTCCAGCCAAAGAACATGGGAGGGTTGGAAATAAGAAAAAAAAATTGTTGCTAAACATAGATATTCTAGTGAAAATTGGCTAGAAATTAATTCTCCATAATGTTGACTAGTGTAATATTATAGCCACCAAATATTTAAAAAATGAGAAGTTCCTTATGGTCCTTACTACCCAAGGATTTCCTAGTGGTTCCAAGATATGGAATAACATTCTCAAATACAGGAATATAATTCACGTCAATTTAAAATGGTAGATTGGTTATGGTAAAAAAAAATACATTTTTGGGAAGATGCCTAGGTGGGGGACAAGTTGTTAGCTTCGCAAAAAATGTTTTGGGATATTTATTGGATTTATAAGAGGTTTTTTGGGCAATGGGTGGTGGATTGTCTATCCAAGTCCAACTCTTAGAAGAATATCTCACTTTATTGCCATAACCAGTCACACCTGTTTTACACTTTGACTGAGCATCAAAAGCTATTAAAGCATATTAGAATCCCATGTTCTAAAGGAAGGGTAATTTCATCTAGAGCAAGAACCCTAAAGGATATTCTACTATTAGAATTGCTTATTATGTACTCCTGATGAAGGGCAATAACACTGGTCTTTGGAGAAAAGTCTTGAATCCCCAACTTATCTCCAAAATTGACTTCTTCTAGTGAAAAATTATGCATATTAAAATTTTCACACAAGATAATCTCATTAAGAATGGGTTCCAGTTGGCTAACTAATGTGCATTATGCAAGAATAAGAAGGAGAATGTCCCTTACATTCTAATCCATTGTAGGAACCATGTCAACTTTGATGTGGGTCCTATAATGATGGATGACATCATTTCAAGGTGACACATAATTGCTCAATTAATAATACCATTCTTTTTTAAAAGGGCGTGATTATTGTATGCTGTGGGAAATAAGCCTTCTTGCAAGATGATTTTTTGTCTGCATGAGAGAAGTACTTTGAGGGGATGGATATATGATTATACCCAAGTTGGCATGCAAGGTTTAAATTCCTCTTTTGACTACTAGGATTCTATAGAAAGTTTCCCTAATTTTCTATAAGTTTGGAATTTTACTACTTGGGTGGGTCTCTGTGCTAATTTTTTTCTTTCTTTCCTTAAGATGGGTGGAGACTGTTTTCACATTGAGTCTAGAAAGCTTGATGATTTTTAAAATGATGCTACTATGTGAGATATCTATAAAGGATGGGTTTCTAAGTTTATAGAGTCCATTAATGGCTATGATTTTCTATGCAATTTTATACCTCTTGGGAGGATAGGAGGGTTGCAGTGGTAGGAATTTATTTTGAAATTAGTGAAGATTTGATAGAAAAGGCTACTGGGCTACCCATGGAGGGTAGAAAATGAAAAAAAACCATCCAAGTGGCGGACAATGAAAGCCTCAACTAATTTTTTTAGAGGGAATGAAGCTCCAGTAAAGATGCATGGTGGATACGAAAGAGAGAAGTTGTTGTTGCCATGGAGTCAAGTTTGTCTCATGATTATGAAATAATTTACCTTAGAAGGTCAATTCAAAGTGTATTATTTTTATCATATGCCACTTTTAAACCACTTTAGGAACCATGACCTTATTTCTTTCTCATTTTTCTTGCTTAAATTTATGGAAAGTTCTATTTTGAAAGTGGTGGAGGCTGCCAAAACTTAGGGCAATAAATTTGTCCCTCTAAACCAGGGTTTGATTTATAGGCTATAGACTTTTCACTTAGCTCTTTTCCCACCTAAACCCATTGTTGTCCAAGAAGCCCCCAACTTAAGTTCCCCCACCTGCCAATATTATTAATGCTCTTGGATTGAGTAAAAAGAAGTGCATTTTCCACTCTAGTGCCCCTAAGATTGCTTCTAGGTAGAGGACACCTGGAATCCCCACTCCATCAATGATAGCTACGAAACTATGTGGACTAAAAAGTAAAGCCTCTAAACCATTGATTGTCATTAAAGTGAAAGGAAAATATCCCCCCCACTAACCAAAAAGCCCAAATTGTCCATTCAAGAGGTGTTAGTGAGGAGGAAGATGAGGCTAGGGAGGAATATAAAAACCCACAAAGGTCCAATAGGCTGGCGACTTGCTCTATGGATAAAGGTAAAAAAGCTTAGTTGGTCAAGCATGATTTAGAGGAGGAGGGGAAGGATCAAGGGAGTGGAAAAATGTGGGGAAAAGTGAGAAAGTGGAGATTGTTGATGGTGAAGGAGGTGAAACTAAAACCCTTGACAATCCTGAGAAATCTAAAATTAATATCTTCACTCACATCTTAGATAACATGAAAATGAAGCCTATTGATTTAATTGGGGATACAATTTCAAAGGAAGAGAATGCTAACACAACTGCTATCAAATATAATTGCTTTGACTGCCAAAGTACGACCACTGAATTGGCTATGCTAAGGACTAAGTGAGAAGACCTTTAAAATCTAAGATTCTCGACATGGAAAAGAAAATGGGGTGCATCTCTAGGTTCAACCTTCGTGTCATGCATAGTTTAACAACCTCCCTCTGTCTCATGCAACACAAGGTGTTGGGAAATGATGCAAAGAATGGAGGGAATTGCAAGGAACTCTTCAAGTTCCTCATGGATGACTGGAGTCATGTGCTCTATCAATCAAGATGTGACAAAAAATCAGTGGGCCATGCTTAACTCTCACTTGATCTTTTTCTTTTCTTTTTTTCTTTTTATATTTTTCTTTGCTTGGCAGAACTCCTTTTAACCTGGTGTTTTTTAGTAAATTGGACGACTAGACTTTGGTTCTAGTATGACCTTTTTTTAATTTCTAGTTTATTAAGATTTTCTTCCTGGACTCTATTTCTAAGGCAAACATTTTGTTTGTTTATAGTTTGTTGTTATTTTTAGCTATGAATATGCTGTTAGATTGTGTTGTTAGTTGTGGCTTACAATCTGCTGCTTTTTCTTAGTAATAGTTTTTGATGTTGATTTGTTATTAGTGTGTTGTTATTTGGGTTTGATACATCTTTGGCTATGGTTTTGTAAGGAATAACACCCTTGTTTTGTAAGTTTAAATTCTTAATGCTTTACAAGTAAACTAAATAAATAATTAAAACTTCTAATTGGTTGTATCACTTGATTAATATTAACTAATTAGAATGTCAATAGCTATCCATTCTAATATCGTACCATAAAAAAGCCTAATAAGACTATTTTTTCCTAATTAAAATTATTTCTAATTTGAAAAATGTCTAATAAGTTTATTTTTACATAATTATTATCAACCAATTCCTAATATTCCCAATAACTATAATTATCATACCTTTTAATTTTAAATTAAGAAAAAATACAAATCAAAATAAAAAACCAGTGCACATCCTACCCATTTTATAACTTATAGATTATATGATTGTTTAATATCAAAGATTGATTGCCATATAAAACTTTTTGCCTTAATAGGATCAAAGGTTGTCAAGTATCTAGTCGAAACTTTTTTGCCTTAAACCCATCAATAAAGGTCAACCATACAAGTGCCCTTGCCCATCAATTTTTGAACATGTATTTTTTCCGTGCAATTTAAACCCTAACTAAAATTACAATCATATTTAGTCTTGTTTGTTTTTAAATTGATTGAAAATACTTACGATTTTTTTCATATTTATTACATTTTGAATATTTATTACATTTTGAATGCCATAGAGAACCAAGTCGCCTCTATTTTTAGTTCAATTGAAATATAATTTATTTTATATTTTAATAAATTCAAATAGTCTTTCAGAGTGTTTGAACATAATTATTCACCCAAATAAAAATAATAATGTTTTGAGTCTCTTGACTCGTGTGTAAGAGGATGCATTTTACATTTAGCAATAAAAAAGCTAATATTTTGGTGAGGAGAGATTATAGTCAGCCGTCGATAGGTTTTAAATCTAACGGTGTAGAAATAAAGAGAATTTCAAAGTGAGATAAAACTAAAATCGCAGCAGGCAAAATAAATAAATCAAAATAAAACACTAATATGCAATTCACTCCAGGCCTGGGAGAAAATATTGAGGAGCAGAACGCACAGCGTAGACAAATCAGGATTGAAATGCTTGGGAATGCCAGCAAGAATGATATTTTGTTCTTTGAATCTTCTTCAACGGATTTTAACGATTCCAACGAGCTAAATCTTGGAAAATTTGGCCCACTTTTTGAATTTTTTCTGAGAAGAATCCAACTACCAGTTATATTCTGCGGTATGCTGCTATTTTCGAGTTCTTTTGATTCAGTTTGGCTCACTTTTGCAAAAAAAATTGGCCAGACTCTTCCGTAGTTGTAGCTTGTTAGCAAAGATTTGATTTTTAAATTTTTTTTTGAGTGCTTAAGGTTTGACAAATTTTGTGCAGATGATCAATCTCTTTTTGTTCGTTAGTTGTGATTTAAATCTGGTTGAATCGAAATCTTTCATCGGCTGAGCGGGCTTTCTTTATTTGTGGTCAAAAAGGTCGAAATTCAAGATTTTGACGTTTTCTTGGATTCGAGGCAAACGATTTTGTTAATTTGACAGGAAATTTAAATTTGTAGCCAGCAAATTCGTATTTTCGAGTCTTCAGTACAAGTATGTTTCTTGTGGAGGATTTTGGGGGGCTTTTGGAGTCTTTTTATTGTAATCCTTAAGAATTTAAGGAATTCTTTGTGTAAGCTTCAAAAATTTAAGGGCATCTCCTTGAATCCAAGGATTGAAGACATTTGTGATAAATTTCTGTATTTCTCTTTTGAATCTAAGGATTTCACAACTCTTTCTTTGTAGTCTGGGATATATATTGAAAAATTTGTAGTATTCCTGTAAAATGGAGACTGCATCAGCTCTAGAGAATCGAATTTCTTCTAGAGATTTTTTTCAATGGGGAATCCGCAAGCGTATGGTATGTGGCAGGCCACAGGTAATGCAGTTAACCGAGACGTCCACCATTCGTGTGGACAGGCATGTTGTTGGAGCTGATAAAGAAGCGTCTGCTCCTGCTACAAAAATAACCCCCCAACAAAGGCAACAAGACCATCAAGTTAAACCAGTTCTTGAAAAAAAGATAACACTGCCTTGCAACAACATCAACATGCATTCCTCAGCGCCTCGTCAGAAAAGGATCACCAGATCTCAGCCTCAAGTGAATCATATTATGTGCACCAGGAAAAGCAATAACACAGCCGAAGTGAACAAAATAGAAGACAACAAAGCCCTAAACACTGAGATCTCTGTTTGGCCAAAAATCAGTCTGACCCTCTCTCATAACCAGATAGAGGAAGATTTTCTAGCAATAAAGTGCTCAATGTTGCCTTTGAAACCCAAAAAGCGCCTCAAGTCTATACAGAGAACTATCCAAGTGAGTATATCTTGTGCTTTTCTCGCCTTTTTGTTTTCGTATTTTTTGAAGCCCTGAGTATGCAAAGATAGAGAAGACGAAATCACAATTTTAAATTCTGATCCCTACCCATTAGCTGCTGTCTGCTTTTGCCGTTGAATGTTCTTAAGAGATGATCTATCCCTAGTATATCGGCTTACTTGTTCCATGGAAAGGGTTTCCTCGAAATCTAATCAGGGTACTGTGGGGTAAAATTTAGGAGCCTTTTGCAGAAATATGGTATAAACGGAATCTGAAATTTTCATCTCTGCAAAATTTGTTAAAGGAGCCTCTGTCCAAAATCACCAATGAATAATTTTGTGAGAGAATATCTGAAAATTCAAATTAAACAGTCTACATTTTGGATTTAAATCTGTCTAAGTAGGTGGAGCCCCTTTGTATTTACTTAAAATCTCCCTCCTAAACATTAGTTACTTGGGGTAAATGATTCCTACTTTTGAAGTTTCTTAGTTTAATTGGAATATCCAGTGGAGCAAGAACTAGTAATTCCAGAATCCTTATACGTCTTTTGAGAATTCCTTGAGCAAATAAATAAGTCCATGAACCAGTGTTTCTTACCGTTCAGTTCTTTTTTCCAATTTCTGTTAAGGAATGACTACGACTTTTCCCTTCTTTTTAGTTTTTGAGGCTTGCCAAAATTCTCTATTTCTGTTCTAGCGGGAAGTTATTTAGTGGTACTGCCACAAAGCTCCAGATCCATACGCGCTGGGTTCGCTCCCTTGATGATGCAGAGATAAACTTTATATTTGTAAAATGGAGTTTATTCTCTCCCCATGAAATCTAGAAAATGGAAGCTCTACATTTTTCAAAAAGTGCCTGTTTGTAAACATTTGTGTGAACGACAGAATGAAGTAATAATTGCAAAAATCTTTGGTTAGTAGTCAAGGTTTTATAATATCCCATCTTCCATAGATATTTATAAATTATAGTATTATAACTTATATTCAATTTTTTTGTTACGTTGATATTTTCTGTCCTCTTCTTTTCCCAGTTGACAATTTTGATATTTCCATCGAGTAACTGTCCTCCAGGAATTTGGTATCATTCATGTATGGTCTACCTGGGCAATGGACCACTTAAAGAAAATTTAAATTTGGTTTAGTGTGTCTAACTCTAAGGGAATTGGAGGAATGCTTTGATCCTAAAACACATTCTGTGTATGAAATGGCTACGAAACATTATGAATCTTTCTAGATGCTTGCACATTACTCTTAGCACATGCCATGACAGTTATTTTTCAAAATATAAACTTACTAGTCGTCAGAAAATGAGCACTCTCATTTATTATAAGTTCTCTTTTGTAGAATGTCACCCCTGGCGGTTGGCTCAGCGATCTTTCTCAAGAACGGTATGAAGTTAAGGAAAAGAAATGCTTGAAGAAGGTAGTTTCTTAGCTATAATATCAGCAGTTCCTTTCCAGCTAGAAATTTCTTTTTGACTGTTTATGTCTTTATGTTTCATGCCCTAACTCAATCAAATTCTCATTGATGCAGAGACCAAGGGGTTTGAAAGCTATGAGAAGAGCACATAGTGAATCTGAATAAGCAGGCAGTTCTATCTCAGCTGTACCTGTAAATATCTGTTAATCTGCTGCCTTTGTAATTCATAGCATTTAATCACATTAATAAGTTGGTTGGCATTTGTGTTTTGTTATTCAATATGTTTTACATGATTAGCAATCACATGCTAAGGCCAAAAAATTTCAGGTGACTTTTGATTGGATACAAAGTTGTAAATTTTATGGAAATCAAAGGATATTTACAACTGTGAGAGAGATGATTTTTCAGACTGTTCAAAGAAATATACAGGATTCCAATTCTAGATTGTATGTTCAGTCTTTCGGAATTCCTTGTAAACATATATGTCCAAGCATATTTTTTAATTAATATTTCTTTTAATCAACTTGCTTGGGGATAGTTATTCTTGATAATAATCTGATTAAAAACTGTTTGGAAATGTTTCCTCATACTCAGTTATTTTTGACAATAATCTGAGTAATCATTATACTGTTAGAAATATTTCCTGTTTGTTATTTTCAGTGTTCCCCTTTTTCATTTGGAGAGCACTGATAAATTTTAAATTGTTTTAACAAAAGAATGCTACGCAGAGCAATTGTCTTCAATGCTGGTGGGGATATGTGTGACCACATGGCCAATTGTGGCAATGGATAAAACATAAGTTGATCAAACTTTTCATATTAATCATGAAATTGTTAGAGGTTGTCTCATGCTGTTGCTAATTTTACTAAATGCACGATAAAGAAAACTAGTACTACCCTTTGTCAAAGTTTGAGGCAAAGTACATCTTGTACGACACAGGGCAGGTCCAGAACTGCTGGTTGTTTTAGGGCTCATGGCATGCTTACCGTTAGAAATGATTTGAGAAAAATTCAGGGAATGAATTTGTGATTTTAATAAGAGAAAGGGAGATTTGTGTTTTTTTGGTTTCTTGTGCATTTTCCCTGCTATTTATCCAAATGTGAAAACTGTTAAATATATGCCTCCAGTAATCTATTATGTTATATGTTTTGGTCTACAGATTGTTATCTGAAAAAAAAGGTAAGCAGAACAGGGCAATAATTGGCATCAGAGCACCAGAAGATTCTAAGGTTAAAAGAAACAAAAAATTATTGAGTGTGTTCATTGAAAAACAGAAGTAGAATCAGAGCAACCGAACTGATCTCAGGGAAGTTCAAATTAGTTAGGCTAGAAGAGGTAGAAGAAATTCAAGAAAAGAAGATGAATGTTCCTAGAGATTTGGTGGCAACACTGGGACTTATTAAAGACAGGTTAAATTTTGAAGATTGAAAAATCTGATCATGAGATTATAAGAGTTCAAATATGTTTCTTGGAGTGTATTGAGAAGCCAATAAACACAGTTTTAAAGTAAGGGAGCAAGGTAAAGGAATAGTCAGACTTTAGAGGAGAGTTGAACTCTGACTTATTCTTGGACAGGGTATAGGAATCACAAAGATTTATTAAAACGGTGGACATTTAAGAGAATCCAATCTTTGTTGGTTTGCAGTGGCAAAATCAAGTCAAATGCTACCCTTTGGTTGGATATTTTGCAAAGTGGTACAAGAAGACAAAGGAAAGACAAGATTAGATTGTAGCCTAGGATGCCGAAGCACATGCTAGCAAAGTTCTCGCCTTAAGATTAATAGCAGAAATTTTTTTAGTGTTTCATTGCTTTGAGACAAAAGGGTTTATTTATGCAAGAATATACTGAAAAATGTATGAAGCTTCTTATTAAGACTGATTTGTGGGATGATGAAGATAAGGCAGCAAGCCAGGTAGTATAATGACTTGAATTTTCAGCTCTAAGATATGTTGACTTTAATGAAGTTCTATTTGGTTGAGGAAGCATACCGGTATTCTTTAAAAGTTGAGGAGAATGGGGAAAGAGGCAAGTGGTGAGCCAAAGTATTAATAGTGCACTATTGAGTATAAAGGAAGGTTCTTCAAGTGCAGTTGAAGTTGAAGACACACAAGAATAGGATGAAGAGAAGCAACATTGCAGCAAAAGAGCAAGTCAAGAAGGTAAAGAAGAGGACTTCTGATATGGAGGAAAAGCAGGCTTGAATTCAGAAATAGAGGATAAGGTCGATGACAGCCCACAATAGTCTTTTGGAGGCCTTTAAGATTACATCTGCAAAGCAGCTCATAAGGCCTAAGATTGTTCCAAATACACAGTAGCTCCAAATCAAGAAGAAACTCAAGTTGAAGAAATTGAAGCTGTAATGGGAGCGAGCTTACTGCCCCAACGAAATTTGATGTTAGGAAACAAAGAGATCACATATGCTGATTGAAGAAGAAATGCATTTAAATAAAATACACGCGAAATACTGTGAAAAAGACAAGGTTTGTAGGCTGATTATAGATTTCTACTACAATTTGCTAGGTAATGATATATACAATATAATGATATATGCAATATAATGATATAAACAATATATCTTTGTATTCTAAAGTCAGATCCTCATAGAACTTCCTGGTCAATAAAACATCATAGCATGCTTGTAGATATGCCATTCCTTGTTGCATTTAATATGCTCCATATGAAGGTTAGGTGTCATGTCATGTGATGCGAACAGATGTTTGTTATCTTCTATTGGGAGGACTATGGAGAACTGACAGAGGGGCGATCCACGATGGTAAAGGAAACAGCTACGATTTACATAAAGACACCAAAAGCTAATGTTGAAGCCATTTAAAAATGAAGAAAGGTCAGGAAGTGCCATGTTGTCAATATTTTCATTGGACTGCAAAGAGTCCTTGAATGATGATCGGAAGAATAATTATCTCCCTTCATATCCAAGAGAGAAATGTATGCAAGGAGAAGCTTGTTGATTGGAGAAGCAATCAGTTGCAACAAATGATGTGAAAGCATAAATGAAGAGTGCTACAATAACAAGGGCAATGAGGACGTGGCAGAAACTGCAAAAAGAATCAGCGATATCATGAAGATAGCTTTGCTTTTATAAATTTATAACATTAAAAACACTAATTGTTGACTGTAAGTTTGATGTTGAGCTACTTCCATCGGTAAAGGAAAAGGTTACTTGAATACACATTTTTCAGAAGAATAATTCTGCTGGAAAAAGGGAAATAACAATGCCATTAGTGTTGAGTTTTCTAACAAGCTTAATCTTGTGTGACAATTGGTGAATACAGAAGATCTAACAGAGAAATCACGGTTATATCTTATATTAAGATTATCGATGATAAAGATTCTGAGGCAGGTGGTTCAGCTTTTACTTGGCCAAGGGGAAATGGTGCAAGCAACATTTTGTGGGATACAGGCTGACCCATAACTGCTGGATTTTAGGGGCACATGACATGCCCAAAATTAGAAATCCGTTCTGGAATTAGGGGGAATGTTGACCACCGACAGACTACAAGCTAAAGTTTCATATTCATTTATTAGAAGGAAAACAAGGGGTTAAGAAGATAGACATATATTAGAAGAATAAGATTGGCAGTAAGGAGAGGATAAATATGTCATAAACAGTTTTTCCTAGGAAATGTATACTTTAATGATTTACTAAGAGAAACAGAGTTGTAATGTTTTAGTTGCACATGCATGCTCTGTTTTACCAAATGTGAGAACTGTGAAATGTATGCTCACGGTATTTTATTATGTGCGAATGTTGTTGGATGTCTTGAGTTGCATAATGTTATTACAAGAAGGTGAGGCAGAACAGTGCAGTGCATGAGCTGCATCAAAGGTTTTATGTAGCTTTCTGATTTATATTTAATGTATACGACACTTAACTGCAGTGCCAGGGGCAGTTTGAATGCTTGTGTGTGGAGTCAATTCATCCATTACCCGGGATTCAGGAATATAAAATTGGAAGGATACAAGGTAAATGAAAGAAATATTCAATGGTGTTCCTTACGTGGAATCGGCATTTTCGTTAGCCATGACCTAAAAATACTAGGTCATCCACATATTTGAATAAAATTCGAGTACATATTGGCATATCCATAATTTTAGGAATTTCCAATGCTCTTGGTATGCACTCTCAGTTAGCTGCATCATGCTATCATCGTCTGCAAAACTGAATTGTTGCATGTGCATTGTTCTATTTGATTCTTATAAATTCTACAGTATCATTTCTTAAAATATATTGGATCAAATTATTTCAAAACTCGTAGCATGTAGTACCTTTTTCTAATTTTTTATGTTTCCAGTTGCAGAAGTGCCGAATCGTTTAAGGATGACAGATTTGACGGCCTGAATTGTTATTGCCTAATGTGATTTAAGACAAAATTTAACACCACATGCCAGTTATTTTGCATATATTCATTTAATAATATGAAGTTATAGACCGATGACTATTTGTTAATCGCAGTCAGCTTTCCTTATAATCCTGATCTGACTTTCTCTTAAGCTTATGTTTAGGGCAAAGGTTCCAGTTGTGAAAGCATGCAATACGAATGCTCCAAGAAAAGTCAAGTCTCATTTTTAGCTTGACTTGTTCATTAATCAGCTCAAACAATCATCTAACATAATATTATAAATTTATAATCACTTCATACAATTCAGCATTCTCTTTTCTAAAACGTTGATTTAAAAAAAAAGTTCTGTGGCAAATAGAAATCAATTATAGAAGTTTCTGAAACCGTTTTCCCAAAGAAAAGATCAGCCGTTCACACTTACCACATATCATCTGGCACGACCTTTCAATGCTTGAAAACTTTGATTTTCGAAGACAATTCATAACTTGACCGATAAATTTACGACAGTTGTCCGAATTCTTAAAATTCTACAGAGGCGACAAAATTTTGCAAGCTTTACCTTTTTTCTTTGCAGTAATGGAAGTAAAACAATATGCAATAAACTGGAAGATTTTAAGGCCATCGGATCACCAGCTGATTAGAAGTTATTTATTTAGATAAATGCTCTGTCGTCAGAAAGATTCCTCGGAATCTAAATTTAAAATCTAAGTAAAAACGGCGATGAAGAATGTTGAGACCATTACAGCACATTTTGCAGTTAAACCATCAAAATTATTGATGGTAAAATTCAAGCTCCGTATATGGAATCCAAGTCCGTGCTGTAGTTAAAATATGTCAATGTCGCTGTCTTCTGAAAATAAAAATAAAAATAAAAATAAAAAAGAGTTGAAGAATCGACCATTATGAAATTCAATACTTTAAAGAGAATGCAACAAAGATTTCTTTCAAATTTGTCAGTACATCCGCCCCTTGTTGATATCTGATTTCTCGAAAATGCATACATTCAATCTGTTAGAATTGAAAATATATAGGTGGATATCATCTAAAGGCAGAAAATTGGAATTGAGTTGACCCCACGTAAACAATTTGGTACGTTAACCACAACACGCCTTTGTTTACCAGTAGGCCCATCATAAAATACAAATGCAGTCAGTCAAAAGTACAATGCACTCATGGCTTGCTTTGGCCTTATTATATGGCAGCTAAGTTCTAGACAGAATGTATTAATAAAAAAATCAAATCTTTTTTCAGTTTTGTAAAAGTATTGTGATTTTTTTGTAGTTTTCTATCATAAAATGTGTAGATCATGAAGAACAGACACTAAAAAATTTAGTCAACCGTATATTCTGTCTGAGTGGAGTTTAGCGTGTCCATTTATGACATGTTAAAATTTCATAGTATCTATCAATTTTCTGGAAGAATTTTTATATTGAATTTGGATTGTTTTTGTTTATTGTATTTATGGATGATTTGAATCTGGTGGATGCATAATAATTCTTGTTTATTGTGTTGCATCAATTAAATTATAATTCTTTTCCTATCTATATTTTTTTACTTTGTAAATGAAATTATATTTAAATATTAATTTAAGTTAATTAAATGAAAAGTATATAATTAATATAAATTAATTATAATAATAATTAAAAATAAATAATTATTATTTTTAAGTATTAAATTCGAGGGAAGATGATGATGAAAAACTAATTTTGATATGGGAGGGTGAAATTGTCTCAAGTTCTACACAAATTATAATTGTCTATGGGTCAAGTTTGTGGTCATAGATACTTTCACTAGTGCATTCATCTTTTTAATTTTTAAAATTTTTCTTTTTCTTTTTTTAAAACTCTAGAAGTATCCCCATGATCTAGCCCAAGCATTGCAATCTACCTTATCTTGGACTTACATTGGAAATGACCATTGCCAAATTGCGGACCAGAGGGGTGAGCTAGGGCGATTGTCATTTGTTCCTCAATTCACCTTAAAGTTTTCTCTTATTTGATCATTAAGGAATGACAATGCATATTTAAAAATACCTTAGGGAGGTATTGAATCACTACTTAGGATCAAGTTCTCCTAGTTCAATCTCCCAAAATGAATAGCTTTACAATATTGGCAAACAACAAGTAAGTGTGCAAATGTCTTATATTGCAAAATTTGATGTAGATAGATACTTTGTAGTTCTCCAAACACAATATTCATACAATGAATTCTTTGTGAATGTAAATGTTTGTTTCCTAATGGTTGATCTACAAAAAATAATTACATTGAAGTCTTGGAATTCAATGGTACATAACAATAAATCATATGAATTATCTACCAAATTAGTGCATGACATGGATGGAATAGGTGGGACTTGAGAAAGTTTGAATTTTAGGGACCTCCCTTTTATGTAATGCAAGATTATTCTTATTTTGTGATCTATTAACCAAGACAATAAAATGCAATGTTACTATTGTTGTGTAAAGTGAATGGTTAGACATTGGGAGAGGGGGGCAGGGGGTGATAGGAATGTTAATATCAAGCGTATAATTAATTGTGAAATTTTCAAATATGTGAGGGAATGTATAAATGAGAATAGGTGAAGGACTAGAAAATATGTCCACCTTCGCAAAAAAGTGTTCCATTTGGTAATCTATAACTATGTAAAGTCGCTTACATCACAATAGGCTCAAATTAAATGAAACTTGATATAAATATACACCTTTTACCATTTCATTTCACCCCCACTATAAGTTGCATGTGTAAAGTCCAAACATGAGCACATATTTCAATGTAAATAGGAACTCTTAAGCATGCATGCAAAGCCAATGTTCAAACATACTTGAGGATATCAAAGTCCAATTAAAGTCGTGTACCCTTCTAGATCTCATCATTTTTTGTTCATCCTTTCTCGTGATTGCTCCATGGAACCTAAAATATAGAGAAAATGTATGCAATGAACATCTTTTTTCATACAAGTAAATATAAGCATAGTTATAAATTGAATTTTACTATCAAGAATCACGAGAAGAAAGAGAAGAAAAGTTTAAAATAAAATTGTTAGTATTCAAAAAGTGGTATGAGTGTTAGGATAGGTGTCTTAATCGTTCTCCATATGTCAAGAATAGAAAAAGATGAATTTTTGGGCTATAAAGATTATTTCTGCCAAAATAAATATTTTGAGTTATTCAACAACATTTCCTTCATTCCTAGGACATGGACATCCTCAAGCTCTACAATTTTAAAAGTGGAGTCAAATAGAATTCAAACTTAGAAGTTGCCAACTCTAGTAGTTGAGTCTCCCACATTAAAAATGTATGAAAAATCTATCATCTATAAAAGAGATATTTGTTGACAAGTTTATGACATGTATTATAACAAATCACAAGATGTTTGAATGAAGGTAATGGAGTCAAAATAGAGTTCCTAAGTTGGTGATTGGATTAAATGATAAATTCTATGATGGGTGGATAGAATATTTTATTTTTAGCAACTCGTCTTAGGATTTGTGTACCAAATTTTGGATGGTTTATGTTGATGGCTTCCTAATAAATATTTAATAGTTTCATGTATTTTTACTCCTATTTGTTGGGTGATTGAGATCATGGTTTTGAGAGTGAGTTTTGTGGGTACTATTACATTGCCCAAAATTATTCTTTTATCTCCCATTTGTGATAGTCTTATAATAGATTAGACTCTAAAAGTGTGTAAAATTTGATTACTTAAGAACTAAGTTGTTTGGGAGTGTTCATTTTTCTCTCAAAAAAGGTTTTGTAAGAACCACCCTCAGTTGCTACTATTTTTCTTTAACACCAGTCATCAAATTAATCAACCAATCATTTTCTATTTAATTTAGAAGTGGTGATTTTAAAAATTCTTCGTTCATCAGGGTGGTGATAGTTCAATATCACACTAAATGCTCACACTTGAAAACATTTATCTTCCATGATTAGGGTCATCTCTAGACCAAGATCTAAGTCTTGAGGGTTCTCACTTGATGACCCTACCTATGTATCTTCTCGTGGGAAATCAAAAGCGTCATAGTTCACAACTAGAGGGAGTTACTCTCTCCTCTTGACGAGATCTTTGATCTCTTTAATCTTAACTATTAATTAAGGGATACCACGTCCAATCTAATAAAAGATATCAATTTCCTTCAAGAGTTGTTTCCATACCCATCATTACCCATAATCAGTTTACCAACTTCATGCATACGTATGAGGGTCATGTCAAAAATCACACACAGTGATTATCTCAAGCATATGTCTCATATACAATGGACTAGCGCATACACATCATAAGTACACAAGTTGACTAGCTTTCCATACACATAGAAAGTAGCTCTGACATACATCACAATAACAATAGTGACTAACTCATAAATTAATCAAAAAACAATAGTTATGGGCTCATATAAGTATCATGAATAGCATAGTGATTGACTCATAAATGAATAAAAAAATAATAGTTATGGGCTCATATAAGAATCATGAGCATAGTGACTCGCTCTTGTAGGTATAAAAAAGAATATGATAACTGGATCATAATCAATGGATAATCATCCCTTGTCCACAATGCATCCTAGAGAAAATGTATACTGGTGTATTACTCTCTACACCATGGGTCCTATTCCTTTCCTTGGTATTTTGTACTAGTAGATACTTGGGAAGAGGATTTGGTGCTTCCCATACTACACCAAGGATTTGTCCTCCACCCAAAATGGTAAAAGTATACCATTTCACATCAAACTAAGCCTGAAGTCATATCACAAGGCTGGTCCAATTATCACCTACCTATTTCTCATTATAATTTCAAGACTTCTCTACATTCTATCAGATAGCTAAGAAATGAGGACATCCATCCCGAACATGAAATTGGCCCCAAGGCCCACATGCTCCTAGCATAACCAGTCTAATTCTCTAGATCAATGCATGTATTCCTCACTTGCATGCAACTAAAAATAACCATCTTCTCGCCAGGGGTACGATTGACAGTCTACCGACATAGTACACTCCCTTATCTACTATCAATCTCAAGCGGATAAGCTTATCTTAAGTAGGTCATAGAATTAATCATTCAATCATCACCTTGAATAGAGTGGACTAGTCTACATGCTAGAGGAATACTTACCTCTACATATGCCCTTGTAGGGTCCTAACTCCATCCGTAGTCGTAAAATTCAACGCATGTACTTGGCTTAGCATTATAACTAGAAGAGAGGATCCTAATTCATAACAAGTAGATCACAATTTAATGATCTATAAGGTCATACACAAATTCTTATAAGTCTAGGCTTAAATATCTCAAACACATAACTATTATATAGAACCAATGCATTAGGTCCTCGACTCAACACATAATATTAAGTACGATATTGACTAAAAGTTAGTCATCCCAAATCATTTCCTTTATATGTCCATTCAAGCACATTATGTATTAAATATTAAATATTATATTTCTTATCCCTTCCATAACCATTATTACCCATTTGGTCTCAACTGAAGCCTACTATAGAGGAAAGGTTAATTAAGGAATAACTCCAATCCCTAGAGCTATCCCCCCTAAACCCTCCCCTATAGAATTGAGGTCACTAGGGTATCCTTCACCCAAGTGGTGCCTACGTCCTGATTCAAATGGGTCAAATTTACTCATAGTTATCCTCACAAGGCTCTCAAAGGACCCTACACACGTGTTTCTCTCCAAGTCATGTTGCTTATTAGTGTCATAGAATTAGTCATTTCTAAGGCAAATTTGGTTGGTCCATCCACTACGATCGAGCCCATCCCTACTAAGGTTGAGCAATGTATTTGACTTGTGTAAATATCATGTATGGACCGAGCAATAGTTACTACTGAGCAAGTCAGTGGTTGTTGAGTACCCCAGTATCTACGGAGCAATATGAATGCCAAGTTGGAAAGTGTTAAGGTTTTTAGGATCATTGCAAATGTAATAGCACTCTTTATTGTATGTGTTTTCCAAATGCAACAATCTCTTGCATTTATGTTGAGAATGAGCTAAGAAGAGATATGTCTATTCATTATTATGTAATTAATATAATGACAATTATGATTATACACACACACACACACACACACACACAGATATATATATATATGTAATATATATGTATATATATGTATATATATATATATATATATATATATATATATATAGTATATATATATATATATATATATATATATATATATATATATATATATATGTATATATATATATATATATATATATGTATATATATATATGTATATGTATATATGTATATGTATATATATATATGTATATATATATATATATGTATATGTATATATATGTATATATATATATGTATATGTATATATATGTATATATTATAATATGTATATATATGTATATGTATATATTTATATATATATATGTATATGTATATATGTATATATAAATGAGTATTTATATATATATATATGTATATATATATATATGTATATATATATATATATGTATATATATATATGTATATATATATATGTATATGTATATTTATATATATATATGTATATATATATATGTATATGTATATCTATGTATATATATTATATATGTTATTATATATATATATATGTATATATATATACTATGTATATATATATATATATATGTATATATATATATATATATATGTATATATATATATATGTATATATATGTATATATATGTATATATATGTATATATATGTATATATATGTATATATATGTATATATACTAAATATATATATTAGTATATATACATTCTCATATATACTAAATTTATATATACATATCTTTACTAGTATTGACTCATAGTGTTTATCGACTGAAGCTACAAAACATCAACACTCCCTCTTAGCTAGGGAGGATAAATCAATCCAATGTCAACACTTAAGACACTTGACAACAATAATTATATGATGTAAGCAATTAAGGCATCATCCTCATGATGTAATCTATAGAAACATAGTCTCAATGTGCGGACTGCCTCCATTGGCAATTCTATCCACAAGTTTTCGGGTGGATTTCCTCCATCAGCGATTCTATCCACAAGTCTTCAAGTGGATTTCCTCCATCGACGATTCTATTCCACAAGTCCTCAGGTGGATTTCCTCCATCGACGATTCTATCCATTTGATATCTTGAGTATTGGCCTATCAGAATGTCAACACATGACATTCACCTAAGTACTCAAGAGTTCATAAAGATATCATCTCATGATATCGAGAGCATTGGCTTGTAGAATATCAACTCTCAAGATATTCACCAAGTGCTTAGAGTAATGGCCTACCAACATCAATTCTCATGATGTCTACCAAGTACTCAAGAGTTCATAAAGATACCGAGAGCATTGGCTTGCAGAATATCAAGTCTCATGATATTCACCAAGTGCTTATAGTAAAGGCGGCCTGCAGAATATCAAGTCTCATGATATCCACCAAGTACTCAACAAATGTTCATAGGTAGTGTGTAGTTACCATAAGAACATTCACATCATCTATTATGATATGTTTCAGCCATCACAAGATGTCTATCACAATAGAAGATGCCATCTATTATGATCTATTTCAACCATCACAAGATGTCTATCACAATAGAAGATCAAGTTATTGTAAGATCGTCACCTTCCAATAACTTTTGAAAGTACAAGTGATAGTCATTTGGAAGTCGTCACTTCCTCATGATTTACATAGGGGGCAAGCCCATTAAAAAACATTCACGATTCATTAGTATAATAATCAATTATATCAAGTTTACCTCAAAAGTGTTTCACTTTCAATAGTGAACTCCCTCTCAATCAATATGATCAAGTTTGTCACAAGTTGACTGAACCATTTGCTCCCTCTAAAGCTCAAGTTTTATCAACTTCTTGACCTCTTTTGAAATTTCGGACTACCTTTGCATCTAGTCTCAATCATCAAGTTCTTTCTCCCTTGAATGCAATTATCTTATGCTTCTGTCCTGAAGGTATGTCAGAGAGAGATTACAAATAGCCCACTAAACTATCTCGAATGGAAATACCAATGATAGAAGAATACAAGAATTTACTAACCAATAGTATAGCATGAATTACAAACTCAAAAATTATGTGCATTCATAAAACATGAAATACTTATCTTTTATAAATTTCAAGTATTTCATTATGTAAGGTGAGCCCATATGGAAAATATCATGCAAATTCACAAAATGATATCGCCATTCTTGAACATTACCATAATTCTTGACATGACCTGTCTTGAATATCCAAGGTTCTATACATTATGACAACCTTCAATATGATTGGATCTCCCTTCAAACGAGTAGGCTTTTAAAGAAGGAACTTCGCTCTTTTCCAAATTTGCATAGACCCGTACACAGTCAGTCATAACTTTTGAACCTGATATTTTCTCTCCAATCTCTCCAGTGAGATTCTTCTAAATTTGTTTATCACCACCATATCTAAAATTCAGCAAAATCCAATGGTGCATTTGTGAGATATGGTCCTCATATTGAGACTGTATTTTCTAAGACAATCACACATTTGTCATCAACAAACTACTCTATTACATTTGCAACTTGGCTCTAATACCATGTTAAGGTTTTTAGGATCATTGCAAATGTAATAGCACTCCTTATTGTATGTGTTTTCCAAATGCAACAATCTCTTGCATTTATATTGAGAATGAGCCAAGAAGAGACATGTCCCTTCACGGGACATGTCTATTCATTATTATGTAATTAATATAATGACAATTATGATTATATATATATATATATATATATATATATATATATATATATATATATATATATATGTATATATATATATATATATATATATATATATATATGTATATATATATGTATATATATATATATATGTATATATATATATAATATCTCTTGAGTATTATATTAATTTCTCTAATATTTACATTATATATATATATATTATATATATATATATATATATATATATATATATATATATATATATATATATATATATATATATATATTAGTGTATATATATACCTCATATATACTAAATTTATATATACATATCTTTACTAGTATTGACTCATAGTGTTTATCCGACTGAAGCTACAAAACATCAACATAAAGAATAGTTAGTGCCAAGTGACAACATATGAATAATAGTTTTGACCGAGCACCAGAGAGTTCATATGTCGAGTAAGCCAGTTTTGGTATATGTGTTTGGAATGTCACAAACACTTAGGTAAACCATTTTGTCCGACTTCTATGCATGATTTAATGATTGTTGAGACATTTAAGGAGTTAATTACGCATTTTGGTTGTGATCATTAACCACTATGCAAGCAATGTAACCAATCAGAAAAAAGGAATTCATAAGTGACAAAAGTGATGAATCTAGATCATTGATCTTGATCTAGAAGCTTCATCGGTTATCTATTTAAGGAAGCTTCAAAACCTTAATAAGAAGTATCAAATTTGTATGTGGAAGAGGTTGTGTTTTGGATGTCAGAAGCATAGACCAGGTAGAGCGACCGAGAAGAGAAGTGAAGGATATAACCAAGTTATATCAGATTTGAGATCATATCAGAGTTGGAAAGAGGACATCTATTATCAGCACTTGAAGTGCAAAATGAAGGATTGGGTACTGATACATTCTAGCAAGTGAATCAGGGTAAATCTCTTAATATAATGGTCCTAACAAACCTTTTTAAATCTCCTAACAGAGTGCTTACTTCATTGTAAGTTTCAATCCTTTCATTAATGTAGACTGAATATGTCTATAAGCTCTTAGCAGGGTAGACCCCTCATAGGGTAGATCACCAAAAGTGATCAAACTTTGTAGCCTTAATAGGCACACTTTATTGCTACAGTAGTGAAGATTTGGGGTATTATCCCCACCCCAGTTTTACATTGATGGGTTTCTGGATATCTAAATATTTTGTGTTATGTGTTTATCATTTACTTTCATGTTCATGGATGTGATTAACAGTTAGAACTATTACAACATTGTAGTTAATGTTTATGTGATTCATGATATACATGTTGACTCTATTTGTTTCAAAAGAGTAAAAGTTTTATAGATACTGATTCACCCCCCTTTCAGTATCTTGCTTTCCCAATAAACTTCCAACAATTGGTATTAGAGCTTTGTTCTCTTAGAAGAAGTCTAACCACTTGAGAGTTAAGATCTTGGAGATGGAGGCCTATAAGCTGGGAAAGATCATAGAGAATCAGAAGATTGACATCCACCTTGCACTGCACTAGCTTGAAACATCAAGAGAGGAATTGAATAAATCCTTAAAGAGAAGGAAAGAATTGTCAATCCAGTAGAATGACACTCAATATCAAGAAGAAAATACTAAAGGTCTATTTGATAATGGAAATTATAGTGAAAGTGATGCAGCAATAGCAAACCTATTGGAGAGAAATAACATGTTAAATGAAGAAGTCAAAAGTTTAAAGAAAAAATAAGAAATTCAATCAGTAAGACTATGTGAAGTGAAAAAATAGAAAAAGAATGCCGAGGAAGACAAGATATTGGAAGAAGAAGATAAGAGACAAATGGCTACTAAAATTGATGAAAGGAAATTTGATGTGTAGAAGCTCACAAATAATTAGTTGGACATAGTAAATGAACTATTAATTGCAAATCAAAAGTTAAACAAGAAAGACATGGAAATTGCAAATATGAGATCAAAGAACAATCAATTGAGAAATGAGTTAAGATATGAAAGGGAATTCATTGAGAAGATGAAGAAACCTAATGAAGTTGTAAGATATTTTGAGGAACTGATGAGATCACCAAGAAGATCCAATGACACCTCTAGACTAGGCTATACTAAGCACTTATCATCTACTGAAGAAGGAGAATCATCAAAGAGTGGAGAATAGAGGAATGCAAAGCCAAAGAACAACAAACCTACATGTTATCATTGTGGGAAACCAAGACACAAAAAAAACATCTGCAGAAGAAAGAATGGTAAGTCCAATCCTAAGCCCAAATTCAATGGATATTTCTTTAACCGTAACAAGCATGGACATCAGGCACATGAATACAGGTCAAAGGCTAGTAATACACCTATTGCACCTAGATTTGAAGGACATTGCTACAATTGTCATAAATATGGTCATAGAGCACAAGACTATAGATCCAATGAAAAATCTAATTGGACATCCAAGAAGCAAGGCAATGCACCTAGGAAAGGTACCAAAATCAATTGGGATTACAATCATGGTACAATTGTCATTATTGTGGTGAATATGGTCATATTCTAGAAAATTGTATAAGGACACACTTTAAAGGTAAATCCAAGAGTTGGATGAATGGAAGTTTGGTCTGTTATAGTTGTCACAAGATTGGTCATTTAAGAAAAGACTATAGGACCAGAGCACCAACACCTAGAAATGAACAAAACAAAGGTGAAAAGACTACTGATCAGAAAAAGAGCCAAATGAATCAGACATTGAAAAAGAAAGAAGAATCAAGCAGTAGTGGAACTAGTGAAGCTGAGATCACCCAATCCAATGGATCAGGTAATCACACTACTTCTAACTAAGCAAATAAGGTATGCAAGGAACTTTATTTCAAATGCTATATCTAACACCAATTCCTAACATAAGATGTGTTAAAGTCCATATATGCATAAGTCAACATGCATTAGGATAGATTGGAGGCAAGAACCGAGAAAAGAGTTCACATGCACAATTGGTGTCGGACATCAATTTTGATGTTTGTGGTGATTGAGTCTCATAGTATGCATCGAGCTCCCATAAGGAATGAGCTAATATATTGACCAAGTTAAGTGTGGAAGTTTCAGTAATGAATGAGTCATGGTTTTGATCGAGTGATGGAATAAGGGAATGTGTTAACCAAGCTATTATGCAAGGAATGAGACAACTGTATTACACCCACTAGTGTATGAAGCATTTATTGAAAACCTAATTTGACTGTTTGAATCTATATAGTGAATTTTATCATTCATTTTCATTTCACCAAGCATTTAGAGAATTTGCATAGTGATTCAAAGGCAATTGAAAGAGTGATTTGTGTGAAATCTATGAAGATTCAACTACATGCCGTCAGAGAGTATTGTAAAGTGTTGAAAAGGCTTGTTGCTACCGAGTTACTTAGAATTCATTTTTCAAACCCTAACTTGAAGAAATGGTGACCAGTTCATCTGTTGATGTGAAAAATCAAGGTAAGGTAAGGAACGTTCAATTAGTTAGGAGTGATGCTTGTCTACCTCCACATTTCCAAGTAGTACCAAAGAGTGCGGTGAAGGGAGATCTCTCGGGTGCCTTGTCACCAACCCCACAAAAATTTGTAATGATCCATGATGTAAGGGCATGCTATATGTGTAAAGTGAGTGAGATTGGAGACTATGAGCTGAGGGAGGCATATAACAAATTGTTCGAAAATGGAGAGTTGAAGGTTGAGCACAAACATATTGCCGACTGAGTTAAGTGTGGAAGTGTTAGTGATGTCTGAGTCATGGTTTTGACCAAGTGATGGAATAAGGGAATGTGTTAACTGAGCTGTTATGCAAGGATCGAGATAGTTGTATTACACGCACTAGTGTACAGAGCATTTATTGAAAACCTAATTTGACCGTTTGAATCTATATAGTAAATTTTATTGTTCATTTTCATTTCACCAAGCATTTAGATAATTTGTAGAGTGATTCAAAGGTGATTGAAAGAGTTATTTGTGTGAAATCTATGAAGATTCAACTATGTGTCATTAGCGAGTATTGTGAAGTGTTGAAAAGGCATGTTTCTACCGAGTTACTCAAAATTCATTTTTCAAATGGTGACCAGTTCATCTATTAATGTGAAAAATAAAGGCAAGGAGGTAAGGAACGTTCAATGAGTTAGGAGTGATGCTTTTCTACCTCTAAATTTCAAAGAAGTACCAGAGAGTGGGGTGAAGGGAGATCTCTCGGGTGCCTTGTCATCGACCCCACCAAAAATTTTAATGATCCATGATGTAAGGGCATGCTATAAGTGTAAAGTGAGTGAGATTGGAGACTATGAGATGAGGGAGGCATATAAACAATTGTGCAAAAATGGAGAGTTGAAGGCTAAGAAAAAACATATTACCGACAAAGGGTTGGTTCATGCCCTAGACTTCCTTCGCAACTTTAAGACTGAATGGATCAAGATAGTCTTAAGCCAAGTTCATGACATGCATTTGTGGTTGGATAATGGGCCAATAAAAATAACCAAGGAGATCACTCACCGAGTTACTAGATACCCTATTCTCAATCGAAAGAAGACTATGCAATGTGAGAGTAAGGAAGTGATTTAGGAAAACATAATGGCAGTATGGAACAAACGAGGCATGATGATTTCTACCATCACATACCTTGAAATTGACTTTGTAGTAAGTGTGATAGCACACAAATTTTACCAGTCGAGTAGGATGGATATAGTCCCCTGTATTGCAATTGATCAGGCATGGAAGATAGTCAAGAAGGATCACACATATGATCTTGTCGAGCATTAATTGAATCAATTGGAAGAGAATTTATCATCAATCAAGAAGGCAAAAAATTCAATGTGTAAGTTTGGATCCATGATGGTCTGTATATTTTTTTATGTTCAAAATACTTTTCCTACCATCAGAATGTTGTTTGGAGTCAAGACCGACCAGTGACACAACTGATAAGTGATTTCATTCATAAATTAGGAGCAAATTTTTATAATGTAATGGATATTATTTTTTTGAATTCAAGAAGAAGATGAGGAAGAGGAGCAGAATCCCTGTATCTTTAGTTGAGAAGTTTTATGATGATGTTTGTTTCCTTGTTGATACTGATTTTACCTATGTACAAGCTATTATACCGAGGGTAGGATGATTAAGGTCATTTCCCTATGAGGTAAATATTGATGAAACAT
Source organism: Chamaecyparis obtusa (assembly GCA_027943335.1). Lineage (NCBI taxonomy): Eukaryota > Viridiplantae > Streptophyta > Pinopsida > Cupressales > Cupressaceae > Chamaecyparis > Chamaecyparis obtusa. The sequence continues at coordinate 905,407 of BSBK01005867.1, read as the reverse complement.
CTGCAACAATTACAACATTACTAGCAGAGGAAGTTGATAAAAGTGCTGAAATATTTGGGAAGTATGAAGAAGCCGAAACCAAGATAACTATTGGCTTGAAAAATGAAACATCAGAAAGGAAAAGAAAGAAGATAGTGAAGAATCTTGAGAAGATGTTGGGCCAAGGGGAAGAGTAGGATGTACCACTATAAATCACACAAGGCCATGGTGAGGACCAATCTAGTGATTCAGAAGAAAGTCAGGATGAAGAAATGGATACAAAAAAGAAGGGTAAGAAAATAATAGTTTTCGAGCCCATTGTAAAGGATAATTTAAAGAAGCATACTCCTTCCATTACAAGACCAAGAACAAGGACATCTACAACTGTAACATTAGCTGAGCCACAAAAGAAAACTTTGTTGAAGAAAACTGAAGGGTCTCTGTGAAAATAAAGCTAGTACAAGTGTAAAGAATAAAAAAAATGACTGTGATTGGTTATTGTTGATGTGTTCAACAACATGTAAATAATATCCTTTACATATAGAAAAATTGGGGAAGGTAAGATTCTCTTCTTAACCCCAAATTCCCATAGGAAAGATCCAAATTGATTAACCACAAGAAAATGGTCAATGCATAAATGAATCAATCAATTAGGAATAAGAAGAAAGAGGAAAACCTTACATTATGTTTTGGAAGAGAGTGTTAAAATATTAATTGAAATGAATTGAAGACAAATAATAACCTCAAAGTATAGCAGATCTAGAAATACCTATTTTCTGGTGCCTATACTGAGTTTTTGGAAATTTTGCATCCGGATCTAGAACAGAAATATAGAGATGGAGAAAACCTAGAAATATTTTTCTTTTATGAGCCATGTCGACCTTAACCCAAATATGGGAGTGCAATCGCGCCCCTTTATGTCAACCTTGATCTATACTGCTCTAATGGAAATTCTATTTGTGAATCTTGAAAGTTTGCCGAAAAGGGTATCCAAATTTTTTCTATAATTTGTTGTTCTGCACCTGCACCTGCAAGAAAAATGGTTTTGTTATTTGGATGAGGGGTTTTCCTTGGTCAAACCCTAGTTTTGGAATTAACCTTGAAATAGAATTAAAATTGTAGTAATAAACAAAGTAAATAGAATAATTCACCTTGCCTATGTTGAAACCCTTATGGAGGATTCAAATCCTTGAATCCAAAAGTATGGATGCTCCAAATGGATGTAGAATTGTAGGATGTAGGATGTCTCAAATCAATTGCCTTTATATCTTCAACACCAATCTTGAATGGATCTTGGAATAGGAACAAGCTTGAATGGATATGGATGGAGAAATCTTCAACAAGAGGGCTCCATAGAGCTTGAATCCTTCAATGGCTACCAATGGATCTCCTTGATGAATTGAATCTTGAATTATTGAATACTTACTTTGATAAATTATGCATAGATGATCCTCCCTTTTCTTTCCTTCTCTTTTCCCCCTTTTTTCCTTCCTAAAATGAGAGAAGAAGGCTTCCTTATATACTAGTCTAGGACACCAACTTCTAGAGAGGCTGACATATGAGAAATAAATTCCCATTAGGCTCATACCCTTAGAAGTGGACCTATATTAAATGTCTTTTAAGAGTCACCATTTTGAAGCTTGAAGCAGCCGACTCGGAAGTGGGAAAGAATTCTTTCCAAACCTCGACATTCAAAAATCTTTGGAATTTGAAATTTAGACCCTGGATCAGGGTCGAGGTTGACCCTGACCTAGGTCAAGGTTGAGGTTGACCTTGAATTGGAAGGTCGACCTTGACCCTAAGGTCAAGAACCTCAAAATCTTAGAGCAAGATACCAAAAATAGGTAGGAAAGAAGTGGAAAATAGGGCAGGACAGGGGAAAAACCAAATCCAAGTCAAAGACCCATTCAAGGCATTTGACATGAACCCAAACCACTTACTCGAAGGGCTAAACCAATCCTAAATGGAAGTTCTTTCATTTTTCGACGATACAACAAGCTAAGATTGAGCAGAGCCACCCTAGGAAGAAGCCAAGAAGAAAATTGGTGTTGCAAAAGTATGATGAAATTGAGGAGAAGACAACCATAGATGTTGTCATCCAATTTAAGGTGGTCGTGCATAAGCATCCAACTAATATGGATGAAATTTAACAAAACATCAAGAGTACTGTAGGTTTGGCCAGATTCATATATATTAAATTTGAAAAGTTGAATAATAATAATAAGGTAAAGATAGAGGATGCCATGATATAAATGTTGGGAACCTTCAAGATGACACCGTTGGAAATTGGGAATCTTATACCTGATGAAATTTTCAATAAAATTGATAAGAGATGACAGTATGCCATTATGATTGAAAGACAGTAAGAGAAGGTACTTTAGCCCAATCGATACCTGGATTGACTCAAAAGAAAAGAACAAAACTCATGGAATAGTATAGGAACATATTTGTCCCTAAATCCAGAGCATATTCTATATTGAGGAAGAACGTTGAAAAGGTTGTTCAATAGGGTACATTGATATGGAAGACATTTTTTGGGATGATGCCTGACAAGGATGCAAACAAGGATGAAGGCACATCTGGACAAATAGAGCTTGATAATATATAAGACATTGATGATCTAGAAAACCTTGAGGAGGCAATAAGGAAGAAGGTAGAGGAGAGTGAGCAACAAGATGTTGTCACCATTGAGGATGTACCTAACACTAATACATTTGGGGTGAATTTGCGACGGCAGGCAAATGTCATTAGGTTTTGGCTTTTTTTTTTCAAATATAGCCCGACACCGTCGCAATTGCGACGGCAATACATTTGGAATTGTCGCAATTGTGATGTTGTCAGGATATAAGCGCAAAAAAAACAAGAGCCTTGTCATCATTTGTGTTGTCAACAACGCCGTAACCCTCCGCGAAATCACATCGGGATATAAGGGCACGTTGTCATTTGTGTTTTCAATAGCGTCGTAACCCTACGCAAAATCACATCCGGATATAAGGACAAAAAAAACAAGAACGTTGTCATTTGTGTTTTCAACAACGCCGTAACCCTCTACATGCGAAATCATAGCTACAATTTGTGAGTACGTTGGGTTTATTTTTGTTTTATCATTATTATGTAATCTGGTATTCAGCTGTTAGAGAGCTAAAATACCCAGAAATGAGGACATATCTGTGTTGAATTTATTGTTAGCGGCTTTGGTTATTTAGAAGTTTAATTTTATTTCTTCATCTTTCAAGCACAAACGTTTTGTGGACCGTAACATCTTCATTGTTTCGAGTATGCAGTGAAACAGCCCTAACTTGCAATGTTGTCATTTGTGTTTTCAACAGCGCCATAACCCTCCGCGAAATCACATCGGGATATAAGGGCAAAAAAAACAAGAAGGTTGTCATTTGTGTTTTCAACAGCGCTGAGAGAGATTCCCTCCGCGAAATCACAGCTACAATTTTTGAGTACGTTGGGTTTATTTTTCTTTTGTCATTATTATGTAATATGGTATTCAGCTGTTAGAGAGCTAAAATACCCAGAAATGAGGACATATCTGTGTTGAATTTATTGTTAGCGGCTTTGGTTATTTAGAAGTTTAATTTTATTTGTTCGTCTTTCAAGCACAAACATTTTGTGGACCATAACGTCTTCATTGTTTCGGGTATGCAATGAAACAGCCCTAACTTGCAACGTTGTCATTTGTGTTTTCATTTTATTTGCAGCTGTGATTTCGCGGAGGGTTACAGCTTTGGTTATTTAGAAGTTTAATTTTATTTGTTCGTAACCCTCCGCGAAATCACATCGGGATATAAGGACCAAAAAAACAAGAACGTTGTCATTTGTGTTTTCAACAGCGCCGTAACCCTCCACGAAATCACAGCTACAATTTGTGAGTACGTTGGGTTTATTTTTGTTTTATCATTATTATGTAATCTGGTATTCATCTGTTAGAGAGCTAAAATACCCAGAAATGAGGACATATCTGTGTTGAATTTATTGTTAGCGGCTTTGGTTATTTAGAAGTTTAATTTTATTTGTTCGTCTTTCAAGCACAAAAATTTTGTGGACCATAACGTCTTCATTGTTTTGGGTATGCAATGAAACAGCCCTAACTTGCGACTACCTTCACAGTACTTGTGTACAATATCATAATGGGACCTTTGACAACTGGCCCTCAAATCTATTTGTAGATTATCTTTGAATATAATCTTTCCTACCTCAGGTACGAGCAATCTTCTGGAGCAAGATAAACACCAACACCATATGCCGGACCACCATTCATTAATCTGTTATTGCTAAAACCATGTAGTATAATTGATGATATGCTTGTATCGGATGCTCCATGCCATGCATATTTAACATTTGCATTACCACGAGAATTTCTTGTTATCTCAACCTGTTTGTTGAAAACCTGCAGCCGAGCCTGTCCCAACCTATCTGTTTGTGAATTTCGATAAATACCAGTAACATTGGTTGCAAGTCCAATTTTATTTAGGCCAGTAAGGAAAAAAAATTTCACAACTACATACTCTGTATCGCAATCCACTAATTTGGTCAATTTGTCCCCCAGCTGTTCAAATTCACGAGCCACAAAACTAGAACATTGTTGGGATTCAGAAAGCAAATTGTGATTAATGACACCATCCCTAACCTCATCACGCAATATCTGACCATTCTCCAACTGAGTTGCATCTGTACCTGTTCGAACCTTAGCTGATGTTTTATGAAGCAACTGCTTTGCTTGGAAAGTCTTTATAGGTAACTCAGTTACAGGCTGTGGCTTTGTATCCTTAAACAAGTTTGAATCTCTTAAATCTCTATACAATTCATTTGCGCCAGTGGGGCCCTCGGTTGAATATTTCTTGATCAATTCATCTAATTTAGGAACATTCATGGATACCACATCAGCCACAGGCTTCAAATTACTAGGAATACAAACTTGCTCAGTTTTGGAAACCTCCATACTAGCAGCAACTCTATCACAATTCTCAGCATTTGAGGCCTCGGTTGGACTTATTCGAATTTCAATCTCGACCTCAACTTTAGAGGCAACTTCTTCATCGGCATTACCCTCAATGATAACTTTGGGGAAAAAGCATGAACCATTCTCATCAATCCAAGCAATGGACCTTTGACAGCCGGCCCTCAAATCTATTTGTAGCATTCGCAAAAAATCAACAAGATATGGAGAGCCATCTATTGCCAACTCTACAGTGGGCATGCCAGCCAAAAACTCATCTCTAAGTGAATCCAAAACTTGGACAGAAAAATCATTCCATGAGCCATTCCAAAAATACATCACCCTCGTGGGAACTGAACTCTTACGAAAATTCTCATAGTTATGCAATGTTGCCTTGCCCGAACAGCACTTATACAGACAACTACATTTCATGCTTCTGTCTTTCTTGCCACAGTTAATCCTATTCTTCCGTACCCACTTAGATAATCTCCTTCCTGAGGATAGGAAACCATATTTATTTCCTTGTTTTCGTTTCATTTGAGCTCTCTCCAAAAAATTTATGCCAAGCTGACACAAATGCTTGTCTTCACCCTTCATTGCAAACAAAACCAATTTAAATCCCAAACCATTTCAACTAGGGTGTAATTATTTACAATGTCACTACAACACCATAATCTACAACCACCCCTAACAAGATGCTACAATATACACCAAAATCCGATGCCACATTTTACATCGATACGAAGAGAAACAACATATAGAACAGAGAGTTGATCCTAGCATTCAGTCTCATTATTCAAACTCCGATCGAGCCATAAAACAATACTCAAATTGTCAAGAAGTTAAATTAGGCCAAGCAAACCCCAGTTCCACCATGAAACCTCCAAATCTCAGTTTCTGACTCCACTCCAACAGTCCACTTCCTTTGTTAGGTCCACAGGCCTAATGCATGCGGTTTAGGATTGGGTTTCCAAACAAAGTATGAGGAATGGGTACCTGGGATCAAACACTGAGTTTTAGGTTGTTCTCCTCACCCTAGGTGTATATGCCTATCAATAATGCAAATATAACAGATTGATTTAATTGGAACCAACTTGAATTAGAATGAATAGTCATTACATAGGAGACCCCTTAGTTATATAGCCAAGGTTAGTACAAAGGAGTGAATGAGACAATGACAATAGATAATCAATAGATAACTTATCACCCAACTAAGATGGAATCACATGTCCACCAAAGGTTAATGATCCTCCAATGTGTAATAAAGTATGTGCGACAAAGGTGGAGTCAAGACATAAAGTGGAATGTGATAACATGATAACAGCACATAAAGTGAAAAATTTCGAACTACTCCTATGTGATCCCTAAGTAAGCTTGAGTGTAATTAGTACCCACGTGACAATTTACCAAGTTAAAATAAATTTTGGTGGTAGGATTTTTTATTAGTTTTCTATCTATCTTTTTTTACTAAAAACAAACTTGAAATGTATTTTATCTTTGTTTATTAATATAAAATCATATATTACCAATGGAAAAAATCTTCTATATATTTTTTCACCATGTTCTATAGCTGAATTGAACTGTTTGACGTATAATTTATCTACCTAATCTTTTGTGCTTGCATGACAATTTTGAATTTTTCAATCACATAATTTTTAATTTATTTATAGTTGTTATGCCATTCTTGTAATTTGATGCCCCACCCATTCTTACATTTTTCATTACGCTTCATCTAGATTTTCTTCCTATGGTTTATAGAATACTTAAAAACCAAATTGAGCCAATGATTGTCATTAATGGTTTCAACCTTTTTTAATAGCTTACATTTGGGTTATCACTAATGTTTGTAAAGGAAAAGTGTCTACTGTAGCTAAAAGAATTTCATGAGAAACTATAAATTTGATTATAAGATTTCTTTTTACTATATTTTTTTTTATTCTTTCTAGTTATCTCCAATTGTTCAATTTCTCATATTTTTTCCCAACACTTGACAACCATAAAGGACAACCAACATGGGTAGTAGACCAATATGGTTTTTCTCATTTTTTAATCCCAAAGTTTGGCTCTCCTACACCCATTTTGAAGAAGGTGTGAGGTCGTTTAACCTTAATGCATTCCCTTTATTGTCTTTCTCTTCTAACTGAGCTTACAATGAAAATAATCCTAATACATACACCCATTTTGAAGAAGGTGTGAGGTCGTTTAACCTTAATGCATTCCCTTTATTGTCTTTCTCTTCTAACTGAGCTTACAATGAAAATAATCCTAATACATTTGTATTCTTTCATTATTTCTAGCAAGCTACCTTAAAAAAGAATGGTAATATTTTTATCTTTTCTATTTAATAATACAACCATTATTTTAGTCTTGGTTATATGGACTTGCATTCTAACCTTCTGACAAAAAGTGTTCCAAGGCCTTCAAGTGCTCTCTCAATGCATGGTCTTTTAAAAAAAAAAAAAGATAAGATCAACAACATATAAAAGAACCTTCACCCCATAGTTTTCCAATTGAATAACTTCCCCATCTATCTTCATTAATCATGCCTCTAACTTATAAATGTATATGATATAGGGGGAATAACTATTTGAATCTAATGTCACCACCAAAATACTTAGACATATTCTTTCTTGTTATCATTTTAGCTCTAACCTTATCATAAAATACATGCACAACTTCTCTATATAAATCTTAGATGATTGATTATTTTATTCTATTCCATAGTTTATCTCTGGGTACCACGTTGAATGCTTTCTTTAAGTCCACAAAACAATAAGCATCTTATGCACCTTGACTGTCCAAGATTTTTTCAATCAAGTCCCTACAAAATAATGTGATGATCAATGGTAGAGTATCTGGGCCTAAAACCTAGTTGTTATTTTTCCCCCTTTCCCTCATTTTCTACCCACACAAAAACCAAGTTTTAAGGTCCTTCACACACCGCAACCTTCTGATTTTTCACTATATATCATTTTCCTAGTAAAAAACATAGAAGCTTTTGACCTAGGGCTTGCTCCCAAATGGTGTAACCTCAACCTCCTGGTTCAAAGCTTTTGGAATACGAAAAAGGACCTCCCTAACTTGCATTGTACGGTCAAAACTCAAGTTAGGGCCATTTGAATGGCTAAACCCTGAAAACAAGGGTTTCTTAGACCAGCGGACAAGAAAATTGAATAACTCTGATATAAAATGACTTGAAGTTATCAAACCAATTCTAAAAGCATAAAATGGAGATGCTCCAACTTTCAGACAGGTTTTGATCACCCCTTCACATCTGTACACCGTACTGTCACCGTGATTTGCACAGAAAATTGCTCTGAAATAGGTAGTTTTATTGATTTGAAAGCAATTTCAATACAATGAGGATCTCTTCGATTTCCTCAGTCATTTGGAAGCCTAAATAGGCTCTCCCCACCGTTGGCTTAACCATTTTTATGGTTGTAGCTATTTAACCAATTCAAACTCAAAATTGCTTAGCAACTTTAAAAGTTGCATTACAACTTTAAAACAACTTTTGCCAAGTAAGACAAAAAGTCTGTTTTGGAAGACTAAAAGACCTTATTTGATGTTTTAGACTTTCAAACACTCTTAAAACACCTAAAGACACCTAGATAACAAAATTTCATCCAAGGGACCAATCGATACCCAAGGTTTATTAGAGTGACTATCCTCATTTGTTGAAGGAAAAAAGCATTAATGTGGTTTAATAGCAATGCATTCAAGTGGCAATTACACAAGGGACAGTCACTGTGAGATGTCCTCATTTGTGACAAGGACAATCACACATGAGGACATCTCACAGTGATTCTCCCTTGTGTAATTGCCACTTGATCACTCTAAAGACAACATGATAATGTACACTCACTGTAAGGACAGTCACAAATGGGGACATCTCACAGTGAGTGTCCCTTGTGTAATTACCGCTTGAGTTACACAAGGGACATTGATTGTGAGATGTCCCCATTTGTGACAAGGACAGTCACACATGAGGACATCTCACAGTGATTGTCCCTTGTGTAATTGCCACTTGAATGTATTGCTATTGAACCACAATAATGCTTTTCTTCTTCAACAAATGAGGACAGTCACTCTGAAGACAACATGATAACGTACACTCACTGTAAGGACAGTCACAAATGAGGACATCTCACAGTGACTGTCCCTTGTGTAATTGCCGCTTGAATTACACAAGGGACAGTCATTGTGAGATGTCCTCATTTGTGACAAGGACAGTCACACATGAGGACATCTCACAGTGATTGTCCCTTGTGTAATTGCCACTTGAATGTATTGTTATTGAGCCACATTAATGCTTTTCTTCTTCAACAAATGAGGACAATCACTCTGAAGACAACATGATAATATACACTCACTGTAAGGACAGTCACAAATGAGGACATCTCACAGTGACTGTCCCTTGTGTAATTGCCGCTTGAATTACACAAGGGACAGTCATTGTGAGATGTCCTCATTTGTGACAAGGACAGTCACACATGAGGACATCTCACAGTGATTGTCCCTTGTGTAATTGCCACTTGAATGTATTGCTATTGAACCACATTAATGCTTTTCTTCTTCAACAAATGAGGACAGTCACTCTGAAGACAACATGATAATATACACTCACTGTAAGGATAGTCACAAATGAGGACATCTCACAGTGACTGTCCCTTGTGTAATTGCCGCTTGAATTACACAAGGGACAGTCATTGTGAGATGTCCTCATTTGTGACAAGGACAGTCACACATGAGGACATCTCACAGTGATTGTCCCTTGTGTAATTGCCACTTCTCAGACTTACTCTATCAGATACTTACAATTAAACTAAGTAATGGAGGTTACTTAAGATATCAACCGCTATTTCAGATTCAATCAAAATATGTGTGCAAGACCCCTTAGTGCTTTATAAACTGAGGGCATCATTTGGTCCTAGGATGAAATCTACATGTTAGGTATTTGTTTGGTGTCTTAGGTGTGTGTTTAGGAGTCTAAAGGTTCATAAAGGTCTTTAAAACATTCAACACAATCTTCTAGTCTTTCTCGGCAAGAGGATTGTTTACAAAAATGTAATGCAACTTTTAAGTTGCTTAGCAATTTCAATTTTAAGACTGGTAAATGGCTATAACCAACTAAATGGTTAAGCCAATGCAATTGCAGAGCCTATTTAGGCTTATTGATATCAGAGGAAATCTGAGAGATCCTATTGTAATCTTTGATTTCAAAAAATCAATAAAGAACACCTGTTTCTGTGCTATTTTCTGTGCTTTCAATGCAACAGTACGGCGTACAGATGGTTTGAAGGGAGTCAATTTGGTCCAGAAGTTGCAGGAGACCTTGTTTCATGTTTTAAACTTTATTTGGTCCTTTCAAGTCTTTGCATTGAGGAGTTGGTTAATACTATTTGTCTCTGCTCTGCAAAACCCTTAGTTTCAGGGTATGTGTACATTATCATGTTGTCTTTACAGTGACTGTCCTCATTCAAGTGGCAATTACACAAGGGATAGTCACTGTGAGATGTCCTCATTTGTGACAAGGACAGTCACACATGAGGACATCTCACAATGACTGTCCCTTGTGTAATTTCCACTTGAATGTATTGTTATTCAACCACATTTATGGGCCCGTTTGGACCACGACACACAGTAGCATCTACAGAGAAGAAGTTTGGTATGCAATGGTCTTGAAACCTCCTGAGAAATTCTTGGTATGCATTTGTGTGGTGCAAAAGCTTCGTTGAAAGAGAAAAAGAAGAAAAGAATAGAAATGATTTTTTTTCTTTTTATGTCATATACTGTAACCAGCTACTTATAACTTGCAAAAATTATTATAACCATTTGAAATTGAAACTTGGTTTAATGTGAAACTGAGAACTGCTTTATTAGAGCTTTATGTGATTTAGATTCAGACATCAAGAACATTGTTTGCCTAATATTGTGATTAATGCTTATTTATTAATATCTCATACTAACAGACAATTGATAATTGTAGGGAAAACGTCATTGGGGGTCTTTGAGGATCCACCAGAAGCCAAGGAGAAAATGTATTCAAATGCTAAAGATGGTGTAACAGTCCTTACAATTGTTGAACCTTGCTGTGTAGATCATCTCCGATTCTCCAAGTTCAACGGTACTGTGGTATTCCTTTGGATACTTCTAATGGCAAATTTCAAACATCAAGTTCTTTTTGTATGAAACTACTACATTTGTAATCTGTAGTTTTAAACTTTTAGTTTATAAATGTTCATCAGCTTTAGTTCGTATGCTGCCATTTCAAGTATGATTAATGAAGTTACCTTTATCACAGGATGAAAGTGAGCAGTCAGCATACTGGTACGGAGCTGGCAGCATTGATACGGTGACTAGGGCATCGTTTAATGGTGGTATTGTGTTTTCCCATGTTTAGGGCATCGGCCTTTTGAAGAATTGCCTTCAGCTTTCTTAAGTCTGAGTTTTAAGTTTGTTTATTTCCATCCTAACTTGCTTTTCCCTCTTCGGTTTTGCAGTACTCTGAAGGTAGTCGCAAGTTAGGGCTGTTTCATTGCATACCCAAAACAATGAAGACGTTACGGTCCAAAAAACGTTTGTGCTTGAAAGATGAACAAATAAAATTAAACTTCTAAATAACCAAAGCCGCTGTTGAAAATACAAATGACAACATTCTTGTTTTTTTTGCCCTTATATCCCGATGTGATTTCGCAGAGGGTTACAACGCTGTTGAAAACACAAATCCCTTGTGTAATTTCCACTTGAAGGAGGACAGTCACTGTAAAGACAACATGATAATGTACACTTACAGTGAGTGTACATTATCATGTTGTCTTTAGAGTGACTATCCTCATTTGTTGAAGAAGAAAAACATTAATGTGGTTCAATAGCAATACATTCAAGTGGCAATCACACAAGGGATAGTCACTGTGAGATGTCCTCATTTGTGTCTGTCCTTACAGTGAGTGTACATTATCATGTTGTCTTTAGAGTGATTGTCCTCATTTGTTGAAGAAGAAAAGCATTAATGTGGTTCAATAGCAATACATTCAAGTGGCAATTACACAAGGGACAATCATTGTGAGATGTCCTCATGTGTGACTGTCCTTGTCACAAATGAGGACATCTCACAATGACTGTCCCTTCTGTAATTGCCACTTGAATGAGGACAGTCACTGTAAAGACAACATGATAATGTACACATACAATGAGTGTACATTATCATGTTGTCTTTACAGTGGCTGCCCTCATGTTGTATATTCTTCTCTGTAGATGCTACTATGTGCTAGGGAACTTCTTAGAACTGTTGGTATATTCTTACAACTTGTTACACCTGGGATATTCTTCTCTGTAGATGCTACTGTGTGCCGTGGTCCAAACAGGCCCATAAATGTGGTTGAATAGCAATACATTCAAGTGGCAATTACACAAGGGACAGTCACTGTGAGATGTCCTCATGTGTGACTGTCCTTGTCACAAATGAGGACATCTCACAGTGACTGTCCCTTGTGTAATTGCCACTTGAAGGAAAAAAGCATTAATGTGGTTCAATAGCAATGTATTCAAGCGGCAATTACACAAGGGATAATCACTCTGAGATTTCCTCATTTGTGACTATCCTTACAGTGAGTGTACATTATCATGTTTTCTTTACAGTGACTGTCCTCATTTTTTGAAGGAAAAAAGCATTAATGTGGTTCAATAGTGATGCAGAGTAGTCAGCAAGAAACTTGGATCTATGTCCCAACCCACTTCAAGACACCAAAATGACTCAACCAATCAATTAGGCTCTGATTTCTATAGGTTAATGTTTAAACTCTGCAAAGTAATGAATTTGAAGGTTTCAAGGATCACACAACAACTTATGGACTCAATCCCATTCAATAACAAATTTCCTTTTAGGGACAAGTTCCCTGATTTTCTATCAAAAGAGACTTTTAAGGTTCTAGATCTTACTTCCTGCAGCAAAACTTAGAAACCCCTTAGATATCATCTAAATAACAAGAATCATGCATTGGTTGTGATCTAAACAACCCAAGACATCAAAATAACAAACTGACCTAGTGACCCTGGTAAGTCTCCCAAACCTGCTCTGCAGCCATAACTCTGCAACTTGCCAAAGGACTCTAAGAAGTTATATGTTTTCTGAGTACCCTTTTGGGATTTCTAATAGACCACCAACTCCCAGACCCTGACTCCACTCCAGCATATCAATGTCTTCATTGAGTCCGCAGACCTAATGCATGCTTTTAGGTGTGGGTTCCAAAACAAAGCATTGAAAATGGGTGTATGAAACCAAGATCAGAGTTTTGGAGTGTTCTCCTGATCTAGATAAACAAGAATGCACAAGTTTTCAAGTCCTCAATACGATGCAAGCTCCTGATTTTAATGTGATTACCATCTTCCCAGCCAAAAACATGGTAGTTTTTGATCTAGGGCTTGCTCTCAACAAATGCAGATGCAACCCCCTGCCAGGCAAAGCAACAATCTGGGTATGATAAGGTGAAATTTTGTAGTCCTTTTGGGTATGATAACAGTTCCAGTTTCCAATAAGATGGTTCATTTTTATAATCTAGCTTCAATTTCTCTTGTGAAAATCTTTTTTTCATTTTATGGGTGGTAAAATATAATTATTATGCTAGAGGTGTGTACTTATGGATGATAATGAAACAAAATGATAAGATTTAAGACTCTTGTTTTTTTTTTTAAATAGCAATTTAAGTTTCCTTCTATTATAAATTACTGTTTTTCTATTTTTTAATGTATCTTTCCAGATCTTTTATATCAATTTTATTTATGAAATATAAATATATTAATAACATTTTAGTGTTTTTAGGATTAGTTTATATCAATTCTATGTATCATCATTCGTCATTCAATTGTCAGTATTATTAATTTAGACTGTGCAATTGTAGAACTACTCGAATATGGGTTGGATGGATACTCAAGCAGGGGAACCCTCCTCAAATATCTCAAGCAGTGAACTTGGAAAAATGTGTCCTGAAGGAACCCTTTCCATCAGAGAGATAAAAGTACAAACAAGTAAAAGAAGCAGGCTCTGCAAATATGTTTTTGAGAAGAAAAATGATAGATTATTCGAGTATGGTTCATGAGGTATATCTAAAAAGACATTTTTTTTCTTATTATAATAAAAGAGGAAGTTGTGAATGTCAAAGTTGAGTGAAACAAAAATTATTTTCATCAAATTTTGTTAGGCTTGCTTTTGGGAATAGTTTCTTACAATATTGCTATTAAGATTTTTATTGTGTAGTTTTTAGATTAGGTTTATAAATTATATTTCATGAGTAGTGATTCATATTAATCAATTAAGGATACTTTTGGAAGGTATTTTCAATGTGTCAAATTTTGATATTTTTACAAGAATTAGATTGTGTAATTTTTTTAATTAAAGTCATTGACTCATATTTCATAAATAATAGTTCTCATGAATCCATCTCTTATAAGATTGAATAGTCTATTTAGGAAGTATTTCTGATAGTATGTCAAATTATGATATTACTATTACCATTAGATTGCATGGCTTTGAAGTCAACCTCGTTGACCCATATTCTTCTCTGTAGATGCTACTATGTGCTAGGGAACTTCTTAGAACTATTGGTATATTCTTACAACCAGGTTACACCTGGGATATTCTTCTCTGTAGATGCTACTATGTGCCGTGGTCCAAACGGGCCCATAAATGTGGTTGAATAGCAATACATTCAAGTGGCAATTACACAAGGGACAGTCACTGTGAGATGTCGTCATGTGTGACTGTCCTTGTCACAAATGAGGACATCTTACAGTGACTGTCCCTTGTGTAATTGCCACTTGAATGAGGACAGTGACAGTAAATACAACATGATAATGTACACAAGTACCGTGAAGGTAGTCGCAAGTTAGGGCTGTTTCATTGCATACCCGAAACAATGAAGACGTTACGGTCCACAAAATGTTTGTGCTTGAAAGATGAACAAATAAAATTAAACTTCTAAATAACCAAAGCCGCTAACAATAAATTCAACACAGATATGTCCTCATTTCTGGGTATTTTAGCTCTGTAACAGCTGAATACCAGATTACATAATAATGACAAAAGAAAAATAAACCCAACGTACTCAGAAATTGTAGCAATGATTTCACGGAGGGAATCTCTCTCGGCGCTGTTGAAAATACAAATGACAACGTTTCTCTACATTATCATGTTGTCTTTACAGTGACTGTCCCTTGTGTAATTGCCACTTGAAGGAGGACAGTCACTGTAAAGACAACATAATAATGTACACTTACAGCCCGTGTACATTATCATGTTGTCTTTAGAGTGACTATCCTCATTTGTTGAAGAAGAAAAGCATTAATGTGACTGAATAGCAATACATTCAAGTGGCAATTACACAAGGGACAGTCACTGTGAGATGTCCTCATTTGTGACTATCCTTACAGTGAGTGTACATTATCATGTTGTCTTTACAGTGACTGTCCTCATTTGTTGAAGGAAAAAAGCATTAATGTGGTTCAATAGCAATGTATTCAAGCGGCAATTACACAAGGGATAATCACTCTGAGATTTCCTCATTTGTGACTATCCTTACAGTGAGTGTACATTATCATGTTGTCTTTACAGTGACTGTCCTCATTTGTTGAAGGAAAAAAGCATTAATGTGGTTCAATAGCAATGCATTCAAGTGGCAATTACACAAGGGACAGTACGTACATGCCCATTAAAGTTGGTGTTTTGTTATCCAGCATGAAAATGGAGACAGCATACTCTGTGTCAATTTTACTGATCAAATTTCCCTCCGCCAGGCAAAGCAACAATCTGGGTATGATAAGGTAAAGTTTTTGCAACAATTTCTTGCTGCTGCTAAGGTTACCATTGTTTATGGTTTCTGTTATATAGTTCTATCTATATTGCTATATGGCCTTTTGTTTAGGATTAAGTAGACGAGGGAAAATATTTCTTTTGTGGATTGTAAACAAAACATTGAATTATTTCAGAGAACAGATCTAAATCTATAAGATGCTACGATGGAGCACATGACCATGTACTTGTGAATATTAGGATCCATGTTAATCAAATGACTGCTTTATGCAAATTACTTTTGAGTAAGTAAAAGGCAATACAATTTTTTGAAGTGTGCAAGGATTTTTATGATATACAGGTGTACGAAGAAATGAATCTGTGTTGTTTTGTATCAATATCAAACATCTCTGATATATTTTCATGTTTTTATAATCTATTTTGCAGATGGAAAGTTGAAATGCCAGCTATCCTAGAGCAGTCAATAAGAATATTGTCTGATGCTGGTCTTGGTATGGCCATGTTCAGTCTGGGTATGTTTTGAATTCTTCTCTATCTCTCTGATTGAGGAGTACTCGATATATGCATGTGCTTTTTTCTTCTTTGATGGTTGTGAAGCTCTGTTTGTTCTAAATACCATGCCATCGTATTGCAATTGTATTAGTTTCATTATTTTCTCTAAAGTCACTGTATTTTTTCTTATTATAATAAAAGAGGAAGTTGTGAATGTCAAAGTTGAGTGAAACAAAAATTATTTTCATCAAATTTTGTTACTGTCACAAGGGACACTAACAAAGCCCTAGTTTTTCCTCTGATATAGCCTTCTCCCATACCTCATCCTGAGATTCTTTATCTTCTGTGTCATCTGATCCTCCTATACAAGTTGCAAATGAAATTTATCGCTCATGTATAAACTGAGATAATATAATGCACTCAATATTTGAATCGTCGTACATGTATAGAATGACAGAATATAATGCATTCAATATTTGTATTATCATTCATGTATAGATTGAGACAACACGATAATGTACACTCACTGTAAAGACAACATGATAATGTACACTCACTATAAAGACAACATGATAATGTACACTCACTGTAAGGACAGTCACAAATGAGGACATCTCACAGTGACTGTCCCTTGTGTGATTGCCACTTGAATGTATTGCTATTCAGCCACATTAATGCTTTTCTTCTTCAACAAATGAGGATAGTCACTGTAAAGACAATATGATAATGTACACTTACTGTAAAGACAACATGATAATGTACACTCACTGTAAAGACAACATGATAATGAGGACAATCACTGTAAAGACAACATGATGATGTACACTCACTGTAAGGATAGTCACAAATGAGGACATCTCACAGTGACTGTCCCTTGTGTGATTGCCACTTGAATGTATTGCTATTCAGCCACATTAATGCTTTTCTTCTTCAACAAATGAGGATAGTCACTGTAAAGACAACATGATAATGTACACTTACTGTAAAGACAACATGATAATGTACACTCACTGTAAAGACAACATGATAATGAGGACAGTCACTATAAAGACAACATGATGATGCACACTCACTGTAAGGACAGTCACAAATGAGGACATCTCACAGTGACTGTCCCTTGTGTGATTGCCACTTGAATGTATTGCTATTCAGCCACATTAATGCTTTTCTTCTTCAACAAATGAGGATAGTCACTGTAAAGACAACATGATAATGTACACTTACTGTAAGTGTACATTATCATGTTGTCTTTACAGTGACTATCCTCATTTGTTGAAGAAGAAAAGCATTAATGTGGCTGAATAGCAATACATTCAAGTGGCAATCACACAAGGGACAGTCACTGTGAGATGTCCTCATTTGTGACTGTCCTTACAGTGAGTGTGCATCATCATGTTGTCTTTACAGTGACTATCCTCATTTGTTGAAAGAAATAAGCATTAATGTGGTTCATTAGCAATGTATACAATCATTTTTTTTTTAAATTTACCCAGGGCCGTCGCAATTGCAACGGGCTCCCGTCGCAATTGCTTGGGAGCCCGCCGCAATTGCAACGACCCTCCGAAGCAATGCGACGGGAGCCCGTCGCAATTGCTTCGGAGGCCGTCTCAATTGCGATGCCCTGCCGTCACAATGCGGCGGAGGCCCAGAATGGATAAGGGCCGTATGGGCGATGGCCACGCCCGTCGCAATTGCTTCAGAGGGACGTCACAATTGCGACGCCCTGGAGTCGCAATACGACGGAGGGCCAAAATGAGTGAAGGGGTGACTTTGCGATGGCTAGGTGTCGCAATTGCGATGGCTACCCATAGACGTGGCAATTTGTGACTAAAAAACTATGACGTCAATGGGTGTCACTATTGCGACACATAGCTGTCGCAAATTGGCCTCAAATGTACTAGTGTAAGGATACACAATTTAATGTTAATTCCTTAACCAAGGAAGAGATTAAGAATATAATACTTACAGAGGCAACTTCTGATACACCTTTACTATGCACCAATCCAGTTTTGATCCAAGTTCATGATTATCCAAAGGAAGAGGGTGCACCAACTATCATAGTTGAGGTGAAGGATACACAAGGTATAAGTGTCAAGGAATAGGGTAAGCCGATAATAACTATTTCATATGAATTGAGGAGAGTCAGGAGCCAAAGGAATGTGAGGCTATTCAAGCACTAGTGCAACTGCCAAGTATAAAACCTCCTGTACTCACTAAAACTAAGCAAGTTGATACACCTAAACAATAGATGATTACTACTAAGAAGGAGTCTGTTTCAGTTGATGTTGACTCTAGTAAAGTGCAAGAAGAGAAGAGACTGATTATTGATGTATCATCATCACAAATCATCTTGCCAAGCATCAGAGCACCAGAGACAAAAAAGAAAAAGTTGCTAAAGAAGAAGGGCAAGTCTCCTAGTACTCAAGTGACATTAGATGAGGTTATAGTGATTCTGAAATGGGATACTGATAAAATGACATATGAGAAGATGCATATTTTTCAAGATTTGTTGAAAAGAAAAAGTAAACAAGAGGAACTGAGAAGAGAACATCAACAGAAGCAGGTATTACATGAGATAACATATATTTTTGTTGATGCATTTGATTTACAAGATATTAATGAGAACACACCCATTTAAGATCAGTTGGTTCACATTGTTAAAGAGGTTAACAATGATGATATTGAGGCTAATGAGAAGTTGATGAAGTGGTCTAAAAGGAAGTTTGAGACCAAAGTTCTTGAGAAAGTTTCAACAGATATTTCTATAAAATAGGTTGAACTTTTTTATCTTGTAAATAACTTAGGGAAGGTGTACAAAACGTTCATTCTTTGTATAAATAGCTTTTTGATGTAGAGTTCTTTACAAAGGATAACCAACAGATTATTGAGAAGCTTCAGTTAGACTTAATGTCAATAGGACATTCATTGAGGATGGACGCAAGTTCAAGCTCCATTCATTTTACTAGGTTGACTCATGCCCAAGGGATATTAGCCGAGCTAATGGATAATGATGGTAAAATAAGAGCTAAATTGATTTCTATTAAGAAAATGTTGATACCTCATGTGGAGTTCATGTCGAGAGAATTGATCACAACAAAGGATTTAGTACAAAGAGATCCCCATCTCTCAATTGCAGAAAGTTTGGTTGATCTAGCTGCTCAGCTAGAAATAAAGCTTCAAGTTTTGGATTCTATTAGATCCAGTTGGGCTAATGCATTAGGAATGGTTTTATAGATTCAAAAACCATTTTTGGATAAGTACTATCTGACCCCAACACCTCGATAGCTAAGAGTGAAAAAAATAAGGGGGAAATAGATAAAGATCAAGGGGGAAATGCATGGAAATTGAATGTCATAGGAGATATAATGTAATGATCAGAAAGGTATGACATAATGTTTGTTAGTTTTGAATGTAATGTATACTTGTTTTGAAGAGATGAGTATGTTAGAAGTCATGTATATATGATGTATATATTGAAGTCTTTATGAAGATCGAGTCATAGTCTAAGGGGGAGTACTATTTTTTTTGTAATGATAAGTCATGACATGACAAAGTGTTTTTTCCACTAATGTCAAAGGGGGAGATTGTTTCTCTCCAAGTCATGTTGCCTATTAGTGTCATACACTTAGTCATTTCTAAGGTAGAGTTGGTCGGTCATCATTGCGACCAAGCCATCCTACTAAGGTCCAGCAATGTATTCGACTTGTGTAAATATCATGTATGGACCAAGTAGTAGTTACTACTAAGCAAGTCAGTGGTCATCGAGTACCCCAATATTTATCGAGCAGTATGAATGTTAAGTTGGAAAGAATAGTTAGTGCTGAGTGACAACATATGAATAACAATTTTGACCAAGCACCAGAGAGTTCATATGCCAAGTAAGCTAATTTTGGTACATATGTGTTTGGAATGACACAAACACTTAGGTAAACTATTTTGGCTAACTTCTATGCATGATTTAATGATTGTTGAGATATTTAAGGAGTTAATTACACATTTTGGTTGAGATCATTAATCCCTATGCAAGAAATGTAACCAATCAGAACAAAAGGAATGCATAAGTGGAAAAATCGATGAATCTAGATCGTTGATCTTGATCTAGAAGCTTCATCACTTATGTATTTTAGGAAACTTCAAAACCCTAATAAGAAGTATTAGATGTGTATGCAGAAGAGGTTGTATTTTGGATGTCAAAAGCATAAACCAAGAAGATTGATCGAGAAAAGTAGTGAAGGAAAGAACATAGTTATATAAGATTTGAGATCAAATCTGAGTTGGAAAGAGGAGATCCATTATCAGCATTTGAAGTGCAAACCGAAGGATTAGGTACTAATACATTCTATCAAGTGAATCAGGGTAAATCTCTTAACAAAGCATTCCTAACGTACATTTATAAATATCCTAACAAAGTGCTTACTTCATTGTAAGTTTAAATCCTTTCCTAAAGGTAGACTGAATAAGTCTGTAAGCTCTTAGTAGGGAAGACCCCTCATAGGGTAGATCACTAGAAGTGATCAAATTTTGTAGCCTTAACAAGCACACTTTATTGAAGTAGTAGTGAAGATTTGTGTGTGTCATCCCCACCCCAGTTTTACCTTGATGGGTTTCTGGGTAACCAAATATTTTGTGTTATGTGTTTATCATTTACTTTCATGTTCATGGATGTGATTAACAATTAGAACTATTACAACATTGCAGTTAATGTTTATGTGATTCATAATATACATATTGAATCTATTTGTTTCAAAAGAGTAAAAGTTTTATAGATCTTGATTCACCCCCCTCTCAATATCTTGCTTTCTCAATAAACTTCCAACAAGTTCCCATAACCAAGTAATCTTTAATTACTATTTCATACTCCAAAAAATCTCATTAAAAATATTCCCAACAAAAAATGACCATTATCAACAAGCTAAGAATCTCAACACAATTCCCAATATAGAAATCCTAGAGTACAACATGTCATCTAAGGTCGTCATGATCCTAAATTATACCTCACCATAATAATTTTTTTCTAAATCATTGTGAGAATCCCATAAATCTTACAATTACTAATCAAGGATAACGTAGATCATTTGGTACCCCAGTATTAATACCCCACATATATTAAAATAAGTTTCCATTTAGGCTTAGAATGTAATGACTTGCTTATGACAAG
This sequence comes from Chamaecyparis obtusa, assembly GCA_027943335.1. Taxonomy (NCBI): domain Eukaryota; kingdom Viridiplantae; phylum Streptophyta; class Pinopsida; order Cupressales; family Cupressaceae; genus Chamaecyparis; species Chamaecyparis obtusa. The sequence continues at coordinate 884,023 of BSBK01005867.1, read as the reverse complement.
ATTTGGTAGACTTAATATCGAGGAGATTTGATTCCCCTGAACCCATTATGCTAAATGAAGAGTTGGACTAGTTCCTTGGACCCTAATCATTTTTCTCAAGGCTAACATATTATTAAGGCCAACATATTATTAAGGCCAATACAAATGATTATTACACTTTAATGACATTGATAAGTCTGGTATTTCTTAATGAATACATATTAAATTCTAAGAACCTTATTACCCACTTAGGAAATTTTAGAATTCTAGTTGAGATTCAAGTATAACTTACCTTCTCTAGTTCTAACACACTATATCAATCAATGATATAATAGATTTAAGGAATGTAAAGCCATTTTTTTCTTGTTTAGTTGATCAACTCTATTATGTTTTTTAATTCCCAATTCAAAGGTTTTGTCAACCCCATCTCCTCCAATGTAGGAGTACACTATCATTTAGAGTTCCCCGTAATATATGAGATACCACATTTAATAATATCAACACATATGATATTCATGTATCATCTTATATTGAGGTCAGTAGGATAGATAGTCAATATACATTTAACTCTACTTACTTTAATACCCATTTTTTATCCAATCCTTTCAAATAATAGTCAAGTTCCCTTGTTTTACCAATAGAAATCATTTTGTTGATTTTCAATTGTTATTAGAATCTAACACTTTGTGAGGGAAACCCTCACTGTTCCCAAATGATTGCATCATATTTTGAATCTTGGTATCTTCTCAATACCATTCCACATTTAGTATTTCCAATATGACAAGTATTGGAAACCTCAAAGTGTCACATTATTAAGGACACATTGATATTGACCAAGTAAGAAATACATATATTAGATTTTTGGGATTGTTAGATTACTTATAAGGGTATTAAATAATCCTAAATGCCATTTTAGTTAATGTCAATCCCTCTATGATCTCTTCATATCATGAAAATCAAATTTTATGGTAGACATTATGATCCCAAACACTTCTTATCTCCAAACTAATAACATAATGATTGTATACAAAAATATTATGCCACTATTGGCTATTATATTTTGAGTTGATATGGCCCTATACTAAGTACCCCAAATTACTAAGGATGGTTATCAACAAATAATTTATTAAGGTTTAATGTCATGTTTGACTTTGTGAGTGGATGCATATTCGTTAAGGTCAAGATCCTTAATTGTCCTATTTTCTTTACAATATATAAGTGTTTGAACAATAAAGAGAAGATATAAGAGATTATTATGTATGCCCCTTTGTTCAAGTGATCACATTTAAATTTTCTTTCCCTATTACATTTTTTCTTATCTTTGCATGCACTTAGAGAATTATATCTCTGTCATCTCACATCCAAAACACTTGCAATCTTGCTTGAGTATCCTCCATACATTTTTCTACCCAAATATAACTTCACATAGCTTAGTTCTATCTATAGCATGTTCGCTGACCAAAATGTTGAGACTGTCTGTCAGGAACTGACTGTGGACTTAGACATTTTTCACATCATTGACTACCAAAATACTATTAGGATGCCTTGTGATGATCTGAGGGACAAGTGTTTCCAATAATGGAGACATCCATGTGCTCATATGTTAGCTACTTTCCAACAATCTCCCCCTTTGGCATTGATGGAAACACTTAGTGAAAAATGTCTAAGTGTAGAACATCAACCCAAACTCCAAAACTTCAAAAACTAATTGACTCCTTTTATTTTCCTAAAGTCCCCCTTTCATATATTAAATACAATGGACATTTTTCACTACTTACTCTCCCCCTTTGACATCAATGACAAAGGTGCCAAAAACTATATTGTCAAGAAAAATTGTGATTTCAAAACTATGTACTTACAGTATGAAGTACATCTCTGAAGTTCACCTTGTTAGAAACTACAATTGAAACAATTGTTATATTGTCATTGATGTCAAACCTTAACTGGTAAGACAGTTGCTATCTAGTAGAGTACCATATATTTTGATTGATGAAGAGGATTTGAAAAGAGGAGATAACAAGAGAATCTAAGGAAAGGTTGAATTATGTGATACTTCAATGAGTACTTGATTAGTTGGCACATTGACAAGGTAATGTGTTGTTTATCTTTAACACTAAGTGAATAAGTTAATTGATTTGATGCCTAGGCATAACCAAGAAAAAGTGAAGAAATTTAGTTTAAGTCAAGTGATGCTAGTGTCGATCGAGCACCAATCTAAGTCAAGCAAAATTAGTGTCGACTGAGCAACATATAATTAACTGAGTGAAGATAGTATTTTCTGAGAAGGAAAGTTTTAGCGATGATCGAGATATCTAGTGATGACCGAGGAGATGAAGACAGTATTGACCGAGTGTCAATCATTTATAGTTTGTGAAAGAATTAAGAATCCCAGCTGACATAGTTGAATTCTTGGGACATGTAAAATGTGTTGAAATTATTAATGAATTATATGGAGCATTTAATGCATGGTAAACCATTTTCTTATGGATTCAAGGAGAAGTTTGGAGATGTATTTTAAAAGAGGAGGAGAACAAAATGATGGAAGGATTTGATGAGTCCGACCTAAACCTAAGATCTACGAAAGAGATTAAGTAGCAAAAGATTAATCTACCTGATCAAGGAGGTATAAGGATGACCTAATTGTGAGGTTATTTAGTGTGTGAAAAAGGTTGATGTTATTGACTGACGAACCTAAGCAAAAGGCTAAGAGGCACTGTGAAGAGTTGAGGTAATTTCTTGAAGAGATTTATGAGCAAATTAGAGATGGAGATAGTAATGAAGGTCTGTTAGTAAATCAACATTCGAGCATAGTGGATCTATATTTGCAAAGTGAGTTGTGTTAGGAATAGTCCCAAGAGATAACTAAGAGAGGGGGGGGGGGTGAATCAATTATCTATAAGTTTCAATTCTTTATCCAATTAAGTATACTTAAACATAAGCATAAAAACAATGAAAGAACACTTGAACACAACACCAATATTTTGGTTACGGGGAGACCTAAATAGGTAAAAACCCCAGTGGGAATTGACACCCACTAATAATCTGCACTAGTGTTTTATGATCCTTATTAGAAGATCCTTAACCCTATTAGGAGTTTCTTTACAATAAATTTAGTACAGTGACCTAGTCAAGGGTCGGACCCTGTTAGGAGTCTTTTACAATTAACCCTGTTAGGGGTGAGGACACATTGTCTCAGAGCACACTGCTCATAGGGGTGAAGGCTACAACCTTCTGAATAATAGATACACACTATATCTGGATCTTGGTGAACTATGCTTTGACCTACTGTTTGGATTAGTTCTAATGTATAGCATAAACTCTTCACTTGGTCACATAGACCTTCTTCTGATGGCTCAACACTTTGCACACTCTGCTCTACTCTTTACAAACAACTCTGAACCATACTTTAGCAATCACAAATGACTGCCTATAAATATATTTCCTCTAAATGATATAATCAAGTCAGCATGTTAGAACCACCTTGAAATCATATTAGAGAAACCATAACATACTCCAATAATAATTCTGTCAGCTCTACTAAGCACGCAACACAATCTGGGACCTGTCCAATAATAATAAATGTAGACGCACGCTACACACTGTTGGCTCTACCAAAGTAACTAAATTTTTTTCTTCAAGATGAATTACATCATGCACTCTTAACCGAACATTCTTAACGCTTCTCCAATCCGTAATCCAAGGGGCGCATACCAAAATGATAGGCACAACTCCTGAACCAATACAATCTCTGTCGGCTCTTCTAAATAAACACAAGAAACTGCTATTGGTGAATAGCGACTGCATAACTTCACTTCTACTAATCATCAGACTCTATGTTCATGATTGTAACACCACTAACATGTCTTCATCAAATATCCAAAGGAGCAAGGCTCCATGATGACTATACGGACAATCACTCACAGAACATTGTTTGTAACTCTGTCAGGAACACTGCTGACACAAGCTGCTGCATAACTATCTCATCTAGCAATTAACCTCTATGTCCATGATATCATGTTGATAACATGTCCATGCTTCATATACTCAAATCTTACTGCATAAGTCTTCTACGCATGTTACTTACCATATGTTGTCATCAATGACAAACATATAATCAGGTCTGGCTTGCTGGCAAATCTCCAACAAGTTGTATATTTTAGATCAGAACCTACAGTTACTTTCTAACCATTGTATTAGTCAAAATCCTTTAATCAAGGTTGACCTAACAATCATTTTGTAAACCCTTTAATCAAGGTGACATTCTAATGGAATGTTCTTAATCCCTCTAACTAGGCCACTTTTAATAAGGTGATTAAATCCTTTAACAGGGTCACAACTAATAGTGTGTGTTGTAAACCTGCAGGATTGGCTTCTCACATAGCTCACTTTAAAAGAGTGAAAATTTAGTAGCATGTTACTGGTGGATTTTCCTAAATTGGGTTTCCACATTAAATCTTGGTTTAATGCTTGTGTGAATGTTAGTTGATGTGAATATTGTTGAAAGTTTTATATTCTGCAAGTTGATTAGTTTTGGACAGTGGATTGCAAGTTTTATGATACTGATATATTCTATAGAGACCGAATGAATTGTTGATTAGATCTAAGTTTTCTGAAGAGTTTAAAAGTTCAATTGGTACATCTGGACCTCAGGATAACTGATTCACCCCCCCTTCAGTTATTCTAAAATCATTCTAACACACCTTTAGGGCTTGAAGCTCTACTTCCCAATTCTTCTTGACTCTCTTTGAAACATGTAGAATTCCATTTATTTTGTGTATGTAGCTAGCTATGCACTTCGCACATCAACTAGAGTGAAACCTGTGTAAGACTCCAGACCTAGCTCTAAGTCTACTGAAGTAGTCTTTAAAATAGAAATCTTAGGAACAAGTAATTTCCTAAGCTCACTAAACTTGTTCAATACTCTACTCTTTTCCAACTCCAAAACACTATTTTTGTCAAAAATCTGACTAACCTCCTTATTTACAGCAGTAAATTTCTTGTCTGCACTCTCCTTTGACAATTTGGCCAAAGTACCCTCCTCCTTGATTATGTCTACAATATTCTTTAGACGTCTAAAAGAATTAATACAAGCATTGTATAGATCTTTCTATTCCTTTAAGAATACCTTTATTGCTTTCTCAGTTAGCTCTAGGGCCTTCATATTATCTTTATGTTCCTTTTACAGCTCTACAAGTATATTGACCTCAAATTCCTTTACTACCTTTGCCTTTGCTACTTCCTTAAGAGATTTGAAGATAGCGTCAAAATTACCCTAAATCAGATCAATTGATCTGTTGATATGCCTCCACTGTTGTTGGGTTGTGAAGTCAGAACGCTACTCAAAACTGACATTGCCTTGTCAATTACCTTGGTTGTCTTATTTGATTTTTGCACTGACCTTTATTTTTCCTTCTCAGAGGCCAAAATTGATAATTTCGTAAGGTCATATACCTCCTTGTCTTCAATGTTTGATGAAAGTGGCCTAGACCCAATTGCCAACAATGGTGGAGTAAGGACAACAGTTTGTTCATTACCAACCATAGTGGCCTCACCACTGCAAGGTTCCTTTTTAGATTCCCTGTCTTCCTTTATTTTCTTATCTTTAGTATTATAAAAAATGTCTGCCTTCTAAGGAATCTCCTTGTTTTCGTCCACTTGCATGGTCTGATTTTTGTTCTTGGGTTCTTCTGCATTTAGGTTTCCAACAAGATCTGTGACCTTGGCCAATGTCTCAAAAGGATCTTTTTAATCCAATGATGGGTGTTTCTATAACTGATGGTGATGATGATAAAGAATGACCAAGATTAGAGGAATACAAGTTTGTAGAATGATTATATCATTTATTATCTTGTCATTGATGTCAAGAAATTGATATCTGATTTATATTGTGTTGTCATATCATTCAGAGTATGATATAAGTTGAATGAGTTAAGAAGAAGAAGAAGTGAAATTTTATGAAGATGAAGATCTTAATTGGGCAACTAATACAGATTAGAAAATGCTAGGGTTATGTTGATATAATTTTTTTCTACCAAATATTTGATTATATCAAGTCGGTAAATAAGATTAGTCAAGTCGGTAAGCAAAACAGTTTTGGCTAACAAGAAGGAAAACTCATTTGGTAAAAGCAAAGGAAAGTTTTGGTAAAGGCAAATGAACTCAAGACACTGAGCGGAATGTTTTAGTCATCGAGCGAAGTTAACCAAAATATAGTTGAAAGAAAAGAGTTATCCACCAAGAAAGAAACATAAATTAAATACAAGGATTAGAACGAAATTTAATGTTGAGCTATGATGAGATAGAATATTCTAATGATGGGGAAGGGTTAGTTAGAGAGATTGAAGATTAGGAAAATTCAAGGTGATGGTCTATGGTATAGATCTAAGCGGAAAAAAGAGAAGGAACAAGTTCCAAGAAATTTCAAGTACCAAGGTGATGATAAAATGTGTTACCAAGATCCAAATTCAATTTTAAGTTTGTGAAATTAATTGGATGACTGAGATTAATCAAAATAAAATGTAATAAAGGAGATTAAGAGGAAAAACAAGGTCTATATAAAGGATGAATTTGTATGAACAAATAGATAAAAAATTGAAGGGTTAATAAGTCACTAGACTAATGCAGTGAAGAAGGAAAAGGTGAGTTCTGGGTCAAAAAGATAGAATTTGATGAAGTGTTGAAGTCAGTGGAAAGTGAAGGATTGAAGTGAAGAAAAAGAGTGCAGAGAGGATTTGATTATGCAAAGGATAGTTGTTGATTTACAGGTCAATTTATTCACTATTTCTTATTAACATTTGTAACATAAAAATCTCTTAACTTAGTGAACCTAATAGTCTTATTGTAAAATCCTTGCAAAAGATAACATTATAAAGAGTGTTTTATGTCCTTTAACTAGGCCACTCCTAATAGGCTGAAGATCCTAACAGATTTGAGGAAAATCCCTTAACTGGGTCACATTTAACAATGTGTATTTTAATCTTTAACCAAATTGGCTTTTAACCGAGATCACTTCAAAAGAGTGAAGTACTTAGTGGGTGACAATTCCCACAGTGGTTTTTCCAAAAGCTAGGTTTCCATGTTAACTATTGGTGTTATATGTGTTGAATGATTATTGTGAATGTTATTGCCGATTGATAAAGTTTATTTAATATTGTCGGTAAATGTTGAATTGTGTCTAACTGAGTTGACACCAAGTTAATCAGAGAAAGTTTTTAAGGTACAGAGAATCATGGATTACTGATTCACCCCCCCCCCTCTCTCTGTAATCCAACAATTGGTATCAGAGCTAAGTATTGTAAAGGGATAAGTTTAAAAGACTTGAGTAAAAGATCTGAAGATGTATATGAGAGAAGTACCTAAGATGAACAAGGGAAGTTTCTCTACATGGAAAAGCAGGATGAGATTGTACCTATCTGGAATTGGAGAATCTACACTTAATCTTTTAGATAATGACTACACTCCACCGCCTCCTAGACCTATGACAGTTGATCAGATAAGAGAAAAGAAGGAACACAACTCGGTAATGATTGAAATTACTTCTTCCTTGACCAATGTTGAATTCAATGATGTTAAGGACAGTATTACTTCAAAAGAGATGTGGGATAGGCTTACACTTATTTATGGAGGCGATCAACATATACAAAAAGCTAAGGTTGACAGTCTTAGAGGAAAATTTGATGAAATAAGAATGAAAGATGGAGAAAACATTGCTCAATATAGTTTCAGAATCAAGGAAGTTGTTAGTGCCATCAAAGGTGCTAGTGGACCATTAATTGGTGAAGAAGTGGTAAGTAAAATTATGAGAAATCTTTCATCCAAATATGATATACAAGTATATTATATTCATGAATTGAGATCCATACCAAAAAATGTTGTTACTCTTGAAGCTTTAATTGATAATCTAACTGCATTTGAACTTAGTAATTATGATAATAGTCTACCGACTATTGAACAACTTTCAAATCATCTTTAAGTATTGGAACTTCAAGAAGAGAAAAAGAGATTCGTAGTAGTTCATGTGGAAGTGAATATGAAAATATCCTAATTGAAGAGAAAGAACAAGAAGAGTTGGAAGCACTGTTGGCTAAGAGGCTAACGAGAGCTAAAGGAAAGTATAAAGGTAAATTTCCTTTGAAATGGTTTAATTGCAACAAAATTGGTCACATTGCATCTAGATGTCCTGACAATGTCAGGAATGATAAAACTGATAAGAAGGAGAACCGATACCAAAGATTTAGTGACAACAAGGATGAAGGAAATAAATCATGTTGCCTAGCTGAGGAAGGAGTTACCAATGATGAATATGATGACACAAAAGAAAGTTTTGAAGTTGTCTATGTTGCTATGAAGGAAGATTCAGAAGAAGAGAGTTATGAAGATGAAAAAGCCCTTATTTCTCATGTTAGTAAAACTGACCCATGGATAATAGATAGTGGATGTTCACATCATATGACTGGTGATATTGATAAGTTTGAGAATCTAGAAGAGTATGATAGAGGATTTGTTAGATTTGGGAATGATGCTCCATGTTCTATAAAAGGTAAAGGATCCATTATATTGAATGAAAAGATCAGATGTGATGATGGTTATTGGGTTCAAGGACTAAACTACAATTTGTTGAGTGTTGCACAATTTAACAACACTGGCCACCGACTGGAATTTCAAAATAGAAAAGTGAAGATTTATGGTGTTTATGGAGATTTGATTCGAACTAGTGAACAATCTAAAGGTAATCTATTTTATCTTGATACTACTGTAAATAGTTGATTATTTGTTAAAGTTGAGGATGTATGGCTATGGCATAAAAGACTCTATCATGTAAATTTTGACAACATGATTAAGGTGAGAAAAAAGAATAGACTCAGAGGTCTACCAAAATTAATAAAACATGATAAAGTGATGTGTAAGAAATGTCAGATTGGTAAGATGACAAACTCAATTTTCTCAAGAAATTTTTACTCATCTAATGGTATTTTGGAATTAGTTCATACTGACCTTTGTGGTCCTATGAGAAATCAAAGCCATTATGGAGATCGATATTTCATTTTGTTTGTTGATGACTATTCAAGAATGATGTCAGTTATGTTTTTAAAAGAAAAGTATGATACATTCCAAATGTTTAAATGGTATAAAGCTAGAGTTGAAAAGGAAATAGGTAAATAGATGAATGACATATATGTAGGGAGGGGAATGTGGTAGTTGACTCAATGCTTTTGATGGGGCTACGACAAGATGGCTTATGATGTTGGAGAAATGAAGATCTGCTACCTAAGTCTACTAAGGCCCTTCTAAGGTAGCAAAAAGTTATAGAATTTGGTAATGATGACAGTTAAGCTCCTTATAATTATTATCTTGGTTGGAGGGTTGAAGTCTATAATGGTCCTTTCAAGAGATGATCAAAATTTGAATTTGAATTGGGAGTCATTGCTTCACAGACATGTGATGAGGGGTTGTTCACGTGGATGGTACTCTTCTCTACATCACCTTGTTTGTTCCCAAGACTATGGAAAGTGGTCGATATATGATTTAAGTTTTTGGCAAGGTACTTTATTTGGGAATTGTGGTAATAATTATTTATTTAAGTTGCTAGATTTTATTTGATTTGATAAATAGTTCGAAGGCATTTCCAACCACCTTGCTATATAGATGGCAGACTATACGAGTGGGATGCCTCTTCGGCTGAGAAAGTGGAAGGTGACATTACTTGTAATAAAAGAGATGATTATTGCTTTCTTTTATCACAGATTATTTTTCCAATCTATCTAGATGAATCATTTGTGGGGCTTTTGTTGTTTTACATTTTCACTACTCATGACTACCAATTTTTTTCCCTTACTACAATTCTGGGAAATCAAGTTCGTATTGAACCAAACAAACATGAACAATATTGCAGTATGGTTTGTGTGTAAGGAAGGGGGAATTGACCAGTTCATAAAAAATATGATTGATTTTAATGAGAGCCTATCTCAGTAGTTTTTTTCTTCTTGGTCTGAAAGAAGGGTCATTGTGGGTGGTATTACCTTTGAACTGAATGAAGATGTAATTGCACAAGCGACCGGGCTCTCAACTGAAGGAAGTGGAAAAAGATGAGCAAGAACCTCGATGTTGCAAGCCTAAACCATTTTTTTCATGGGAAGGAGCAACTTGTCAAGCATAGAGATGGCTTTGACCATGAAAAACTACCATTGCCATGGGATCAAGTGTGTGTTGTTGTAATGAAGTATTTTATGTTTGAAGGTCATTTTGGGGTTTACTACTATTACCACTTTCTTGTCCTTAACCACCTTAGGAATAGGAATCTCATCTCAATTCCCTTCTTTATAAATTCAATGGATAGTAATTTTAAGGAAATTACGGAAGCTAAGAGTCAAGGGAAGAAATTTACGATTATGCACCAAGGTTTAATTTATAACTTGTACAAGTTTCACCTTTCTTTATGCCCATGACATGCTATCTCTATTTAGGAAGCCTTGACCTCACCTACTCCCCCCTCTGCTAGTGTTTTAGCCACCCCAAGACTAGGAAAAAAGTTACGCCTGAAAAACATCGGCCTTAAAGCTCCTTCGGGACTCCAAATACCTCCCCCACCACTAAGTCAGTTGAAAAGCCCAAGGAGAAAAAAATGATCCCACTATGGAGTCAAAGACAAAGCTCCTAAAAAAGATAAATTTAACATCCAACAGATTGATTCAGACATTGAAATTGAAGAAACAAGCACCCCACAATGCCCTGTTAGATTGACCACTAAGCATGCCAGGAAAGGTAAAAATCTAAATGAAGATTCTATTTCTGATGATTTAGAGGATACTGAAAGAAAGGATTTGGAGGAAAAAACCTGGGATAAGGAAGCCCTTTCAACCAATGCCAATAGCTCATCCCATGTGTCTGAAAGCCTTAATAATGATCCTATTAAACCTGCCCTTGAGCCTGAAACTAAGGTCAAGCCTCCCTCACCCACTCAAGACAAGGAAAAAATTAATGCAGATGAGGAATGTAGTGTGAAAGGGGATGTTGGTGGTGAGATTGCAATAATTAAGAAAGATATTACAAGTATTGATAAAAGGTTGCAAGAGGTTGTTCATGACATTGTCGGTATAGATAAAAGGCTACATGAGGTTGCATGTTTTGCGCTCAAAGTAATGTGTAGTTTGACAACCACTTTATGCTTGCTACAGGAGAAGGCACATGAAGGCAAGGTCCGCAAGGAGGAGGATTTCAAGGAACTATTCAAGTTCATGACTGAAGATTGGGATTGAATGTTGCTATCCAAGCTTGTAAACTGAAAGAAGAATTGAGATGTTGGTTGTTAGCTTTTTGTGGTGTTTTTATCTCACTGGCCTAGTTGGCATGTGTCTAATGAAGTCTATTGGTAGTTTTAGGCCTTTTTTTTCTAAAAACTCTATTTATATTAGCCCTGTGTGGTTTACAATTACAACTTATATTATTCCTTATGCTTGTGATGGTATAATTAGTATAGTTTTTTGGACTATTGCTTGTTCTGCTATTGTTAGACTTGGATTTGTTTTTGATAGAAGGAAGTCATGGTGACTGTGTCCTCTTGGTTTGTTGTTGTTAATGTGCTAACAATGGTTATCTGCTAATAGTGCCCTTGGGGCTATGTATAATGGGGCAACACCCTTCTTTATGCTACTTCTAATATCAACAACATAATCAAATATAAACAATTGTAACCACTAGATATTAGTGTTACAAATCTATATTTGAAAGAATCACCTCTTTATCCATTTTATAAAAAAAAAAGAAAAAGTTATGCAATACTAAGTGAATGTCACTTTTTAAAAATGTTGTTTTTTGTTAAAAACTAATTTTCAAAGGAGGTGGAAAAATTGATACAAATCAATTCAAAAAATATATTAAGAATCTATACACAAAATGCTAAAAACTCTAATTCACATCATCTTCAAATTCGTAGTGATTTAGCAGCAACAAGTGTCCGAATGTGATTTTTTTTTGCAGAATATTCATTTCAATGTCAAAGTTGGCAAAAATTGTAACCTACTATTGTGAGACCACATGGACTATTGGGAGATTTGTCCACATGTTCTATTGATTTTAAGTGGATGGTTATTAAACCATTTTCAAGAAGGTATAGGTGACACTTTGAAATGACCACTTTTTGACCCTTTCGTACTTAACGATTTCTACAATGTGCATCATCCGAAAGTCGAAACCTTAGGTTTAAACAGTTTAATCATATACAAAAACTGAAAAAATCGTCAAAAACTTGATATAGCATTTAGAATATATAAATATGAAGTTAGCTTAGCTGGTGTCTTTCCCTAGTTTATTTCATTCCAAAAATATACAAAATCTACTTTTTAAATTGTAGAGAGAATGTTTGACGAGTAAACTATTTGAGTAAGGAGTATCAAACAAGTCTTTAACCGCTACAAAGATCAAGTGGAGAAGCCACCGTGAAGTCTGAAAGGGGAGAAATACACATTGTTAAAGAAAATATTTCAATTTTCGATCAATTCAATGATGCGTAAATCTGAGCTTACATGCTGCGTTGCTACTCCACGCTTTCCAAATTCTTCCCTCTGTTCAGTCCAGAGAGCTTTTTCAGTCACAGAAAAAGAAGTATCCGCAAGCAGATTTGACCTTTAAATCTTCCCGTCCTAAATCTTGCAGCAGCTTAAGCTCAAATGGTGCTCAAATCCATATTGACAGTTTCTTACTCTGTGTTAAACATACAAATTGGATAGTATACAAAGCTTCCATGCAAAGTCGTTGTAGTATAGTGGTGAGTATTCCCGCCTGTCACGCGGGTGACCCGGGTTCGATCCCCGGCAACGGCGTCTTTATAATTTCAATTTGCTGCAGTGTTTCTCTCACTTTCAGGAAATTGAGAACACAGTGCAGGCAAGTGTTTCTCTCACTTTTAAATTTTAAGGATGCAAGTGTTTTTGAGATTTATAGCCGGCAAATAGAGACTGAATTTTGTTGTTAGTACATCTGTAACAAATTCGAATGCTTTTACAATTTATTTTTTAAAGTGTTTTATTTGTTATGGAGCTTTCCCCCGAGTGAGTGAGTATAATAAATTAAATTATTAATTTTAGTGCATTTTATGTTTCTATTTTGGAAGAACAGCTGCTGTTCTTGTTCGGTACAGTGCACAAAAGGTAGCTGTAAACTGTGCCATTACGCTAAAGCTTGAAATTATTATAAATGGTATGTAAATACAAATATTGTTTTCCGGATGAATTTTCATGAATAAAATTTATTTTAGTTGTACAACTGTAAAATAGAAATACTAATATTATGGCAAAAATTATTAGAACTAAATCAGATCCCAGAGACGTTATTTCGGTTGTTGACCCCTGCAACCATTTGTGGAATACAAACAAACAATCTTCTCAGAATCTTCAATCTCAGGAAGAAAAATAGACGAATGTCTCTGCCAGAACTAGGGAATTGTCTTTAAATAATGTGATGGCAGTTGTACATTCCTAAGTGATTGACACCACTTGATGCAAGCTGCACACTTCCTTAGCCCCAGGAGAATTCCACGTGCTCTACGTGAAAGCAAATCAGTGTTATCCATTTGTTTTAGTCAAACTGCAACAATTGATACCTATGACAACCTACACCCTAACACTATAACCTAACCTACAACAAAATATACAAATCGAGTTGACCCTGCCGAGTCATGGGCGAGTCCAAGTCAGGGAACTGTGCAATAAACACAGACTCATTTTGCATATGGTATGTTTTTACATGCAAGAACTTGTGCTTCCCTTGTTCACATCACATACATGCATACTCAACTCCTCAATTGTACACACAAAACCTCTCCCTCCATCTCTTTGAACTCTCCCTCTCACATAACCTTGCAATTGACACAAGGACACTCAATTGTCACTTGCAACTTTTATTCTTTTGTTACTCACACATACAACCTTTTTCTCTGCCACACTACCCAATCGATCTTGTGCATGCTCTTTACCTACTTTAGCTTGCTTACAACCTCTTCTCTCCATGCATGTCTTTTCTTAGCTCCTTGGGCATTTTTATCTACTGCAATCTTATTGGGCCTTTATTGTCTGCAACTCTATGCCTTGCCTATAACTAAGCTCCAATGGCTTCCTCATAACTTACGGCTTCCTCAAAACTTTCCTATTATTCCTCCTCAATTGAACTCCTTGTAGCTTGTCAAATTGGTAACTCCTTTCAATTGCTATTCCTTTTTTATTACACTCCATCCTAGGGGTCTTGTTCAACTCTCTTCTTTGGCTTTTAATGAACAAACTCACCTCAGTTCCTTGTCGTCTTCTAAATTCTCACACACCCTTCAACGCCTTCTGCATGCCTCTTCCTTTGATCCTAGCAAAATTCTTGACCATTCAAACTCATCCACCTCCTCATCCTCTTCTATCATGCCATCAATATCTAACCACCAACATTCTATCTAGATCTCCTCGACATCTCACATAATCATTATTCTGCATACTTAAGATTCCAATAAATGTTGAAAGGGTACAATAATCCCCTCAATGGCTCCTTCCAATTCATTCATGCCAATCTCCATCCTACATTTTTCCCTTGTACAATTAATACACACATTTGAAACCTCTTCACTATCCTTGCCACCTCTTTGATATTAGCAATAAATGTCTATCCATATCATTCATGGCCTCTATTTTTTTCGTAAACTTTTGCACCGATCTTTACTACCATCACTGCTTTCCCTGAGAAACTATTCATGCTGTCGCTTCAACCATTTTGTCACTAAATCGGGGCCTTAAATGGCCACTCAAACCATCCTAGCTACCACTTGTTTTCCCCACAATATCATTGCTCCATTGTGACCTCTCTATCACCACTCTTATATTGTCTTTGCCACCTCCTTGCAGCTATTTGGTCTCTTCCTTGACCCCTTTGTGCACAGCACAACAATGTAGCCAATATACATCCTCCTACAACACATCAAATTCTATCTACAACAGTAACATCAACATCAATAGCGACTACTTCCATCCTCACCTCCTCATCTTACAACCTTCTTGTTTGACCATTTGTAGTCCATTAGCAACCATGTACTCTCCATTACATGATATAAACCCTTGTCAGATTTGCATCCTCCTCCTTGATATAAAAGCACTCTCATTGTATTGTCTTATTGTATATGTAACTGCAACATCATCACTCCCTTCTCATGTTGCCTTTTCAACTCACTACCTCTCATTGCTACAAGTTTTCATCATATTCCTGATATCTCACTTTCTTTACTACAAGTTACCATTGCTCCAAGGGAAAAACTCTAGTGGATACAAGTATCATCTTCTTCAACTATGACTTCTTGTTGCTGCAAGTAATCCAATGCCCACTCTCCTCTTTTCTACATGTCTCTTGGATGCAAGTAGCCACCTTTGCTACAAGTGCCTCTACACTATGGCAACTCCTTCACCAATGGTGTAAATGAAAAGCATTAACGATTGCAAGTGGAAACCATCTGTGGCTGCAAGTGCAAGAAATCTTATAAATGATCAACTCCATGCCTCTGTTTCATGTCAATTGTTAAGACCCATGTTGCTACTAAATCATATGTACTGGGTAATAAAATATGTGAGCCCCTTCTTAGGACTGTTTAGAGGTCTCTTCAGTTTCTTCCTCTTTTGACACCTCATTGGAATCAACATCCTTTGCTAATGATACCCTTGGCTTCTTACCTATTGCACTCTCATGCACCTATACATATTGCTATAGAATCTTCTCCTTGAAGTGCTCCTTTTCTTTTCTCCTCTCTTTGCAGGTTTTTATCCACTATTAGCCATCCATCTCCACTTTCTCCCCTCTTCTCTCACAACGCAGTCTTCTATATCCAAATCTTCTTCCAAATATTTGTATAACAAATCCTTGTCCTCAAGTGTGAGCTTCTCCTCCCATGGGCTCAACTCTATGCTCATGATGAACTCCTATGACTCTATCATCCTCTCATCCTCTCTAACCTCCTTGAATGTTACTTATTGTATCTTTCACGCAATATCATGCACATTTTTTGCTTTACATACTCATCTAAAAGCTCCTCGCTACTTGAAGCCTCTACTTGCAACGTTTCACCTGCAACATCCTGTCAATTCACCTTAATTACATTCTCTTGTAACAACTTGGTTGCATGTTGGAACATTTTGTACACAAACTACTTGCTCTTCCACCGCATCTCCTTGCAAACCTCTCTATCATCTCACACTAGCTCAACTCGAAACCTCTTTACCATTTTCTATTACTCCCACTAGCAACATCTCTAGAACTATATCATCTTCCCTTGCAACTTTGTGACTACATTCCTTTTCTGCTACATCTACTTGTAACCTCTTCTACACAACATCCTCCATACACTCTTTTGTTTCACCAAATTATGGTGCAATTCCTATGCATCTTCTTCTCTACACCATTTTGCTACACACACTTCTATCACTAAAGCTACAATTACTTGTAGCTCCTTAATGATGTCATATATCATCTTTAAAACTCACACATGGACTGGTCCTTCACTACACTTAATGTAGAACTTGAGTTGTGTCTACTTGTAGTACCTAAGTTGTGCCTACTTGCAACTCCCTTTGAAACTCCTGTTATCCCCTCAAGATGCTACAATTTGTAGGTTGCATTCTCCTTGTTCTTATCCATGAGAACTCTTCTCTTTTCCCCACCATCCACATGGTTATCCTTGGGCTCACATAGTTTATTGCTCCATTTTTAGGATACTCACATGACATCTCAACCTACTTATTTCCTTTTATGATAAACCTCTTCCATTATTTGGCCCTCTTTGTCCTCTTTATAGGCACAGTTTATGCACATCCTTAGCTTCATTTCTTGGCATCCGTAGGGCCTCTAACCTTGCTCAAGTCTCCCCCAAGGATTTCCAGATTGCCTCAAGATTGAAAAAAATATTATAAATTTTGTTACTCTCCTCAATGGCATCTTGGCTATCTTGCATACACAAAGATGAGTTTCCTCCTAACTCACCCGGACTTTGAAGGACTCACTCTTACTCTTACTAAAACCTAGAGTTGTACCTTGTTTTGATACTAGTTGAATGGGAGTGAACCTTATTAGGTACTTTGATATTACTTGACATAAGTTGCATCCTATCTTGCAACCACGTAAGAAGCACATGCACACTATGTAGAAACTAAACTAGGTTTTTGTAGCAACTCATGCCTATGATAGCCTACACATTGAGACTACTACCCAACTTGCAGTAAATGCACACAACAATAGAGACCTACCCTTCATGCACCTTATCACACATATTGGACACCACTCAATAAAAAACATAAAGAATAACTTTGCTACATGTAAAATGTTTCTTTCTTTACATGCAAGAAAATGTGCTTCTCCTATTCACACCCACATACATGCACACTCAGCTCCTTGGTTGTACATGCACTCTTATCCTCTCTCTCTCAGATCACCTTTCTACCTACACATGACCACTCACTCACTCATTGCACCTCTTTTCTCAACTCCTTGGGTGATTTCTTCTGCCTTACTCTTACTACAACTCTTCTTGTATACAACCAAGATTCAACAACTCTCCTACTATTTCCCCCTCTTGGAAATAGTTCCTTCTCTCTTAGAGGGAGGTGTGATTTAAGGATGATACAACATGTGATTAGATGAAGCAGCAATGGAAGAGAACGGAATTGTCGTAGTAGTGGCAATCATGAACACTTAAGAAAAAGAATCCGACAAGGAGTAGGAGTGGAGCAAGTAGAAGATAGCTTAGATAATGCTATTGAGGAGAAAGTGTAAGATGAAATATTGGGTTAGACAAGAAGTTGGATGGTTTAAGGTAGAGACGAGATGACAATGCTCTAGAAATTTATATAATATCAGTAGGAACAACATTAAGTACAATAGTTTTGGAAGAACTAAAGGTGTTAATTCATTATTGAGGTTACATTTGCATGAACATCATGTCTAGTATTTTGTAACATTTCCAGCTTGACTAGATTGATCAAGATAAGATTAAGCAAGGAATCAATCCAATTAGTAAGAATCAAGAGATCATCTCCATTGATTCCACTTTTTAAATCTAGGAGTTGTTGTTGGCCTATTTTAGTCCCTTGAACTTAAATAGCCTCATAGATGTCCATCGGAATGTTCGATCATCTTGAGTCTAATGTGGTAAAAGTTTTCCCATCCACATCGCCCGAAAACTTTAGGGTTTCTGTTTCACTGGTGTTGGCGTTTCCAGGCCTGGCAAGAAAACAACACCTTGTTAACCTGAGCTTTATCCTGATGTAGAGCATGCTGCAGGAAAATCAAAGAAATGCATTGCATGTTCCAAGGGCTTGTACACACCTTCCGCACATGTTCAAAGTTCTCCAAAATGCAGGTTCCACATGGTCTGCCCTCTGCACCTTACCAGATCTGTGTTTCCATTTAAAAGGTCTGTTGAATCACCAAATCTCTGTTCAAACAGTGAAAATACTGAAATAACCACTGTATTTTCTAGTCGGGTGTAAGGATTAGTAGGGCATATAATTGGGTAATCCAGAAATCTTAAAGAGCCCACTAAACCCTTGTTAAACCCTCTATAATTCTCCACGAATAATAGAATTCAATGGGTAATATACTTTGGAAATATTGAAGAATTTTTGCCTGTGGCAGAGGAGGCTATGATATCGTGTGATTAGATATTTGGATGAATGAAAAAAATGCTCGACTTTTATATGCCAAAGTTACATGGTGCTGGATAAAGTTGTGTCTGTTCTAAAATCCTCAAGAGCAGCTGGTAAATGCTATAATTTGGCCATTTTTTTGTAACTTAAATCTTGAATCTATAAAGGACTTCAACTTCTAATGTCTTGGGGAATAAATACTTTGTAGCAATGGAGCAATGATGTGATAGATGCTCTGTAATCCAGATGACGAAACATCCATCTTTTGTTTAGACACCATTCTTGTCTTCAGATATGCTCATTAAGGAGATCAATTAATTGGGATTATGTGTTAAAATTTCATGTGATATGAAATTAATATGAAAGTTGCATACATATGGCCATTAAACTGTGAAATAAATACGTCTGCATGCTGGTCAGCCTAGCAAGAAGAGGCAAAGCATCAACTAAACAGTCCTCATGAAGGATAATGAAAGATACAGATTAAGCCGCTTATTTTCTTAGTCCACTGGATTAAGCTCAATCAATGGGCACGATTGCTTCTTCAGATATTGAATACTTGCATATTTATGTACATTGACCATTATAAGCTTAATACTTGTGCAAGAGATCTTGTATTGTTGGGATGCAAGAGTTGTTTAGGGTATTTGTGGACAAAAACTGATTTAGATCCATCTCCCACAAATTTTGTCGCTCGGAGTTTACATTCTGGCATCCACAAAATGAATATAAACTTTGTGCATTATTAAGATATGATGTTCATTCCAACCAGTTTCCAAAATGATTCAGGAAATTTGTAAGTTTTAGCTTAAGTTGAGCTATAAATTTGTAAATTTAGTTGAGTGATTTTGTGATCGTTGATTATAATGCTTCTTTAGATTATTGATCTCTGTTGGGGTTCTTGGTGTTTTCTAGGATGGCTTTCCTGCCAACTTTTTTATTCCTTCTTTAGCATTAAGGCTACAATTACTTCCATACTTACAGCATGTGTATTCCTCATGGTTCTCTTAGAATTTGATTCATCATTTTAGAATTACTTGTTAGAATTTGTCAGGGTAATGTTTATTAACATCTTTGGGGAGATTTCCATACTGTTAAAGTCAGGTTCTGTTAAATCAATCAGCTAAATGGGCCAATTTAATAGTTCTAATTGTACAAATGAAAACAACATACTCAAACATTTGAATGACCCATATGATTATGATACAATCTAGTCATCACTGACACCCAAAACTAGGGACCTGCTAATATGGACTTCAATAGGTATGAAATAACTTAGGCATTCAAACTGCCTTTGACATTGCAGTGAAGCATCATACGTGTTATCAAAAGGAGATTCAGCAGCCTCGGTGAACAATTATCAAGAATAGCCCCAATTCATTTCGTTAAGTATGAAAGAAAGAAAGCATCACCAAGAGATGAACTTTTACCAGTTTATTGTGATTATGAGAGGTTTGATCATCTCATGTTCATCAATAAAAATGACTATTTGTGCAGCCAAACAAATCCTCAACAGCTTCAAATGCAGTTGTTGACATAGAATTCAATTCAATCACTTATTGTATCCATTTAATAATATATAGTTTGTCGGTGCTCTCGCATTGAAAAAGGACACTAAAAATGAATTTAGAGGAACAAGTTCCAAACAAATTAACCAGATTGGTACGAAGAAACTAATACTGAGCAAGTTTATAAAAGTAAAAATTAATACAGATGCTTTCAAATGCATCCTTATGAGGAATTCTGGAAGATTGAAACAACTGCGATGTTTCATTACAAATAAAGAATTGGTAGAATAAATAATGCTTTGGGATTGTTGTGGAAGTCAGAAAATAGCATCCATCATAACTATTAATAGTACTTAGTTTCTATACATTTCTTTTGATTTCACATACATTGCAAACCAATCGAGAGTTCCTCAAGATTTCTCAGCTTGTTTTGAAATTTCCAGTCATGTAGACAAATTGAATGGTGATCTGTAGTTTCACCTTACAAACCCATGTGGTAGACACTCTTTGCAAGTACAACTGGGATGGAATAGATTACTTATTCCAAGTACAGTTGAGATGGAACAACCTACTTATTCCAAGCCACTACCTACTCCTTCCATAGCTTTCAAACTCCTCGGCCTCTGTATCAATCACGCACTGCATTTTTTAGGGCAAGAAACAGAAAAGTTGTCTAACAGAAGTTGGCATCCACTCAATAAGAAACATCTGATGAAATAACTGAAAAATTACCTTTCTTGTGGATTTATTTTCCCTGACTTCATACCGTTCTTGAGAAACATCGCTAAGCCAAAAACCAGGACTAACATTCTGAAAACAAGCATGCAATTTACAATATATGTTAGTGCTTCACTTATGACAACTAATATTCTTTAATCATCAATAACAATCCACCATGGCATGCACTCATTGCAAGATCATTCCAAATAAAAAAGAGTTGTCTGGCAATCTAGAAAGAACCATAATCGTTGGAGTCCAAAAGAAAATAGTATTTATTTCAACTTAAAAGCACAATTAAATTTCCCTAAAAAGATGGACCATAGGCTAAAGTTTAAAACACATCTAAAACTTTCTTATAATACAGCTTTAAACGGTGTATTATAGAAAGGATTTTAAAGCAATTTCTCAGCAGGAATTCAACAAAGATTGATTGGAGAAATATAGACTGAAATATATATATCAGGGGAAAGACACAAGTTTTCAGGAATAACAGTTATGAAATCACATTTTCAAAAAATTCAGTAAGAAAATTAACAAATGGTATGCATTATAATCCACTGCCCTTTTTACAATACATAATTTTCATCTCTAAAGTATATGAGCAAGCCCGGTGTATATGAACATGGACCATTTAGGAAATAAGTATTCCAAAGCAATCGGCTAGTACAAGCAACCTTGGAAATTTTCAAAATCTAGGACAATCCCAAAAAAAAATATAATCCCTTTAAAATAAAAGGCAAGAAAAGCACAAGATTAACACTCACATCTATTGCGTTCTGAGTACACTTGAGACGCTTTTTGGGTCTCAGTGGCAACTTTGAGCCCTTTATTGCCAGGAAATCTTCCTCCTTCTCTCGGAAAGATAGGCTTAGGCTCAATTTTGGCCAAACAAAAGTCTCCAGATTCAAGGGCTTGTTGTCTTGCATTGTGTTCCTTCCCTGTGTATTATTGTTGTTCCTGGTGCACATTATATGACTCATCCGATGCTGTGACCTATTACTTCTTTCTGTAGGAGGTGTGGGAGGTGGCAAGGAATGAAAGCTGTTATTGGAGGGCAGTGTTATCTCTTTATCAAAAGTTGATTGGATTTGATGACACTGTTCTTGTGGGGAACAGGGTATTTGATCACACGGTTCCTGTGGGGAACAGAGGATTATTCCTGCAGCAGCATATCTGTCCACACAAATGGTGGATTTATTCTCCATAACCTTCTCGTCCTCCTTTACTTGTGGCTTCTTCCATCCCGTACGCTTGCGTACTCCCCATTGAAAAAGCTCACCAGAAGAAATTGGGTTCTTTAATGTTGTCGTCATCGCCACTTTAAATAAACAGCAAGATCACTCAGATTTCTGAAAGCGAAAAACAAAACCCTCAAATTCTTAGAGAAAGAGAAAAATCGACGATAAAATCTTGAATCCGTAGTCATGAAGCAAAAACTCAAGAATTTATACAGGTTGCTCATGAAAGCCCTTAATCCCAATGTTTACGGCCAAAAAGTGACCAAAAGCTCTACAAATCTTCCATTCTCTGCTCAAAATACCAAATTCCACTAACTCCAAACTGATATTTTCCTGTCAATATTTCATGACGATCTCTAAGAAATTCATTCGCCTTTAAACCATCAAAAACAATTTTTACCCGCCTAGCAAGCTTTCTGACGACATATAAATAAAAGCTACTCGACAAAACTTCAATCATCAACTTAAACTCACAAATGGAGACATCTCCAGTAATAAAAAATTACTGGAACCAAAAAATAAATGTTGGCTAGCATGCTACGACTGCTCAAGTGTCTGGCTAAAATTCGCCAAAAGATAACCACATTTAATGAAAAAAGTTATTGACAGCGGAAGCATACCGTCTGATTTAGTAGTTGGTGAATTCTTTATCAGAAGAATTCAAATAGTGAGCCAAATGTAGCACCACATTTATAGAGACGGACGCATTTCATCCCATATTTTTAACACTGCATTCAGATTTTTAAAATTGAAAAAAAATGGACAAAAAAATTCGTAAAAAAAATTGAATTTTTTTCAAAAATATTCAAATAAAAAATGAAGTTACAAACCACCCAGACAAAAAAATAAAATTAAATCTCTCTCCACACAAATAAAAAATTCAAAAAGTAAGTGTAGACATGAAAAATTTAAAAATTTGCTTTCCCCATTCAAATTCCAATTCCACCTTTTCACATAGAAGATGTAAATGCTCCTTTTTGGCAAAATGAGCATTTACATATTCCTATTCTATTTTCATATTGCACTCCCAAATTGAGGATTCGATGAAATGAGAAATAACAAATGCCAATTCCAGGCTAATTCCAGCTACCAAACGTTAGGGCCAGTTTGGTAGTTGGAATTAGCCTGGAATTGGCATTTGTTATTTCTCATTTAGTCGAATCCTCACACTTTGAGGGCCCGTTTGGACGCAAGCATATCGGCTGATATACCGGAATATCGATTTCTGAATACGGTCTCCATTGTTTGTGTGCAACATCGAAGGATGGAATTGGAATTTCGATATGCCAATTTTACCCAAAAAATGGGCATATCGTCTTCCACTTGAAAAGGTGGAATTGGAATATCGGGCTCGCATTCTGGTTTCCAAATGCCAATTTTGAAAATGTCGTCGGGTCCGCGTGGGTTTTATGATTTTTGACATCCGCTTTATTACCTTGTTTTGACATCCGCAACGGTTATTATTACATCGCGTGTTCGTTGGAAGCCCTCTCTGGTTCGAGCTGCATCTTCTTGCATCTGATTCGAAGTTGCATCTTCCTGCATCTGGTTCGAAGCTGCATCTTCCTCATTCGTTTATCTGTTGTATGTATACTTCCTCATCCGTTTATCTGCATTTGTATTCGTCCGTTTATCTTTCTGCATTTGTATTCGTCCGTTTATCTTTTTGGGTCCGTTTATCTTTCTGCATTTGTATTCGTCAATGGGGAAAGGTTATCTCAGGCATATTTAGCATTTATTTTGCTCTTGCTTCTTCTTAGGGTTTTAGGGTTTCAACTGGTTTTGTCGACTGCATAGTGAAATCAATGGATTCGACAACCACAACTACGGCCACACCTCGGTTTATAAATGTGCATGATAGAATTTGTTGAGAAATGAACATCAGTTTTTTTGCAAGGTTCCATTCATACTAACGCGTGAGACCTCACGCACTCATCCCTACCTTGCGTGAGCTGGCAGTCTTCCATCTCAATCTTCTTACATGTATCAGTAATGCAACAAACCTAAGATTTCTAATAAAAAAACCACTCTAACCACTTCTTTTATGAGTAACCTACTTGTCCTAAGAGACACTCCTTAGGGTTAGCAAAAAAAGCTCAAATCAAGATGCATTTCGTTCGTAACTACTCACAATGGACTCCTAACTTTGCTGCTTACAATTTACTGACACAACTATAGGTAAATCCATCATGAATCTATGACAAAATTTCTCTATTTCATGGGCAATAGACACATGGAGAAACTCAAATACATGTTCTATTTTGGTGGTCTCTAAACTCCACATAACCCAAATAAATTTCAACAAAAAACATATGAATAGAAAGCTTGGATCGTGAACTAAAGCTAGGAAAAAAGAAAATTGAAAAACAATGATAAAATGGCACAGATCTATGGCACCAAAGGGGAAATGGAAACACAATGAAAAGAAGCAAGTAAAAGATAAAAAGAAACCTGGCAGCAAATGACCTCTGAGATAATCAAATTTGTCGCCTCTGTTTACAAACTCACGTCTTCCATAGCCATGGCCTCTGAAAGTCCCAAAATGTCTAAATCATTAATCTGAACACTAGCATTTATAGAGAAACCAATTTCTTATGAAATGCGTGCTGTAATGAACATAATAGATTCAACAGAAACCAATTTATAGAGAAACCAATTTTCTTCACATAATCTCTGTTTGCTCCTGCTAAACAGAACTCCAAACCTCTTATTGCCCATAAAAGAAAAAACTACTATAAATCTGCAATCTTCCCTATTGAATGAATACCACACAGAAAGCAAAACAATTGCAATTGTGTTTGAGATGGAGAAACCAGAGAAATTTATAGTGGGGCGGAAGTACCAATTATTAGTTATGAAATTGAAGATTGAGATAGAGTCCCATCGGTAGGTAACAAAATTTTTTGTAGCATATTCTTAAGATCATATTCAACCCGAACTATATCACCTGTATTAAAATCTGATTGTGATATCAGAATTTGTACTGGCCCAATCCTCAATGCTCATAATTCTTGGACTCACGTAGTACAAAACTTCCCCTGCCTCCACCATTTTCTTGTTCTTCTCTGCAATGTCAAAGGACACATATATTCATCATTTTCATACTACCAGACTGTGTCTATTTCATCATCTGAGCAAACCCTTCTGAATTGCCAAATCGGAGACTACCATATAATTGAATGTTTCTCTACCTTGTCTCTGAATAACTCTGCAGGTAATCTTTTGTAGGCGATTGAAATTACATCCATTGGCTAAAAATAGTGAAAAGGATATACATTGATCTGTTGCACTTTTATAAAAAGCTACCTTTTAATTTAGTATGGCCCATGGTTGCTGATTTAATTTGTAGTTCATTTTTTAGCTTTTTAGTTAGGTTAGATTTTCATACGTTATTTAGGTTAGAATGAGACTCCTCTTACGGCATTAACAAACACTGGTATAGTGTTCACTTCTGTTTGTTACAAAATTAGAAATACAGGTTATATAGTTCGGGTTGAATCTGATCTTAAGAATATGCTATAAAATTGAAGATTGAGATAGAGTCCCATCGGTAGGTAACAAAATTAGATCTCTTCAAGATATTTCTGATTACCAGTTTGTTGTTTGGTACTTAAAATACTATTACAAATGAGGACATCTCACAGTGACTGTCCCTTGTGTAATTGCCACTTGAATATATTGGTATTGAACCATACAAATGCTTTTCTTCTTGATAATGTCCTCATTTGTTCAAGAAGAAAAGCATTTGCATGGTTCAATACACAAGTGGCCATTACACAAGGGACAATCACTGTGAGATGTAAAAAATAATACCCACGCGGATGTCAAAAACAAGGTAATCACGCGGATGTCAAAAATTATAATACCCACGCGGACCCGACGACATTTCAAAATTGGCATTTCGAAACCGAAATTTGAGCCTCAAATTAAAAAATATGAGGACATCTCACAAATGAGGACATTTCACAGTGACTGTCCGTTGTGTAATTGCCACTTGAATGTATTGGTATTGAACCACATTAATGCTTTTCTTCTTGATAATGTCCTCATTTGTTCAAGAAGAAAAGCATTCGCATGGTTCAATACCAATAGGCAATACATTAAAGTGGCAATTACACAAGGGACAGTCACTGTGAGATGTCCTCATTTGTGACTGTCCTTACAGTGAATGTACATTATCATGTTGTCTTTAGAGTGACTGTCCTCATTTGTTGAAGAAGAAAAGCATTAATGTGGTTCAATAGCAATACATTAAAGTGGCAATTACACAATGGACAGTCACTGTGAGATGTCCTCATTTGTGACTGTCCTTACAATGAGTGTACATTATCATGTTGTCTTTAGAGTGTCTGTCCTCATTTGTTGAAGAAGAAAATCATTAATGTGGTTCAATAGCAATACATTAAAGTGGCAATTACACAATGGAAAGTCACTATGAGATGCCCTCATTTGTGACTGTCCTTATAGTGAGTGTACATTATCTTGTTGTCTTTAGAGTGAGTGTCCTCATTTGTTGAAGAAGAAAAGCATTAATGTGGTTCAATAGCAATACATTAAAGTGGCAATTACACAATGGACAGTCACTGTGAGATGTCCTCATTTGTGACTGTCCTTACAGTGAGTGTACATTATCATGTTGTCTTTAGAGTGACTGTCCTCATTTGTTGAAGAAGAAAAGCATTAATGTGGTTCAATAGCAATACATTAAAGTGGCAATTACACAAGGGACAGTCACTGTGAGATGTCCTCATTTGTGACTGTCCTTACAGTGAGGGTACATTGTCATGTTGTCTTTAGAGTGACTATCCTCATTTGTTGAAGAAGAAAAGCATTAATGTGGTTCAATAGCAATACATTAAAGTGGCAATTACACAAGGGACAGTCACTGTGAGATGTCCTCATTTGTGACTGTCCTTACAGTGAGGGTACATTGTCATGTTGTCTTTAGAGTGACTGTCCTCATTTGTTGAAGAAGAAAAGCATTAATGTGGTTCAATAGCAATACATTAAAGTGGCAATTACACAAGAGACAGTCACTGTGAGATGTCCTCATTTGTGATTGTCCTTACAGTGAGTGTACATTATCATGTTGTCTTTAGAGTGACTGTCCTCATTTGTTGAAGAAGAAAAGCATTAATGTGGTTCAATAGCAATACATTAAAGTGGCAATTACACAATGGACAGTCACTGTGAGATGTCCTCATTTGTGACTGTCCTTACAGTGAGTGTACATTATCATGTTGTCTTTAGAGTGACTGTCCTCATTTGTTGAAGAAGAAAAGCATTAATGTGGTTCAATAGCAATACATTAAAGTGGCAATTACACAATGGAAAGTCATTGTGAGATGTCCTCATTTGTGACTGTCCTTACAGTGAGTGTACATTATCATGTTGTCTTTAGAGTGACTGTACATTATCATTGAACCACATTAATGCTTTTCTTCTTCAACAAATGAGGACAGTCACTCTAAAGACAACATGATAATGTACACTCACTGTAAGGACAGTCACAAATGAGGACATCTCACAGTGACTGTCCCTTGTGTAATTGCCACTTTAATGTATTGCTATTGAACCACATTAATGCTTTTCTTCTTCAACAAATGAGGACAGTCACTCTAAAGACAACATGATAATGTACACTCACTGTAAGGACAATCACAAATGAGGACATCTCACTATGATTGTCCCTTGTGTAATTGCCACTTTAATGTATTGCTATTGAACCACATTAATGCTTTTCTTCTTGATAATGTCCTCATTTGTTCAAGAAGAAAAGCATTCGCATGGTTCAAGTGACAATTACACAAGGGATAGTCACTGTGAGATGTCCTCATTTGTGACAAGGACAGTCACAAATGAGGACATCTCACAGTGACTATCCCTTGTGTAATTGCCATTTGAATGTATTTGCACATTATCATGTTGTCTTTACAGTGACTATCCTCATTCAAGTGGCAATTACACAAGGGACAGTCACTATGAGAACTTCTCATTTTGTGAAATTACACAAGGTACTTTCTTGTCTACATATGTTGTATACTCAACCTGCAACTCTATTCTTATGCATTATAGTTGGGTGTTTTCTTATGTTGTATCGTGATTGTTTTGTTCGTATTTTTAGGTAATTCAATGGATCTCATTGATGATATTGATGATGAAGATGATATTGAAATAGAAGGAGAGATTGTGAGGAGGAGAAGAGTCCTGGCTATTGTTGTAATTGTTCTTGCCACCCTTGTCCTAGCCATAGTGGAGTGTAGAAAAGAAGGTAGTCGAAATAGGCGTAAGCGCACAAGAGATGCAATTCCTTTTTATAAGCGTGTTATCAACTCCAATGAGACAGATTGCTTTGACCAAATACGCATGACTAGATGATCCTTCTTTAAACTAGCCAATATTTTAAGGCAAAAAGGAAGCATCAGAGATACAAAATTCCTCACGTTAGAAGAACAATTAGTCATGTTCCTCCATACTCTTGGCCACAATCTGAGGAATCGTAAGATTGCCCATAACTTTGGGCACTTTGGAGAGACGGTAAGCCGATACTTCCACAAGGTCTTGAGGGCTATCTTAGCTCTCCATTCGGATTATTTTATACCCCCTGGTCCAAACACTCCTCGGGAAATTAGTGGAAAGACCCGTTTTGATCCATTCTTCAAGGTATATCTCCCAGTGGTTTAATTTTGTTTAGAGTTGTAATCCTATTATTACGTGTTCATTAGACCTGTGATTTATCTGGCTACATGATTGTGTGGGAGCAATTGATGGATCCCATATACCAGTCACTGTCGATGTCAACTTGCAAGCTAAATATCGTGATCGAAAAGGCAACTTGTCGCAAAATGTTATGGGAGTGTGTTCATTTGATTACAAGTTTCAATACATCCTTGCTGGTTGGGAAGGGTCTGCTGCAGATAGCCGTGTTCTAGCTTCGGCTCTATCTAGAGTTGATCCATTGGTAGTTCCCCCAGGTTTGTAAAATATGATTATATTATTGAAGCATACAAAAAATAAGACAACGTTATGACAATGACATTTTGTTTTGTTTAGGTAAATGTTATTTGGTCGATGCTGGATATCCAAACATACCAGGATTTCTCGCGCCTTATCGGTGCACATGCTACCACCTAAAGGAGTTTTCAAGAGCAAACCCAATAAACTCCCCAGAAGAGTTGTTTAATCATCGACACTCCTCACTTAGGAATGTAATAGAGCGTACATTTGGGATTTTGAAGCAGCTTTTTCCTATCTTGAAGCATGCGACGTCTTATCAAATCAAGACACAAACACATATTGTTTTGGCATGTTGCATACTTCACAACTTCATTACGATAGAGGATGGCCTTCCATCTAAGGTAGAATTTGAAGAGGAAGATGGTCGTGATGGGATAGATGTACCAGTGCTTGAGACATATGGGTTGAGCCAGCGTGAAAGAGATGATTGGGGCAATTTTCGAGATGAAATAGCAAGAAGGATGTGGGAAGACTATAGATCTCGATCTTAGTCGGTTGAATAACTATTATGATAGTGTTTAAACTAATGTCAGATTTCATAAATTTCACAAACTGATTTGATATATTAAAAGCCGTTATGCCATATTTAGTGTTGTCATGTTATATTCAATGTTGTTATATTTAATGTTGTCATATTATATTTAATATTCTCATGTTATGTTTAATGTTGCTATATTTTATATTTAATGTTGTCATGTTATATTTAATATTGTCATGTTATGTTGCAATTGATCTTGTCAAAAGAAGTGGGCAGCTCATGTTGTGTGTGCATCAGGTATGTCTACGGATGTAAACAAGGACAGTCACAAATGAGGACATCTCACAGTGACTGTCCCTTGTGTAATTGCCACTTGAATGTATTGCTATTGAACCACATTAATGCTTTTCTTCTTGAACAAATGAGGATACTCACACAAGGGATAGTCACTGTGAGATGTCCTTGTTTGTGACTGTCCTTACAGTGACTGTACATTATCATGTTGTCTTTAGAGTGGCTGTCCTCATTTGTGATTGTCCTTACAGTGAGTGTACATTATCATGTTGTGTGTGCATCAGGTATGTCTATGGATGTAAACACGAACATGGATGGTGATGTTCAAGTTATCCAGGCAACTTCTTCTTGCAAGAAGGTTTTCTGGACAAAAGAGATGGAATACAAGTTGCTAGACTAGCTACAGGAGCAAGTGCAGCTTGGAAAAAAAGCTGAAGGGGGTTTCAAGAAAGAGGCTTGGACAACCATTGAAAGGAGGTTTAATAATGAGTTGAAAATGAAGCTATCGAAGGATAACTTCAAGAACAAGCTGAAAACTTGGAAACAAGGGTATAGAGTTATGAAAGACTTGAGGAATACAAGCAGCTTAGCCTGGAATGAGAATACCCAAACTATGGATGCTGATGATAGTGTTTGGGACGAGTTGTTGAAGGTAACATGGTCTTCAAATCTCCTTTTAAGTTGAATTTATCTTTTTAAGTAATGAAGCACCAATAATGAATTCAATTGTTATGCCATCATACAGAGAAAGGAATTTAAAAATGCTAGAATGTATAAGAGGCAACCATTTCAATACTACAATGAATTATCTTGTATTGTTGGGAATGACATAGCTGAGGGCACTGCAGTTGCAACAGCTCAAGAGATGGAGGAAGATTTCATTGATGATGAAGATTTCAGTTATCATGGTATGGATAATGCATGTTTTGAGACTGCTACTGATTTGGCTAATGATGGTATCAAATCTATTGATACACCTACATCAAACCAATCTACTGCAAGCGGAAAAGAGAACCCTTCAATATCGTCAAGGAGGCCAAAGAGGAAGAGGGGAACATTGGTAGGTTCGTTGGATTCAATTTGTGATGTGATCAAAGATCTGTCTGAAGGCCTTGGACAGCCTCTGATAGTGGATAAAACATCTAGTTTGAAAAATGATGCATCGGATTTGTATAAAGCACTTAAAGCAATCCCTGGCCTTAGCAACTCTACTATGCTTGAAGCATACGAAAAGTTAATGCATGATCTGCAATCAGCTGTATTGTTCTTGATAATGGATGAAGAAGAGAGAATCCAATATATGATACTAAAGTTTGGACTTTAGTTGATCCATGTTTATTAGGTCAAAACTAACTAATGTTTCTAAACAGTTTGTGAAATTTGCCATGTTGCTAAACAGATTGTGAAATCTGCGGTTACAATCTCAATGTTGGTAAATAGTTTGTGAAATCTGGCATTTATAATCTCATTTGTGAAATGTTGCTTTTTGATACCATTTCACTTTTTCGGGCAATGCTTGAAGTGCCTTTATTATTTTTGTATGTAATTACCAATTGTTAACTGTTTCAAGATCATTTACACATTAGGTTATAAATAATTTGTATTCTCTGCCCTTGATATTGAACTCATGAGCAACTTCTGGAGATAAGTGCCTCATGATAAGTTTTTAGTCCTTTTTTCTTCCTACTATGCTTGTACTTTAAGCTGTGGATTAAATGGCTGCATAGAATTATAGCCTGAGGTATTAGATTCTGCATGTTGAAATGGTCATAAAACTCATATCAACT
Organism: Chamaecyparis obtusa; assembly: GCA_027943335.1. NCBI lineage: Eukaryota > Viridiplantae > Streptophyta > Pinopsida > Cupressales > Cupressaceae > Chamaecyparis > Chamaecyparis obtusa. Next base: position 852,346 of record BSBK01005867.1, on the reverse strand, counting down.
GGTTACTGCCTCAAATTCTGGGTTATATCAGACTGAGAGTAGCAGCCATATTTGCTGCTATATTCTGTCATTTTTCCCATTGTAGCAGCTAAAGGTTAGTATCTTGCTACATTAACATTCTGAAAGCTAGAACAGCTAGATATAAGCATGGCCTTGTTTGGATGGGGGCCTTGTTTGGATGGTTCTCAGATGTGATGTGATGTTTTGGGTATAAGCATGGCCAGTTTGACTTTCATGTCTTCATGTCCTATAGTATAGTGTTTGTTAGGTTTGTGTGTGATAACTATTGAAATGCTAACTATGTCAAATGCTTTGCATGCATATAGAAGTGTTCCACGTGCCATGTTTCTTTCTATTTCCACTATGATCAGCTTTGCCTTTATGTCTGACAGACCTGTGTCTATTCAGAGGGTAAACAAAGAAGTTATTCCCTTGCTGCATGTAGATTTGTTTCGTGAACAATTTACTATATGCATCAGTTTCTGGCAATGTAAGTTGGCACAAGCATCATTTAGAGGGTCCTTTGCAAAATAAATTTGGACTTTAGTCTTTCCTAAAGTCTCCAGCAAATATTTGCCCCCAATCTGCCATGATTAAGGTTTTTGAAATTGGATTTGAATTTGATAGCCGACATACCAATCAGAGCAACAATCTGCCAATTCAAGAGCATCCCCAGAAGATAAACTATCAATGTACCTGTCGTTACGAAAAGCTTTCATATGGAGGAAATAAATAATTCAGTAATATGGCATCCATAAAAAAGGAAAATAAAGAAAATAAAGAAACCTTCCCCTTTTCTGCCAAGAAAGTCTGAAAGATAACCACTTGTAATTGCACCCATCATGACACCAACAGTCAATAGAGAGCCGAAAACAGAGTACTACAAAAATCTCAGTTATTGTAGGTGAAAAAAATGATGTGCTTAAGAACATGAATTTAGAACCAGAATAACGAAGTTACAAACAGTGGAAATATGCAATTGCCATAAACTCAATCCCTGGGAATAGACCTATGTTGTTAACTAGGGACACAATAAGAAGAACAAGACCGACCTCATGACACTAACTTTAAGTACCATGATATCTTAATATATTTTCCGTCGAGATAAAACTAATGTACATTATCATGTTGTCTTTACATATAACATGACAACATTAAATATAACACGACAACACTACAATATGTCATAACTCATTATGGTTGATTCAACCTTGCAACTTTTTGTTTTTCTCAATGAATTTTGTTTAATTTTGGGATTGTTGATATAGGTGCATTATTGATATCGGTTTGATGGCTCTTGTCAATGTGTCAAGTTGTCCATGTGGTGGTGGGCAGTGCCAGTTGAAGATTTCACGGTCAGTGGACAACCCTGGACGACAATTTTGGTGTTGTCCAAATAGAAAAAAGGTTGCTAATGTGTATATATTTAATGTTTGTAAGGTAAATACTATTTATTATATTTAATGTTTGTAATGTAAATACTATTCATTATATTATAAAAACTAATGTAGATTGGGCATCACAGGGCTATCATGATTGTGGATACTTTAGGTGGGTCGATGACAACCCATCTACATCTATCCGCCCATCTCCAGTCATCCACAATCCAGACATCCCCCCATCTCCACTCATCCACAATCCAGGATTTGAGTGCAAAAGTTGTCAAGCTAGGGCAAATGAAATTATATTTTTACGATTCCTTCTCTGTATTGTAATCGCATATCTTTTTTGCGACCATATGCGGAGATGAGCTCAAGAATTAGTCAATTTTGTATTTTGATATTGTAATATGCGGAGATGAGCTCAAGAATTAGTCAGTTTTGTATTTTGATATTGTAACTAAATATTTTAATATGGATATGGCATAACTCCTCTTTGCCCCAAGTGTGCATATGTATGGTCCACATATTTTTTCCCAATAATTTTTTATGTTTATGGCTTAGGTGAGCCCCAATTTACTATCGGTCACATGATTTAACGTTGTTTTCGTGGTTATTGCTTTGTAGAATTCTAACCTAGGTTTGTAGAGGAATTTTGAGGTTAACAGAGATATATCATGTATAAACTCATTTAATTGGTTTTGTTTTGATCTTGAAAAGCGTGGATCATTCAGGTAAGAATCAAAGGAAGTCATAGAAGGTAATAATAATTAATAAGATTTTTTTAAAAAACTCGTACAAAAGTGAGCAACTGAATGTACTTCATTGGTTTACTAACAAAAGCACAAAGTAGTTGTATGTTCTATGTACGCAGTGCCTAGCGACAAAAACAAGAGTTCGGGCATGACAGAGCGTCAAAGACTCATCGGACTAAATTATAACATTGTATCTGCATTATGTAAAATAAGGAATGCCTCATTCAAGTTGTAACACTGTATCTGCATTATGTAAAATGAGGAATGCCTCATTCAAGTTGTAACACTGTATCTACATTATGTAAATTGAGGAATGCCTCATTCAAGTTGTAATTTTATATCAGCTCATGACTTTGTGGGGCTAGACCGGAGGTTTTCTCCACTCGGCTCTTTCCTACCGGTGCTCCTATTGAGTTGGGTTGGCAACATTTTGTAAAAAATAAATAATAAAATAAATGACTTGTTTATAAATTTGTGTATTTTGGGTCAACATATTTTATAAATTTGTATAGGATTTTTTTTTTCATAAAAAAGTTATACAAAATGTTAAATTTTTTATAAACTTATAAACATAATTTTATTTCAAAATATTATAAATATTCAAAATCACATACAAATGAAATAAAATAAAATAAAATAAGTATTCAAAAACAAAATAAAATATTATAATATTATTTTATTGCAAAAATAAAATAAATATTCAAAAACAAAATAAAATATTATAATATTATTTTACTGCAAAAATAAAATAAATATTCAAAAACACGAACAAAATGTGAAAAACATCATAACATTTGAAAAAATCACAAATTGTTATAAAGAAATTAAAAACAAATTCTCAGTGCATATTCCAATTCCAAAATGCGGCACCGAAACACAGAAAATACATCTTCTCGGTCATCTTCTAGGTGAACCAAACAGGTCGAACACATATTCCGGATATCATTTTGAGGATATGATATTCCAGAATTGTAGCATATTCCAGAATTGACTATATCCGACATTCCATATGCCTACGTCCAAACGGATTTTTTTGAAAAAAATTCAAATTTTTTGCCGAATTTTTTTTCAAATTTTTTGACTTTTTTTCGTCGAATTTATTTTCCAACATTTTTGTCGAATTTTGGTTGCAGTGATTGTTGCCTGCCACCAACTTTGGCTGCCTAAAACAGTGTGCGATTCCATTTTAAATTCAATTCCATTAATAAAAATAAATTATTAAACTCAAAAAATTCAAAATTTTTTTTAAAAAAAATCATACTCAAATTCTAATTCTAGTTTCAAAAAGTGGAACCAAACAATCCAAAAATAATCTAGAAATGAAAAACGGGATTATCAAATCCATGATTTGACCATTTCCAACATTTGATCAAATCCATCATTTCGTAATTCCCCCTACAAATTTAATCATAATATTTTATTATAATTTTTAAAATTTTAAAATTTAATTATTTTACAACGAATTATTATTGTTTTTTTTCTTGACTATCAATATTTATCTTACTACTATTAAAAAAATATTCTGATATATCAATATTAAATATTAGTAAATTTTTTAAAAATATTAATATAATATCAATATTTTTTTAATTTTTATTATTATTAATAGATTAAATTATACAAATTCTAACACACATATATATATATTCTAAAAAAAATACTCTCTCAACAATGAATGCATGCTGAATCTTCATTCCTAGATTTTAGAGCAGGCCGAGGAGGTAAAAACGGTAAGAAAATCTGAATGAAGTGTTAAAAATATGGGATGAAATGCGTCTGTCTCTATAAATGTGGTGCTACATTTGGCTCACTATTTGAATTCTTCTGATAAAGAATTCACCAACTGCTAAATCAGACGGAATGCTTCCGCTGTCAATACTTTTTCCATTAAATGTGGTTATCTTTTGGAGAATTTTAGCCAGACACTTGAGCAGTCGTAGCATGCTAGCCAACATTTATTTTTTGGTTCCAGTAATTTTTTATTACTGGAGATGTCTCCATTTGTGAGTTTAAGTTGATGATTGAAGTTTTGTCGAGTAGCTTTTATTTATTTGTGGTCAGAAAGCTTGCTAGGCGGGTAAAAATTGTTTTTGATGGTTTAAAGGCGAATGAATTTCTTAGAGATCGTCATGAAATATTGACAGGAAAAAATCATTTTGGAGTTAGTGGAATTTGGTATTTTGAGCAGAGAATGGAAGATTTGTAGAGTTTTCATGCCCAACCTGTATAAATTCCTGAATTTTTGCTTCATGACTACGGATTCAAGATTTTATCATCGATTTTTCTCTTTCTCTAAGAATTTGAGGGTTTTGTTTTTCACTTTCAGAAATCTGAGTAATCTTGCTGTTTATTTAAAGTGGAAATGACGACAACATTAAAGAACCCAATTTCTTGTGGTGAGCTTTTTCAATGGGGAGTACGCAAGCGTACGGGATGGAAGAAGCCACAAGTAAAGGAGGACGAGAAGGTTATGGAGAATAAATCCACCATTTGTGTGGACAGATATGCTGCTGCAGGAATAATCCTCTGTTCCCCACAGGAACCGTGTGATCAAATACCCTGTTCCCCACAAGAACAGTGTCATCAAATCCAATCAACTCTTGAAAAAGAGATAACACTGCCCTCCAATAACAGCTTTCATTCCTTGCCACCTCCCACGCCTCCTACAGAAAGAAGTAATAGGTCACAGCATCGGATGAGTCATATAATGTGCACCAGGAACAACAATAATACACAGGGAAGGAACACAATGCAAGACAACAAGCCCTTGAATCTGGAGACATTTGTTTGGCCAAAATTGAGCCTAAGCCTATCTCTCCGAGAGAAGGAGGAAGATTTCCTGGCAATAAAGGGCTCAAAGTTGCCACTGAGACCCAAAAAGCGTCTCAAGTGTACTCAGAACGCAATAGATGTGAGTGTTTATCTTGTGCTTTTCTTATCTTGTATTTTTATATTTTATCATTTAGTTGCCTTTGGATATGATTGTGTAATTTTCATTTAAGATTTCCAAAATCTATATTGTAACTTAAGACTTTCCAGTTAAATTGTGTACAAGTTTTTTGAATCACTTGTATGTACTCCGTGGTACTCACCCTCAGTACCCTTCTTACTGCAGCTACAATATTTATGCTTGCACTACAAGTGAGATCAAGGGTTTGGCAGCAATCTATGCCTTGATTGTTATTTCTATTCCTTGTATGTCTGGTTCTAACTGTGTCGTTTTTCTCCTGCCTTTTATTTTAAAGGGATAATTTTTTTTTTTGGGATTGTCCTAGATTTTGAAAATTTCCAAGTTGCTTGTTTCTAGTCGATTGCTTTGGAATACTTATTTCCTAAATGGTCCATGTTCATATACACCGAGCTTGGTCATATACTTTAGAGATGAAAATTATGTATTGTTAAAAGGGCGTTTTCTTTTCTTTTAAGAAAACCCAATAGAGCAGTGGATTATAATGCATACCATTTGTTAATTTTCTTTACTGAATTTTTTGAAAATATGATTTCATAACTGTTATTCCTGAGAACTTGTGTTTTTCCCCTGATATTTTTTGTTTCAGTCTATATTTCTCCAATCAATCTTTGTTGAATTCCTGCTGAGAAATTGCTTTAAAATCCTTTCTATAATACACCGTTTAAAGCTGTATTATAAGAAAGTTTTAGATGTCTTTTAAACTTTTACCTATGGTCCATCTTTTTAGGGAAATTTAATTGTGCTTTGAAGTTGAAATAAATACTGTTTTCTTTTGGACACCAACGATTATGTATCTTTCTAGATTGCCAGACAACCCTTTTATTTGGAATGATCTTGCAATGAGTGCATGCCGTGGTGGATTGTTATTGATGATTAAAGAATATTAGTTGTCATAAGTGAAGCACTTACATATATTGTAAATTGCATGCTTGTTTTCAGAATGTTAGTCCTGGTTTTTGGCTTAGCGATGTTTCTCAAGAACGGTATGAAGTCAGGGAAAATAAATCCACAAGAAAGGTAATTTTTCAGTTATTTCATCAGATGTTTCTTATTGAGTGGATGCCAACTTCTGTTAGACAACTTTTCTGTTTCTTGCCCTAAAAAATGCAGTGCGTGATTGATACAGAGGCCGAGGAGTTTGAAAGCTATGGAAGGAGTAGGTAGTGACTTGGAGTAAGCAGGTTGTTCCATCTGAACTGTACTTGGAATAAGTAGTCTATTCCATTCCAATTGTACTTGCAAAGAGTGTCTACCACATGGGTTTGTAAGGTGAAACTAGAGATCACCATTCAATTTGTCTACATGACTGGAAATTTCAAACCAAGCTGAGAAATCTTGAGGAACTCTCGATTGGTTTGCAATTTATGTGAAATCAAAAGAAATGTATAGAAATTTATGTGAAATCAAAAGAAATGTATAGAAACTAAGTACCATTAATAGTTATGATGGATGCTATTTTCTGACTTCCACAACAATCCCAAAGCATTATTTATTGTACCAATTCTTTATTTGTTTTGACACATCGCAGTTGTTCCGGAATTCCTCATAAGGATACATTTGAAAGCATTTGTATTAATTTTTGCTTTTATATACTTGCTCAGTATTAGTTTCTTCATACCAATCTGGTTAATTTGTTTGGAACTTGTTCCTCTTAATTCATTTTTAGTGTCCTTTTCAATGCGAGAGCACCGACAAACTATATATTATTAAATGGATATAATAAGTGATTGAATCGACTTCTATGTCAACAACTGCATTTGAAGCTGGCGAGGATTTGTTTGGCTGCACAAATAGTCATTTTTATTGATGAACATGAGATGATCAAACCTCTCATAATCACAATAAACTGGTAAAAGGTCATCTCTTGGTGATGCTTGCTTTCTTTCAAACTTAACAAAACGAATTGGGGCTATTCTTGCTAATTGTTCAATGAGGCTGCTGAATCACCTTTTGATAACACGTATGATGCTTCACTGCAATGTCAAAGGCAGTTTGAATGCCTAAGTTATTTCATACCTATTGAAGTCCATATTAGCATGTCCCTAGTTCTGGGTGTCAGTGATGACTAGAATGTATCATAATCATATGGGTCACCGTCATTCAAATGATTGAGCAAGTTGTTTTCATTTGTACAATTAGAACTATTAAATCGGCCCATTTAGCTGATTGACTTAACAGAACCTGACTTTAACAATATGGAAACCTCCCCAAAGATGTTAATAAACATTACCCTGACAAATTCTAACAAGTAATTCTAGAATGATGAATCAAACTCTAAGAGAACCATGAAGAATACACATGCTGTAAGTATGGAAGTAATTGTAGCCTTGATGCTAAAGAAGGAATAAAAAGTTGGTAGGAAAGCCATCCTAGAAAATACCAAGAAGAACCCCAACAGAGATCAATAATCTAAAGAATCATTATAATCAACAATCACAAAATCACTCAACTAAAATTTACAAATTTATAGCTCAACTAAACTTAGCTAAAGCTTACAAATTTCCCGAATCACTTTGGAAACTAGTTGGAATGAACATCATATCTTAATAATGCACAAAGTTTATATTCATTTTGTGGATAGCATTATGTAAACTTTGAGCGACAAAATTTGTGGGAGATGGATCTAAATCAGTTTTTGTCCACAAATACCCCAAACAACACCTGCATACCAACAATCCAAGCTCTCTTGCACAAGTATTAACCTTATAATGGTCAATGTACATAAATATGCGAGTATTCAATATCTGAAGAAGCAATCGTGCCCATTGATTGAGCTTAATCCAGTGGACTAAGAAAATAAGCAACTTAATCTGTATCTTTCATTATCCTTCATGAGGACTGTTTAGTTGATGCTTTGCCTCTTCTTGCTAGGCTGGCCAGCTTGGAGACGTATTTATTTCACAGTTTAATGGCCATATGTATGCAACTTTCATATTAATTTCATATCACATGACATTTTAACACATAATCACAATTAATTGATCTCCTTAATGAGCTTGTCTCAAGACAAGAATGGCCGCTAAACAAAAGACGGATGGTTCATCATCTGGATTACAGAGCATCTATCACATCATTGCTCCATTGGTACAAAGTATTTATTCCCCAAGACATTAGAAGTTGAAGTCCTTTATAGATTCAAGATCTAAGTTACAAAAAAATGGCCAAATTATAGCATTTACCAGCTGCTCTTGAGGATTTTAGAACAGACAACTTTATCCAGCACCGTGTAACTTTGACATATGAAAGTTGAGCATATTTTCATTGATCCAAGTATCTAATCACATGATATCCTAGCCTCCTCTGCCACAGGCAAAAAATCTTCAATATTTCTAAAATATATTACCCATTGAATTCTATTATTCCTGGAGAATTATAGAGGGTTTAACAAGGGTTTTATGGGCTCTTGATGATGTCTGGATTACCCAATTATATGCCCTACTCCTTACACCTGACTAGAAAATACAGTGGTTATTTCAGTATTTTCACTGTTTGAACAGAGATTTGGTGATTCAACAGACCTTTTAAATGGAAACACAGATCTGGTAAGGTGCAGAGGGCAGACCATGTGGAACCTGGATTTTGGAGAACTTTGAACATATGAGGAAGGTTTGTACGAGTCCTTGGACCATGCAATGCATCTCTTTGTTTTTCCTGCAGCATGCTCTGCATCGGGATAAAGCTCAGGTTAACAAGGTTTTGTTTTCTTGCCAGGCCTGGAAACTCCAACACCAGTGAAACAGAAACCCTAAAGTTTTCATGCGATGTGGATGGGAAAACTTTTACCACATTAGACTCAAGATGATCTAACATTTCAAAGGACATCCATGATGCTATTTAAGTTCAAGGGACTAAAATAGGCCAACAACAACTCCTAGATGCAAAAAGTGTAATCAATGGAGATGATTTCTTGATTCTAACTAATTTGATTGATTCCTTCCTTAATCTTATCTTGATCAATCTAGTCAGCTGGAAATGTTACAAAATATTAGACATGATGTGCATGCAAATGTAACCTCGATAATCATTTAACACCTTTAGTTCTTCCAAAACTATTGTACTTAATGTTGTTCCTACTGATATTATATAAATTTCTAGAACATTGTCATCTTGTGTCTCTACCTTAAACCATCCAACCACTTGTCTAACCCAATATCCCGTCTTACACTTTCTCCTCAATAGCATTATCTATGCTATCTTCTGCTTCCTCCATTCCTACTCCTTGTCGGATTCTTTTTCTTAAGTTTTCATGATTGCCACTACTACAAAAATTTCGTTCTCTTCCATTGCTTCCTCATCTCAACACATGTTGTATCATCCTTAGATTGCACCTCCCTCTAAGAGAGAAGGAACAATAATTGAGAGGAGTTAATCAATAAGTTGCAAGAAGTACAACCAAGAGGGGGAAATAGTAGGAGAGTTGTTGAGGCTTGGTTGTATACAAGAAGAGTTGTAGTAAGACTAAGGCATAAAAAATCACCCAAGGAGTTGAGAAAAGAGGTGCCAAAAAGGAGGGAAGTGGATGTGAGTAGGCTAGAGAAGGTGAAGAACAGACATGAGATTGATTGGGCAATGTGGTAAGAGAAAGAGGCTCTATGTGTGAGAAATAAGAGAAGAGCAGCAACATGGGAGCAATGAGTGAGTGAGTGGTCATGTGTAGGTAGAAAGGTGATCTGAGAGAGAGTGTATAAGAGTGCGTACAACCAAGGAGTTGAGTGTGCATGTATGTGGGTGTGAATAGGAGAAGCACATTTTCTTTCATGTAAAGAAAGAAATATTTTACATGTAACAAAGTTATTCTTTATGTTTGTTATTCAGTGGTGTCCAATATGTGTGATAAGGTGCATGAAAGGTAGCTCTCTATTGTTTTGTGTATTTACTGCAAGTTGGGTAGTAGTCTCAATGTATAGGCTATCATAGGCATGAGTTGCTACAAAAACCTAGTTTACTTTCTACGTAGTGTGCATGTGCTTCTAATGTGGTTGTAAGATTGGATGCAACTTATGTCAAGTAGTAGCAAAGTACCTAATAGGGTTCACTCCCATTCGACTAGTATCAAAACAAGGTGCAACTCTAGGTTTGAGTAAGAGAGAGCGAGTCCTTCAAAGTCTGGGTGAGTTAGGAGGAAACTCATCTTTGTGTATGCAAGATAGCCAAGATGCCATTGAGGAGAGTAACAAAAGTTATAATATTTTTTTCAATTTTGAGGCAATCTTGAAATCCTTGGGGGAGACTAGAGCAAGGTTAGAGGCCCTACAGATGCCAAGAAATGAAACTAAGGATGTGCACAAACTATGCCTATAAAGGGGACAAAGAGGGCCAAATAATGGAAGAGGTTTATCGTAAAAGGAAATAAGTAGGTCAAGATGTCATGTGAGTATCCTAAAAATGGAGAAACAAGGAAAACCATGTGAATGGTGGGAAAAAGAGCAGAGTTCTCATGGATAAGAACAAGGAGAATGCAACCTACAAATTGTAGCATCTTGAGGGGATAACAGGAGTTTCAAAGGGAGTTGCAAGTAGGCACAACTTAGGTCGGCATTGAAGTGAGAGTGGACTAGAGGAGTAGGTGCTATTGCTGCCTGCCGAAGAAGTGGCTTGCAGCTTTCTAATTCTGGGAGGGGCCATGCTCAACAAACTGCCCCAACCATGAGTTCGAAAACACATCCTGCATGTCTTCCCCATGCACCCAATATTAGCTATTCCTACAAGTAGACACAACTCAAGTTCTACATGTAAGTGTAGTGAAGGACCAATCCATGTGCGAGTTTACATCATTAAGGAGCTACAAGTAATTGTAGCTTTAGTGATACAAGTGTGTGTAACAAAATGGTGTAGAGAAGATGATGCATAGGAATTGCACCACAATTTGGTGAAACAAAAGAGCATAGGGAGGATGTTGTGTAGAAGAGGTTACAAGTAGATGTAGCAGAAAAGGAATGTAGTCACAAAGTTGCAAGGGAAGATGATATAGTTCTAGAGATGTTGGTAGTGGGAGTAATAGAAAATGGTAAAGAGGTTTCGAGTTGAGCTAGTGTGAGATGATAGAGAGGTTTGCAAGGAGATGCGGTGGAAGAGCAAGTAGTTTGTGTACAAAATGCTGGAACATGCAACCAAGTTGGTACAAGAGAATTTAACTAAAGGTGAATTGACAGGATGTTGCAGGTAAAATGTTGCAAGTAGAGGCATCAAGTAGCGAGGAGCTTTTAGATGAGTACGTAAAGCAAAAAAATGTGCATGATATTGTGTGAAAGATACAAGAAGTAACATCCAAGGAGGTTAGAGAAGATGAGAGGATGATAGAGTCATAGGAGTTCATCATGAGCATAGAGTTGAGCCCACAGGAGGAGAAGATCACATTTGAGGAGGAGGATTTGTTATTAAAATATTTGGAAGAAGATTTGGATATAGAAAACTGCGTTGTGAGAGAAGAGGGAAGAAAGTGGAGATGGATGACTAATAGTGGATATAAACCTGCAAAGGGAGGAGAAAAGAAAAGGAGCACTTCAAGGAGAAAATTCTATAGCAATATGTATAGGTGCATGAGAGTGCAATAGGTAAGAGGCCGAGGGTAGCATTAGCAAAGATTGTCGATACCAATGAGGTGTTAAAAGAGGAAGAAACTGAAGAGACCTCTAAACAGTCCTAAGAAGGGGCTCACATATTTTATTACCTAGTACATATGATTTAGTAGCATCATGGGTCTTAACAATTGACATGAAACAGAGGCATGGAGTTGATCATTTATAAGATTTCTTGCACTTGCAGCCACAGATGGTTTCCGCTTGCAATTGTTAATGCTTTTCATTTACACCATTGGTGAAGGAGTTGCCATAGTGTAGAGGCACTTGTAGCAAAGGTGGCTACTTTCCAAGAGACATGTAGCAAAGAAGAGAGTGGGCATTGGATTACTTGCAGCAACAAAGAAGTCATAGTTGAAGAAGATGATACTTGTATCCACTAGAGTTTTTCCCTTGGAGCAACGGTAACTTGTAGTAAAGAAAGTGAGATATTAGGAATATGATGAAAACTTGTAGCAATGAGAGGTAGTGAGTTGAAAAGGCAACATGAGAAGGGAGTGATGATGTTGCAGTTACATATACAATAAGACAATACAATGAGAGTGCTTTTATATCAAGGAGGAGGATGCAAATCTGACAAGGGTTTATATCATGTAATGGAGAGTACATGGTTGCTAATGGACTACTAATGGTCAAACAAGAAGGTTGTAAGATGAGGAGGTGAGGATGGAAGTAGTCGCTATTGATGTTGATGTTACTGTTGTAGATAGAATTTGATGTGTTGTAGGAGGATGTATATTGGCTACATTGTTGTGCTGTGCACAAAGGGGTCAAGGAAGAGACCAAATAGCTGCAAGGAGGTGGCAAAGACAATATAAGAGTGGTGATAGAGGGGTCACTATGGAGCAATGATATTGGGGGGAAAACAAGTGGAAGCTAGGATGGTTTGAGTGGCCATTTAAGGCCCCGATTTAGTGACAAAATGGTTGAAGCAACAGCATGAAAAGTTTCTCAGGGAAAGCAGTGATGGTAGTAAAGATAGATGCAAAAGTTTACGAAAAATATAGAGGCCATGAATGTTATGGATAGACATTTATTGCTAATATCAAAGAGGTGGCAAGGATAGTGAAGAGGTTTCAAATGTGTGTATTAATTGTACAAGGGAAAAATGTAGGATGGAGATTGGCATGAATGAGTTGGAAGGAGCCATTGAGGGGATTATTGTACCCTTTCAATATTTATTGGAAGCCTAAGTGTGCAGAATAATGATTACGTGAGATGTCGAGGAGATCTAGATAGAATGTTAGCAGTTAGATATTGATGGCATGATAGAAGAGGATGAGGAGGTAGATGAGTTTGAATGGTCAAGAATTTTGGTAGGATCAAAGGAAGAGGCGTGCAGAAGGCGTTGAAGGGTGTGTGAGAATTTAGAAGACGACAAGGAACTGAGGTGAGTTTGTTTATTGAAAGCCAAAGAAGAGAGTTGAACAAGACCCCTAGGTGGAGTGTAATAAAAAAGGAATAGCAATTGAAAGGAGTTACCAATTTGACAAGCTACAAGGAGTTCAATTGAGGAGGAATAATAGGAAAGTTATGAAGAAGCCGTTGGGGCTTAGTTATAGGCAAGGCAGAGAGTTGCAGACAATAGAGGCCCAATAAGATTGCAGTAGATGAAAATGCCCAGGGAGCTAAGAAAAGACATGCATGGAGGGAAGAGGTTGTAAGCAAGCTAAAGTAGGTGAAGAGCATGCACAAGATCGATTGGGTAGTGTGGCAAGAGAAAGAGGTTGTATGTGTGAGTAACAAAAGAAGAAAAGTTGCATGTGAGAGGGAGAGTTCAAAGAGATGGAGGGAGAGGTTGTGTGTACAATTGAGGAGTTGAGTATGCATGTATGTGTATGTGATGAGAACAAGGGAAGCACAAGTTCTTACATGTAAAAACATATTATATGCAAAATGAGTGTGTTTATTGTTCAATGTTGTCCAATTGGTGTGATAGGGTGCATTAAGAGTAGGTCTCCATTGTTGTGTATATTTTGTTGTAGGTTAGGCTATAGTGTTAGGGTGTAGGTAGTCATTGGTATCAATTGTTGCAGTTTGACTAAAACAAATGGATAACCCTGATTTGCTTTCACGTAGAGCAGGTGGAATTCTCATGGGCCTTAGGAAGTGTGCAGCTAGCATCAAGTGGTATCAAGAACTTAGTAAGGTACAACTGCCATCACATTATTTAAAGACAATTCCCTTAGTTCTGGCAGAGACATTCATCTATTTTTCTTCCTGAGATTGAAGATTCTGAAAAGATTGTTTGTTTGTATTCCACAAATGGTTGCAGGAGTCGTCTTGAGAGGGGAACCTAGAAATTAGAACAGAAGCACCGGAGTCAACAATCGAAATAACTTCTCCGGGATCTGATTTAGTTCTAATAATTTTTGCCATAATATTAGTATTTCTATTTTACAGTTGTACAACTAAAATAATTTTTATTCATGAAAATTCATCCGGAAAACAATATTTGTATTTACATACCATTTATAATAATTTCAAGCTTTAGCGTAATGGTACAGTTTACAACTGCCTTTTGTGCACTGTACCGGACAAGAACAGCAGCTGTTCTTCCAAAATAGAAACATAAAATGCACTAAAATTAATAATTTAATTTATTATACTCACTCACTCAGGGGAAAGCTCCATAACAAATAAAACACTTTAAAAAATAAATTGTAAAAGCATTCGAATTTGTTACAGATGTACTAACAACAAAATTCAGTCTCTATTTGCCGGCTATAAATCTCAAAAACACTTGCATCCTTAACATTTAAAAGTTAAAAGAGCTTGCATGCACTGTGTTCTCAATTTCCTGAAAGTGAGAGAAACAGTGCAGCAAATTAAAATTTCAAAACGCCGTTGCCGGGGATCGAACCCGGGTCACCCGCGTGACAGGCGGGAATACTCACCACTATACTACAACGACTTTGCACATGAAGGCCCTGTATACTATAAAATTTGTATATTTAAAACAGTGTAAGAAACTATAAATATGGATTGGAACTGAGCACCATTTGAAGCTGCTGCAAGATTTAGGAGGGAAGAATTTGGAAAGCATGGAGCAGAAACGCAGCATGTAAGCTCAGATTTACGCATCATTGAATTGATCGAAAATTGAAATATTTTCTTTAACAATGTGTATTTCTCCCACTTCAGACTTCACGGTGGCTTCTCCACTTTGCAGCGGTTAAAAGACTTGTTTGATACTCCTACTCAAATAGTTTACTCGTCAAATTATTTTTTCACAATTTAAAAAATAGATTTTGTATATTTTTTTGAATGAAATAAACTAGGGGAAAGGCACGAGCTATAGCTGACTTCGCATACTTGTATATTCTAAATGGTATATCAAGTTTTGACAATTTTTTTGGTCTTTGTATATGATTAAACTGTTTAAACCTAAGGTTTTGACTTTTGGACGATGCACACTATCGAAATCGTTATGCACGAAAGTGTTAAAAAGTGGTCATTTCAAAGCGTTGCCTGATACCTTCTTGAAAATGGTCTAATAACCATCCACTTAAAATCAATAGTACATGTGGACAAATCTCCCAATAGTCCAATGGTCTGCAAAAAAAAAATCACATTTAGACACCTGTTGCTGCTAAATCGCTACAAATTTGAAGGTGATGTGAATTAGAGTTTTTTAGCATTTTGTGTGTAGATTATAAATATATTTTTTGAATTGTTTTGTATCAATTTTTTCACCTCCTTTGAAAATTATTTTTTTAACAAAAAACAACATTTTTAAAAAGTGACATTCACTTAGTATTGCATAACTTTTTTTTTTTCTAAAATGGATAAAGATGCAATTCTTTCAAATATAGTTTTGTAACGCTAATATCTAGTGGTTGCAATTGTTTATATTTGATTATGTTTTTGATATTAGAAGCAACATAAAGAAGGGTGTTGCCCCATTATACATAGCCCCAAGGGCACTATCAACAGATAACCATTGTTAGCACATTAACAACAACAAACCAAGAGGACACAATCACCATGACTTCCTTCTATTAAAAAAAATCCAAGTCTAACAATAGCAAAACGAGCAATAGTCCAAAAACCTATATTAACTATACCATCACAAGCATAAGGAGTAATAAAAGTTTTAACCGTAAACCACACAGGGCTAATACAAATAGAGTTTTTAGAAAAAAAACAAGCCTAAAACTACCAACATACTTCATTAAACACAGGCCAACTAGGCCAGTGAGCTTAAAAATGACAAAAAACTAGGAACCAACATCTCAATTCTTCTTTCGGTTTACAGGCTTGGATAATAGCATTCGAGCCCAATCTTCAGTCATGAACTTGAATAGTTCCTTGAAATCCTCCTCCTTGTAGACCTTGCCTTCATGCACCTTCTCCTGTAGCAAGCATAGAGTGGTTGTCAAACTATGCATTACTTTGAGCACAAAACATGCAACCTCCTACAACCTTTTATCTATACCTACAATGTCATGAACAACCTCTTGCAACCTTTATCAATACTTGTAATATCTTTCTTAATTATTGCAATCTCGCCACCAACATCCCCTTTTACACTACATTCCTCTTTTGCATTAATTTTTTTCTTGTCTTGAGTGGGGGATGGAGGCTTGACCTTAGTTTCAGGCTCAAGGACGGGTTCAATAGGATCATTATTAAGGCTTTCAAACACATGGGACAAGCTACTGGCATTGGTTGAAAGGGCTTCCTTATTCAAGGATTTTCCTCCAAATCCTTTCATTCAATATCCTCTGAATCATCAGAAATAGAATCTTCCTTTAGATTTTTACCTCTCCTGGCATGTTTAGTGGTCAATCTAACAAGACATTGCAGGGTGCTTGTTTCCTCAATTTCAATGTCAAAATCAATCTGTTGGATTTTAAATTTAGCTTTTTTAGGAGCTTTGGCTTTGACTTCCGTAGTGGGGTCATTTTTTTCTCCTTGGGATTTTCAACCGACTGAGTACTGGGGGAGGTATCTACGGTCCTGAAGGAGCTTTAAGGCTAAGTTTTTTGAAGCGTAACTTTTTTTCTTTCTAAAATGGATAAAGATGCGATTCTTTCAAATATAGATTTATAACACTAATATCTAGTGGTTGCAATTGTTTATATTTGATTATGTTATTGATATTAGAAGCAACATAAATAAGGGTGTTGCCCCATTATACATAGCCCCAAGGGCACTATCAGCAGATAACCATTGTTAGCACATTAACAACAACAAACCAAGAGGACACAATCACCATGACTTCCTTCTATAAAAAAAATCCAAGTCTAACAATAGCAATACGAGCAATAGTCCAAAAACCTATACTAACTATACCATCACAAGCATAAGGAGTAATAAAAACTTTAACCGTAAACCACACAAGGCTAATACAAATAGATTTTTTAGAAAAAAACAAGCCTAAAACACTTCATTAAACACAGGCCAACTAGGCCAGTGAGATAAAAAACCAAGAACCAACATCTCAATTCTTCTTTCGGTTTATAGGTTTGGATAACAGCATTCGAGCCCAATCTTCAGTCATGAACTTGAATAGTTCCTTGAAATCCTCTCCTTACAGACCTTGCCTTCTTGTACCTTCTCATGTAGCAAGCATAGAGTGGTTGTCAAACTATGCATTACTTTGAGCGCAAAACATGCAACCTCCTACAACCTTTTATCTATACCTACAATGTCATGAACAACCTCTTGCAACCTTTTATCAATACTTGTAATATCTTTCTTAATTATTGCAATCTCACCACCAACATCCCCTTTTACACTACATTCCTCCTCTGCATTAATTTTTTGCTTGTCTTGAGTGGGGGATGGAGGCTTGACCTTAGTTTTTGGCTCAAGGGCGGGTTTAATAGGATCATTATTAAGGCTTTCAGACACATGGGACGAGCTACTGGCATTGGTTGAAAGGGCTTCCTTATTCAAGGATTTTCCTCCAAATCCTTTCTTTCAATATTTTTTGAATCATCAAAAATAGAATCTTCCTTTAGATTTTTACCTTTCCTGGCATGTTTAGTGGTCAATCTAACAAGACATTGCGGGGTGCTTGTTTCCTCAATTTCAATGTCAAAATCAATTTGTTGCATGTTAAATTTAGCTTTTTTAGGAGCTTTGACTTTGACTTCCATAGTGGGGTCATTTTTTTCTCCTTGGGGTTTTCAACCAACTAAGTGTTGGGAGATGTATCTGGGGTCCCGAAGGAGCTTTAATGCTAAGGTTTTTGAGGCGTAACTTTTTTCCCAATCTTGGGGTGGCTAAAACACTAGTAGAGGGGGGAGTGGGTGAGGTTGGGCTTCCTAAACTTCCTAAACATATATAGCATGTCGGTGGAATAAAGCAAGGTGAAACATGTACAACTTATAAATTAAACCCTGGTGCAGAATTGTAAATTTCTTCCCTTGACTCTTAGCTTCTACAATTTACTTAACATTAGTATCCACTGAATGTAATATAAAGAAGGAAATTAAGATGAGATCCTTATTCCTAAGATGGTTAAGGAAAGGAAAGTGGTAATAGTAGCAAACCCCAAAATGAACTTCAAGTGTAAAATACTTCATTACAACAACACACACCTGGTCCCATGGCGGTGGTAGTTTTTCATGGTCAAAGCCACCTCTTCGCTTGACAGGTTGCTCCTTCCCATGAAAACAATGGTTTAGGCTTGCAACATCGGGGGTCCTGCTTATATTTATTCACTTCATTTGGTTGAGAGCTCGGTTGCTTATGTGACTACATATTCATTCACTTCAAAGGTAATACCACCCACAATTAACCTTATTTTTTATGAACTGGTCAATTCCCCCTTCCTTACACAAACCATTTTGCAACATTATTCCTATAGTCATCATGCATGTGGGGTTCAATGCAAACTTGATCTCCCCCCCATGGTATTTGAATCCAAAATTACAGTAAGGGGAAAAATTTGGTAGTCATGAGTAGTAAAAATGCAAAACAACTAAAACCCCACAAGTGAATCATCTAGATAGACTGGCACAATACTCTGTAATAAAAGAAAGCAATAATCATTTCTTAAATTACAAGTAATGTCACCTTCCACTTGCCCATTCGAAGATGCATCCCACTTGTGCAAATAGTCCACCATCCATATAGAAAGGTTGTTGGAAATGCCTTCGGACCAGTTATCAAATTAAATAAAATCTAGCAAATTAAATAAATAATTATTACCATAATTCCCGAATAAAGTACCTTGCCAAAAATTTAAATCATATATCGACCATTGCCTATAGTCTTTGGAAAAAACAAGATGACGTAGACAAGAGTACCATCCATGTGAACAACCCCTTGTCACATGTTTGTGAAGCAACGACTCTCGATTCAAATTTAAATTTCGATCATCTCTTAAAAGGCCCATTATAGACTTCAACCCTCCAACCAAGATAATAATTATAGGGACATTAACTGCCATCATTACTAAACTCAATATTTTTTTCCTACCTTAGAAGGGCCTTAGTAGACTCAGGTTGCAAATCTTCATTTCTCCAACATCATAAGTTGTCTTGCAGCAGCCCCATCACAACCATTGAGTTAGCTACCACATTCCCCTCCCTGAATGTATGTCTCAGGATAAAACCATCCTGGCTTTCCAAAAGCATTATAATGTCCTTCAAGATATTCTCCACCTTCTAACCCGCTTACATTGTACCCTGGGTTGCATCAATGATTAGTTTGGAGTCACCCTCAATGTCCAAGTTTCTAATGCCAATTGAGAGGGAAATTTTAAGAACTCGTAAAAGCTACATTCCCTCTTCTTGATT
The DNA here is from genome assembly GCA_027943335.1 of Chamaecyparis obtusa. NCBI lineage: Eukaryota > Viridiplantae > Streptophyta > Pinopsida > Cupressales > Cupressaceae > Chamaecyparis > Chamaecyparis obtusa. Next base: position 832,909 of record BSBK01005867.1, on the reverse strand, counting down.
AACAATATGATATTTCAATCTACCAAAATAAGAAACAATTAACTGGCCTTTATAGTCTCTAATAATCCCTCCGCTCACTTCCCTACCAAGTTTGGCAGGACCATCAAAATTTAATTTATGCCATGGTAGACATGGAGCTTTCCACTTGGTGTTTTTCCTAGCATGTTTTTTGGAGTTATCAAACTTATTGACCTCTAGAGGGAGTTTCTAACACTCATCAATCAATCATTCTCTATGTGAAGGTGCAAAGCTAGGGATTTCTCATTTTAAAACAGAGATGTTATCCTGCAACAACTAACTAAAAATGAGAAACACATTATTTGCAGAGTTTTTTGTATCCCTAAAAATCCTATTGTTTCTCTCTTTCCATTTGCACTGGCATATATGAGGGGGAATTTGCTTCCAAAGTTCTTTAATAAGGGGATGGTCTAATGAGGAAGTCCAATTAATAACAAATTGTTGAATGTTTCTATCATAAACCCATTGGAGGTTGAACTTTTGTAAGACCCTTCTCCATATCTATGAAGCAAACTAGTAATGGATAAGCCGATGGTTGATGGTCTATTCCTCCCTCTTACACATGATGCATCTATTAGGTAAAGGAAAGCCCCTTTTAACTAAATTATCTCTTGTAATGACTTTTCCATGCATCAAAACCGACCACAAGAAGTTGATTTTAGGAATAAGCTGCGAGTTTCAAATTTTCTTCCAACAGTCAAGATCCCCTAAAATTTTATCAACATATTGTTAGCAAACTTGACTATGAAAACTCCCCATTGGGTATTTGTCCAAATGAGTTTGTCTTCTCTAGTGAACAAGGGAATTCTCATATCACACAGGAGGGTCTGTAATTTAGCAGCTTTAGGCACAAGATTAGGTTTGTCTCTGAATTGTTGAGTAAGAAACTTCCACCTCCCTCTAGGATCAACATAGACAACAACATAGTCCCCAAAGCAGTCTTTAAGTCTTCCCTTCAAAAGACTAAATTGACCAACCATAAGGGGTTTATCTCCAAGCCAATTATCATCCTAGAATTTGATTCTCCTACAATTGCTAATCTTCCATTTCATACCATCTCTTAAGAGTGTCCTGTATTTGAGGATGCTATTCCAAATTTTGGACCTCATAGGTAGGCCATTTGAGTCTAGAGTTCTATGGAAGTGTCCTCTATTAAGGTGTTCAGTCTCCATAATTTTGTACCAATCTACAAGACCCACAACAAGGTTCCACCCAATCTTTGTAATTAGGGCTTTATTTAGATTGGTCAACTTACATATTCCAAACCCTCATAGATATTTAGGCTTGCAAACTGTGTCCCAATTAACAAGAGCCATTCTCTTTTTCCCTCAACACTAGTCCAAAGGAAATTTCTTTGGATTTTCTCCAATTTATCATCCCTGGTGCCAGATATTTTGAAGAGAGAGGAAGTAGACCATAACACCTTGGAGGGAAACATATATAAGTTGTAGTTTTCTTGCACTACTCAATAGCTTTCCCTTCCAACCCACCAACTTTCTTTGAATCCTTTCCAGGATTGAGCTCCAAAAGGTTGGGGTAACTTCTTTGACATTGAGAGGGAGACCCAAATAGGTACTTAGGAGGCTAGCACATTGATAGCCAAGAATATCAAGGATTTAAGTATATAGCTCAACATTGGCGTTGAAAAAATAGAGACTATTTTTCTTGTAATTAATGCATTTCCTAGAAGTTGCGGCGTAGTCCCTTAGCATACTTTTCCATTATTTGGCCTCAACCACCAAAGATTTTCCAAATAGGAAAGTGTCATCAACAAATTTATACAAAATAGAGAGGGAAAGCGTAGAGACATCTTTTATACCTTGGATTTTTCCTATTCTAGCTAGGTTCAAAATGTTTCCGCCTAATAACTTCGTAAGTCTAATGAACAGTTAGGGAGATAAGGGGTCACCCTGCCTAATGCCTTTTTGGGCCTTAAAAAACCCCATGGGACCCCATTCACCAGGATAGAAAAGTGAACAGTTTCAACACATTCTCAAATTATACCAATAAGTCTATCACTAAAACCAAGTTTTAGGAGTACCTTGTACAAAAAAATGCCAATTAAATTTATCATCATCTTTAGAAATATCAAGCTCAAAGGCTGTTCCTAGAGTTTCACATTTGTCCATGGAGTGGATAATCTCATGGGTGACAATTGCAACAGCTAGGATTTGTCTCCCTGGAACAAACTTTTTGATTGGGGTTGATAAACTTATCCAATAAAGGCTTTATCCTATTCACCAACACCTTTGAAAAAATCTTGTAAATAGTATTACATAGACTGATTGTCCTAAAAAATTTCATGCTTTTAGGGTCCCAAGACTTGGGGACAAGAACAATGTAGGTGTTATTCAACTTCTTCAATAGTTTTCTAGTCCTGAAAAAATCTCTTGTAACCCTCGTAACATGAAAGATGACAATATCCCAAAACTCCTGATAGAATGTAGGGGGGAATACATCCATCCCTAGGGGTTTATAGGGCAAATTCAAGTTTGATCTCTTTCTTGGATTTTGGAGAGGCAGTTTAGTTCAGTTCCACTTGAGTTTACTTTTTTAGGCTCAGCCTTCCTATAAGGTTATTTTCCTTAGGGTTTTTTCTCATTTCTTTCTTTTTGCTTGGCTTTTACACATTAAAAATTTGGACATATTATATTGTGCCATAGATTTTTAGATTTTTAGCAGTGTGTTTCCTTTAATATTGGACATAGTACAGATTGGTCCTTCTCATATCGACGGGTTTTGGCATTGATTTTTGTGAATTTGACTTAATTTTTGTGGTTTGGAAAGCCCTCTAATTGGTTATTTTTGGGTATTCAGTTTTAATGCATGTTATTTTCACTATTTCAATTTGCATATTGTGTGTTTTGGGTTTCAATGATTCAAAATGTGGAAACTATCTTCCCTTTTTAGAAAGTTGTTACTTAACCTTTATTCAATCTAGTTAGTGAATTTGAGTTGTGAACAAAGATGATCTTATTCAACATTTATGTGAATCATCATATGTTAGGGAGTTTTGAGAATATATATTTTGGTGCATCACCCATTTAGAGATAGGTTTCATTTCATCATGTCTTTCTATCCATTTTCCTATAAAATAATAGTTTTTAGGTGATCATACGGGGAAGTCGGCCCACAATCTGGAGATTTACTTTCATTATAAGTACACCCACATACTTGAGAGTCTTTCCATGTTTCACGGGATTAATGAGTCTCATACTTAGCATTTTGGGTGCAATCCCTCATAACAAAAAAGATGTCATCCCCCACATGTCACTTCCCCTTCAATATTCTTTGTACTTTTGAAGGAACATTGCTTTGATCTCATCCCAAGTACTCACAACATCTCTCCCTAGACCCATAAACCATCTCAATGTTGATTCCTTTAGAGTAGTCAGAAACAACTTAAGCCTATGAGCATCCATGGTGTATTCATAGCTTCTACAAAGAATGTCAAACTCAAACATGAATGTGTCTGGGTCCTCTATTACCAAGCCATAGAACTTAGGAAGGACTAAAGTAGGAATTTCTTGAGGTTATTGATATAATATAGTCATTGATGGGGAATTCAAAAGTTGGGTGATTAGGTCTTTCCATCCTTAGCTAAATCCTTGGTTAATAGATTACCAAACCAAGTAGATCAACAAATTGGTTTTGATCAAATGGGTCCATAGGTGGAGGAATACTCAGATGGGAAAATATGTCATAAAAGGGATTTGGGTCAACCAGTTCTTTTGAGGAAGAGGAAGATGAGGGTGCTAAGATTACAATTGCATCAACACAGAGGTTTTTTTCTTCTTCTTTTTGGTAAACAAAGATCTCACCTAGCTAGTTTCCAGGATAGGGGTCATTAGGAATGAATATCCATAAGGCATCTCTTCTTATTTCTCTATGTGTGCAATGGTAAGTTAGTAAAAATAGTGGCTCTTAACTTATCAAACTAAAACATTTTCTTGAAACAATCTACTACAAAAAAATGACTACTAAAAATGATTGCAAATGTCTTCCCAGTTTGACACCATCCCTAGAAACAGTGCCAAAATGTTGGTATCCTTCAAAGACTTAAATAACTAGGCTATAGAACCTTAACTCATGGACTAGACATCCATGCCATGTAACTATCTCATTCATTTCATGTCAACCTAGGGATGTATTACTGGAAATGGGTCTACAAAATGTATGTACTAGGACTTCACTTTGTAGCCACACTTCTACAACTAAAAAGGAAATGATGCTGGAAATAAAATGTATGGAAAGAAATAAAATGAAACATTCAAAACAACTATCATCTAAACTAAATTTAATTTAACAACAAAAGTGAAATGTATTGACAACTAGAAGGAACTACTATGCTAGCTTTAGCTGGAGGAATAGTCACATGAAGTATTTCCTAGTGGCTACAAGAATAGTCAACTGTCAAATGGTGGCTAACTATTTAATGCAAAATAACCACTAACTAATACAATCATAATACTCACTAAGTGGCCCCCCTTACTGAGTTTCCTATAAACTCAAGGATCTACTACAGACTCAAAATGTCATTTTATTTCCATAAGTGTTGTCACATGCTACAGAATTGAAAACTACTTTCTCTATAAAACTAAAATCTAAAAGATACAATGGTTGTGTCCTCTCTCCCAACTAACTCTTTGAAAGTGTTCCTATGCCTTATTTATAAAGGAAACTACAACTAACCTTATCTACCAACATACCCACTCCCATGCTAATAGGAAGAGCATTGATTTATTACAACCTGAAACAGGGAGTTATACTTGGAAGTAGAAACAGTCAAGTTTTTTTCTTGATACAAACAATATAGCATAACAATTTACTCCCTAAATCTACTCTTCATTATGAATGTCATTAAGGTTCCATCATTGATCTTTATGACTATTTGAGGGAGGTTGTTGAATCTTTCTTTGCTTGGAATTTTTCTTCAATCAACTGCTTGTTGAAACATTCTTTGTTGCAAGTTATTTTGACTATTGATTTGTTCTTCTACATGACACTGTTAGATTGCACAAAAAATAGGCATACCACATCAAATAAAACATCTATTAATTAACTTGCATAATTACCATGAATATTTAACATAACAATAAAGGCCATGCATTAAGTTCATTTAGTAGTCCAATAAATTTATCAAAAAGTCATCATAAGAGATCAAAAAAGGTATGAAAACCTTACAATAGTCTAATAATTTTCTAAGGTACTTCTAAAAACATAAAAACATATGACAAGAATGATCCATTAATTGGGCTTATCAAAAGTTAGGTTATCTTATGTCTAGGGTTAGGTAAGGGTCAAGGTTAGGCCATAATTATGATTAATATTCTAAGATAATACTTGGAATTATGTTAGTAGTTTAATTAGACATATTGTTAGGGTTAGGGTGTAGTTAGGATTAGGGTTAGTATTGCAATCCAATTATGATTCAGTTAAGTTTAGAGTTAGTGTAGGATTCATATAGGGTTGGTTCATAGGGATAAAGCATCATTTTAGGGTTAGGATTCTATGACAAACAAATTGATTTTAGTTTTAGTAATAAGGTTAAATTACAATTAGGGCTCAAATAAAATTAGGATTAATATTCAATTAGGGTTACCTGCTTAGGGTTTAATTATCATTAGGATTTAATTAGGCTTAGAATTTAATTAGGTTTAGTTAGAGATAACATCAAGGTTATAGTTAGAGTTAGGGTTCAAATACAATTAGAGTTGTAGTTCAATTAGTGTTATGGTTCAAACACAATTAGGGATAGAGTTCGACTAGGTTTAGATTACAATTGACTTAAGGTTATAATTAGAGCTAGATTTTAGTTACAATTAGGGTTAGTATTAAAATTAAATTAAGTTTTTTTTTAGGGTTAGAGTTACTATTAGGATTCAAATGGAGTTAGGTTCATGATAAAGCATTATTGTAGGGTTAGGATTATTTAACAAAGCTTTAGTTTAGGGTCAATAGTAAGATTAAATTAGAGTCAAGGTTAGTTATCAATTGAGTTAAGACTAGGAGTTAATTAGGGTTAAGGTTGAGTCATGGGTCAGTGCACAAAGATGGGGGACTAGAAAGGTCTTAAGACGCCACTTTGTTTTTTTGAAATCAACAAACTCTAAACTTCAGCGAGAAAATCAAGATAGTTACACTCAAAATTTGAAGATGCGACAAAACACGAGTTGTAGCACTTTGTATCTAGTTTCTATAAAACTAATTTGTTTTGAAAATGGTGAAGATTAAGAGCCTCAAAAGGGGGAGAAAACAAAGTGGTCCTATTTTTTCTTAAAAAAATATAAGATAGCGTCTGGTGTGCTCCCCCTAAAACACCATTTTATTTTTATTTTTTTTAATCACTTCAGTGAGATGTTTGCTAACATCACATAGTTTATTACAAATGTTTCAGCTATTTTGTTTTATGAATGTATGGTTTTTTACAAATTTTTGAAGTGGACACATCCTGAAAATGTGAAGTTTGAGCATTCTCCTCTAGAAAATATTAAAAAATTGCAAAAAAATATTAAAAAAATTATTCTTTTCTAGATGTGTATAATGGAGTCTAATTTCTAAGATGTAATTTGTTTTAAAATTTGAGGAATGAGCCAAAATCTATGCCCGAAATACTACATGTTGATTTTTGACAAAAAAATAGACATATAAAAGAAATTAGATGTGGAAAGCTTAACGTAATAAAAACTTAAAATAAATTATATGGTTAGATAGCTAACAAAGAGCTTAACAACATCATGGTGTTTGATTTTGTCTACATTGAACCATGTGCAAACCTGACAAGACGCATGAATGAAAATGTGAGAATATTTTGTATATTTTTTTTAAAAACACATCTAAGGCCTATTATAGTCATCGAAGCGTAAGGCTTAGTGTTTTCCAAGGTAGTTAAATTGGCATGCACCATATATGAAAGGTTGATAAATGTAAAAAATGCTCTCCATATGGTGTGCACAAAATGCAGTAAATGCATTTTTTTACTATTAAGTCACAATTAATCCCTTAACATGAATATATACATGAAAATAATATTTAAGTAGTGTCACATTTCTATATGTGTTTTTACATTCTTATACTTTTAAAGTTACATTTTATTTATATATTGTTAGGATGTTTGAGAGTGGTTTTATATCTGTATAGTCCTAAATTGTAAGCACTTGACTTGTGGTCAATTTGAGGACCATTTTGTGCCCACTTTAGTATATTTTCTATGGTAGGACATCATATAGCACTTAAAGGATACCTAAATTCAAATATGGGTGCTCCATTCCTTTCAATCTTTGTTTAACTCGAGGTTGGTCCTTATTTCTAGGTGTGTTCCTCTCTTTTCCATCCAATCCCATAATTCATTTCTTCACCCAGACCCTATACACTTATTTTTTGGCATGTGTGATCCACTTCAACCCCAAAATGAGCTATTATTGGAAATCCTGCATTCACCTTGCATTCTTGGCACCCAAATCAAATCTAGGTTGATTCTCTCAGGGATATGTCACTATGTCCCAGGAGAATGGGGCCTAAATTTGGCTCGAAGGCCCATGACATGGTTCTGGGGGTAAACCTGGTCTTGTGGTCAACCTGCTTAATTCTAACTCCCTGAAATGATGTGAGATGTATATAAACCCCCTATCTCTCCTCATTTTCGATTTAAGTTCAATTATCAAGCATCCATTATCCACTATCAACAATCAAGTGTTCAAATTAGCAAGTGCAGACAAGAAAACCAAGAATTTAAGAGCCATCAAATTCAAGTACTCAAGTAGTCATCATTATAAAGCATTCAAGGTGTTTTCCTCCATAGAACTAGCTTCTTTCCCCATTGGAGGCCAAGCATAGGAGTTTTCTACCAAGGAAGGAGATCCACATTTGTCTATCATCATTCAAGTCTTCTCTCTCTTCTCCCCAATCACAAATTGTGGCGAATTACAACATCTATTCCATAAGGTTTTGTATTTTCATGATTTTCTTTTAGGTTAATTTGTTTAGTCAAAAAGTTATTGCATCAACATACTTGATCACATTATAAGAAGTATTTGCATCTACAAGGTATGATACACTTCATTTTTTAGATCTAGCCTCTATTATATGACAACATGCTTTCCCTTTATTATATTTCATTTTAAGGTTGATTCCTTAATAGGGGTTCGACTAAGGCAAACCCCTTTTTTAACCTTCTTTCCAATTTTTTTGTGCACAGGAACAAGTTACAGAGCCACAGATTCAAATATGGGAAGAACAAGAATAGTCATAGGTTATGTGAAAGTTTAAGCCGAAAACATCGAGGATACATTGCCAAACTGGACTTGTCCTAGGGACATGTTAAACTGGACTTGTCTTGACCACTTTCTTCTCAAATTTTGTCATAGGTCTGTTTCGTCATCCGATTCCATTTATGCTAGTCTCAACTCATTATCAATGTGTTTCAATCTATTTTTATCAGTTTTCAATGACTTTCTTAATATATCATTTACATCTTTCTATCTTATCATTTCCAATCCCATCATTTACATATCTAAGGAAGGAAATACCATATCCTCATTGAGTGCTTAAGTTACCTTCTTGAGCTTTTGGGGGGTATCTTCCTTCCTAATGTGAAAATAACACGGTGGGGAGTGATTGTTTACCTACATATCCTATTGCTTCCTAGTACCCACTGTACACTTTGGTGAGCCTGAATCATAACATTTCCATTCTGATTTTAATGTTAGATTTCATCTCATTAACTATAGAATTCACTAAATTAGACTGGCTACCAGTGAGAGCCTTTGCAAAAGTTTTTCTAGTGTTTGATTTTGAAACCCACTTTTCATCCTTCCCAGAGGCAAGGTCTACCCCTGAGGGTCAATATCTTTTGCCATAACTTCTCACAAGGGAACCACATGAAAGCAAGGGAACATGGAACACACAAACAAGGACACTACATAAAAGTAAGGAAACATGAAACTAACAAGGAAAAGAAAGCTTACACAATCCCTAGGTAGGTTGCTTGATATTCACACTCCCACATGATCAGTTATTTGTCCTCAAATCCTTCCAACATATCCTAGGTATTTGCACAAAGCTCCATCTTCATAACATTTTCTCCCACTCCAACACTATGGTGATTGTAGACGCTTTGACAAGTGTAAATGTGATCCCCTAGAAAATTCCAATTTCTCATATGTTCAACCATAGATTATTATAAATTGTAAGGTTGATATTTATTGGAGGTAAGTCTTTTCAATCTCTACCATTGATGTATCTATTTCATTTAGTACTCCTCACTAAGGAGAAATTTACTTGTCTAACTAAAAAAAATTTCAACTTAGATTCCACAAATAATCATAATCTTATTTAGGAAAAATAATTTAAAGGATCTTTTGCAAGTCTTCAGGTAAATATGTGTTAAAACCATAGTAGACAGTGATCTTACCAAATTTTATATATGAATCTATTTAAATAGTAGTTTTATTGTTAAATTATTGAAATAAATAATATCTTAGGTTTTCTACACTATAGAAGGCACTTTTCTTATAAATTTTAGATTGGTAATCATTAACCATTCACTTAAATATGAATTGTATACTTATATAATTTATATAAATTAATCACTACAAATTTATTTCTACATCTATGTTCATAAGAAATCAATTCAAATTCTTCCCTCCTAAATCTTGCAGCAGCTTCAAATGGTGCTCAGTTCCAATCCATATTTATAGTTTCTTACACTGTGTTAAATATACAAATTTTATAGTATACAGGGCCTTCAAAGTCGTTGTAGTATAGTGGTGAGTATTCCCGCCTGTCACGCGGGTGACCCGGGTTCGATCCCCGGCAACGGCGTTTTGAAATTTTAGTTTGCTGCACTGTTTCTCTCACTTTCAGGAAATTGAGAACACAGTGCATGCAAGCTCTTTTAACTTTTAAATGTTAAGGATGCAAGTGTTTTTGAGATTTATAGCCGGCAAATAGAGACTGAATTTTGTTGTTAGTACATCTGTAACAAATTCGAATGCTTTTACAATTTATTTGTTAAAGTGTTTTATTTGTTATGGAGCTTTCCCCTGAGTGAGTGAGTATAATAAATTAAATTATTAATTTTAGTGCATTTTATGTTTCTATTTTGGAAGAACAGCTGCTGTTCTTGTCCGGTACAGTGCACAAAAGGCAGTTGTAAACTGTACCATTACGCTAAAGCTTGAAATTATTATAAATGGTATGTAAATACAAATATTGTTTTCCGGATGAATTTTCATGAATAAAAATTATTTTAGTTGTACAACTGTAAAATAGAAATACTAATATTATGGCAAAAATTATTAGAACTAAATCAGATCCCGGAGAAGTTATTTCGATTGTTGACTCCGGTGCTTCTGTTCTAATTTCCAGGTTCCCCTCTCAAGAAGACTCCTGCAACCATTTGTGGAATACAAACAAACAACCTTTTCAGAATCTTCAATCTCAGGAAGAAAAATAGATGAATGTCTCTGCCAGAACTAAGGGAATTGTCTTTAAATAATGTGATGGCACTTGTACCTTCCTAAGTTCTTGATACCACTTGATGCTAGCTGCACACTTCCTAAGCCCCATGAGAATTCCACCTGCTCTACGTGAAAGCAAATCAGGGTTATCCATTTGTTTTAGTCCAACTGCAACAATTGATACCAATGACTACCTACACCGTAACACTATAGCCTAACCTACAACAAAATATACACAACAATGGAGACCTACTCTTAATGCACCCTATCACACCAATTGGACAACATTGAACAATAAACACACTCATTTTGCATATGGTATATTTTTACATGCAAGAACTTGTGCTTCCCTTGTTCACATCACATACACATACATACATACTCAACTCCTCAATTGTACACACAACCTCTCCCTCCATCTCTTTGAACTCTCCCTCTCACATGCAACTTTTCTTCTTTTGTTACTCACACATACAACCTCTTTCTCTTGCCACACTACCCAATCGATCTTGTGCATGCTCTTCAACTACTTTAGCTTGCTTACAACCTCTTCCCTCCATGCATGTCTTTTCTTAGCTCCTTGGGCATTTTCATCTACTGCAATCTTATTGGGCCTCTATTGTCTGCAACTCTCTGCCTTGCCTATAACTAAGCCCCAACGGCTTCATCATAACTTATGGCTTCCTCATAACTTTCCTATTATTCCTCCTCAATTGAACTCCTTGTAGCTTGTCAAATTGGTAACTCCTTTCAATTGCTATTCCTTTTTTATTACACTCCATCCTAGGGGTCTTGTTCAACTCTCTTCTTTGGCTTTCAATAAACAAACTCACCTCAGTTCCTTGTCGTCTTCTAAATTCTCACACACCCTTCAACGCCTTCTGCACGCCTCTTCCTTTGATCCTACCAAAATTCTTGACCATTCAAACTCATCTACCTCCTCATCATCTTCTATCATGCCATCAATATCTAACCGCCAACATTCTATCTAGATCTCCTCGACATCTCACATAATCATTATTCTGCACACTTAGGCTTCCAATAAATGTTGAAAGGGTACAATAATCCTCTCAATGGCTCCTTCCAACTCATTCATGCCAATCTCCATCCTACATTTTTCCCTTGTACAATTAATACACACATTTGCAACCTCTTCATTATCCTTGCCACCTCTTTGATATTAGCAATAAATGTCTATCCGTATCATTCATGGCCTCTATTTTTTTCCTAAACTTTTGCATCCATCTTTACTACCATCACTGCTTTCCCTGAGAAACTTTTCATGCTGTCACTTCAACCATTTTTTCACTAAATCGTGGCCTTATATGGCCACTCAAACCATCCTAGCTACCACTTGTTTTCCCCACAATATCATTGCTCCATTGTGACTCCTCTATCACCATTCTTATATTGTCTTCGCCACCTCCTTCTAGCTATTTGGTCTCTTCCTTGACCCCTTTGTGCACAGCACAACAATGTAGCCAATATACATCCCTCCTACAACACATCAAATTCTATCTACATGAATCAACATCAATAGCCACTACTTCCATCCTCGCCTCCTCATCTTACAACTCCTTCTTGTTTGAGCATTAGTAGTCCATTAGCAACCATGTGCTCTCCATTACATGATATAAACCCTTGTCAGATTTGCATCCTCCTCGATATAAAAGCACTCTCATTGTATCGTCTTATTGTATATGTAACTGCAACACCATCACTCCCTTCTCATGTTTCCTTTTCAACTCACTACCTCTCATTGCTACAGATTTTCATATTCTTGATATCTCACTTCTTTTACTACAAGTTACCATTGCTCCAAGGGAAAAACTCCAGTGGATACAAGTATCATCTTCTTCAACTATGACTTCTTGTTGCTGCAAGTAATCCAATTCCCACTCTCTTCTTTGCTACATGTCTCTTGGATGCAAGTAGCCACCTTTGCTACAAGTGCATCTACACTATGGCAACTCCTCCACCAATGGTGTACATGAAAAGCATTAACAATTGCAAGTGGAAAGCATCTGTGGCTGCAAGTGCAAGAAATCTTATAAATGATCAACTCCGTGCCTCTATTTCATGTCAATTGTAAAGACCCATGATGCTACTAAATCATATGTACTAGGTAATAAAATATGTGATCCCCTTCTTATGAGTATTTAGAGGTCTCTTCAGTTTCTTCCTCTTTTGACACTTCATTGGAATCGACATCCTTTGCTAATGCTACCCTCGGCCTCTTACCTATTGGACTCTCATGCACCTATACATATTGCTATAGAATCTTCTCCTTGAAGTGCTCCTTTACTTTTCTCCTCTTTTTGCATGTTCTAATCCACTATTAGTCATCCATCTCCACTTTCTCCCCTCTTCTCTCACAACGCAGTCTTCTATATCCAGGTCTTCTTCCAAATATTTGTATGACAAATCTTCCTCCTCAAGTGTGAGCTTCTCCTCCTATGGGCTCAACTCTATGCTCATGATGAACTTCTATGACTCAATCATCCTCTCATCTTCTCTAACCTCCTTGGATGTTACTTCTTGTATCTTTCACACAATATCATGCACATTTTTTTGCTTTACGTACTCATCTAAAACCTCCTCGCTGCTTGGTGCCTCTACTTGCAACATTTCACCTACAACATCCTGTCAATTCACCTTAGTTACATTCTCTTGTAACAACTTTGTTGGATGTTGCAGTATTTTGTACACAAGCTACTTGCTCTTCCACCGCATCTCCTTGCAAACCTCTCTATCATCTCACACTAGCTCAACTCGAAACTTCTCTACCATTTGCTATTACTCCCACTAGCAACATCTCTAGAACTATATTATCTTCCCTTGCAACTTTGTGATTACATTCCTTTTCTGCTACATCTACTTGTAACCTCTTCTACACAACATCCTCCCTATTTTGTTTCACCAAATTGTGGTGCAATTCCTATGCATCATTTTCTCTACACCATTTTGTTACACACACTTGTATCACTAAAGCTATAATTACTTGTAGCTCCTTAATGATGTCCTATATCATCTTTACAAACTCACACGTGGACTGGTCCTTCACTACACTTAATGTAGAACTTGAGTTGTGTCTACTTGTAGTACCTAAATTGTGCCTACTTGCAACTCCCTTTGAAACTCCTGTTATCCCCTCAAGATGCTACAATTTGTAGGTTGCATTCTCCTTGTTCTTATCCGTGATAACTCTGTTCTTTTCCCCACCATCCACATGGTTTTCCTTGGCTACACATGGTACTTTGATACTACTTGACATAAGTTGCATCCTATCTTGCAACCACATAAGAAGCAAATGCACACTACGTAGAAAGTAAACTAGATTTTTGTAGCAACTCATGCCTATGATAGCCTACACATTGAGACTACTACCCAACTTGCAGTAAATACACACAACAATAGAGAGCTACCCTTAATGCACCTTATCACACATATTGGACACCACTGAATAATAAACATAAAGAATAACTTTGTTACATGTAAAATATTTCTTTCTTTACGTGCAAGAAAATGTGCTTCTCCTATTCACACCCACATACATGGACACTCAGTTCCTTGGTTGTACATGCACTCTTATCCCCTCTCTCTCAGATCACCTTTCTACCTACACATGACCACTCACTCACTCATTGCTCCCATGTTACTGCTCTTCTCTTATTTCTCACACATATAGCCTCTTTCTGTTACCACATTGCCCAATCAATCTCGTGTCTGCTCTTCACCTTCTGTAGCCTACTCACATCCACTTCCCTCCTTTTTGGCACCTCTTCTCTCAACTCCTTCGGTAATTTCTTCTGCCTTACTCTTACTACAACTCTTATTGTATACAACCAAGCCTCAACAACTCTCCTACTATTTCCCCCTCTTGGTTGTACTTCTTGCAACTTATTGATTGACTCCTCTCAATTATTGTTCCTTCTCTCTTAGAGGAAGGTGCGATTTAAGGATGATACAACATGTGATGAGATGAAGCAGCAATGGAAGAGAACGGAATTGTCGTAGTAGTGGAAATCATGAACACTTCAAAAAAAGAATCCGACAAGGAGTAGGAGTGGAGGAAGTAGAAGATAGCTTAGATAATGCTATTGAGGAGAAAGTGTAAGATGGGATATTGGGTTAGACAAGCGGTTGGATGGTTTAAGGCAGAGACACAAGATGACAATGTTCTAGAAATTTATATAATATTAGTAGGAACAACATTAAGTACAATAGTTTTGTAAGAGCTAAAGGTGTAAATTGATTATTGAGGTTACATTTGCATGCACATCATATCTAATATTTTGTAACATTTCCAGCTTGACTAGATTGATCAAGATAAGATTAAGCAAGGAATCAATCAAATTAGTAAGAATCAAGAGATCATCTCCATTGATTCCACTTTTTGCATCTAGGAGTTGTTGTTGGCCTATTTTAGTCTCTTGGAACTTAAATAGCCTCATAGATGTCCTTCGGAATGTTAGATCATCTCGAGTCTAATGTGGTAAAAGTTTTCCCATTCACATCGCATGAAAACTTTAGGGTTTCTGTTTCACTGGTGTTGGAGTTTCCAGGCCTGGCAAGAAAATAACACCTTGTTAACCTGAGCTTTATCCCGATGCAGAGCATGCTGCAGGAAAAACAAAGAGATGCATTGTATGTTCCAAGGGCTCGTACACACCTTCCTCACATGTTCAAAGTTCTCCAAAATGCAGGTTCCACATGGTCTGCCCTATGCACCTTACCAAATCTGTGTTTCCATTTAAAAGGTCTGTTGAATCACCAAATCTCTGTTCAAACAGTGAAAATACTGAAATAACCACTGTATTTTCTAATCGGGTGTAAGGATTAGTAGGGCATCTAATTGGGTAATCCAGACATCATCAAGAGCCCATAAAACCCTTGTTAAACCCTCTATAATTCTCCAGGAATAATAGAATTCAATGGGTAATATATTTTGGAAATATTGACGAATTTTTACCTGTGGCAGAGGAGGCTGGGATATCATGTGATTAGATATTTGGATCAATGAAAAATATGCTCAACTTTTATATGCCAAAGTTACATGGTGCTAAAAAAAGTTGTGTCCTAAAATCCTCAAGAGCAGCTGGTAAATGCTATAATTTGGCCATTTTTTTGGAAGTTCTATAAAGGACTTCAACTTCTAATCTCTTGGGGAATAAATGCTTAGTAGCAATGGAGCAATGATGTGATAGATACTCTGTAATCCAGAGGATGAACCATTAATCTTTTGTTTAGCGGCCATTCTTGTCTTGAGACAAGGTCATTAAGGAGATCAATTAATTGGGATTATGTGCTAAAGTGTCACGTGATATGAAATTAATATGAAATTTGCATACATATTGCCATTAAACTGTGAAATAAATGTCTGCAAG
Source organism: Chamaecyparis obtusa (assembly GCA_027943335.1). Lineage (NCBI taxonomy): Eukaryota > Viridiplantae > Streptophyta > Pinopsida > Cupressales > Cupressaceae > Chamaecyparis > Chamaecyparis obtusa. The sequence goes on along the minus strand of BSBK01005867.1, from coordinate 817,044 downwards.
CTGGCCAGCCTAGCAAGAAGAGGCAAACATCAACTAAACAGTCCTCATGAAGGCAAATGAAAGATACAGATTAAGCCGCTTATTTTCTTAGTCCATTGGATTAAGCTCAATCAATGGGCACGATTGCTTCTTCAGATATTGAGTACTTGCATATTTATGTACATTGACCATTATAAGCTTAATACTTGTGCAAGAGATCTTGGATTGTTGGTATGCAGGAGTTGTTTAGGGTATTTATGGACAAAAACTGATTTAGATCCGTCTCCCACAAATCTTGTCGCTCGGAGTTTACATTCTGGCATCCACAAAATGAAGATAAACTTTGTGCATTATTAAGATATGATGTTCATTCCAACCAGTTTCGAAAGTGATTCGGGAAATTTGTAAGTTTTAGCGAAGTTTAGTTGAGCTATAAATTTGTAAATTTTAGCTGAGTGATTTTGTGATCGTTGATTATAATGCTTCTTTAGATTATTGATCTCTGTTGGGGTTCTTCTTGGTGTTTTCTAGGATGGCTTTCCTACCAACTTTTTTATTCCTTCTTTAGCATTAAGGCTACAATTACTTCCATACTTACAGCATGTGCATTCCTCATGGTTCTCTTAGAATTTGATTCATCATTCTAGAATTACTTGTTAGAATTTGTCAGGGTAATGTTTATTAACATCTTTGGGGAGGTTTCCATATTGTTAAAGTCAGGTTCTGTTAAGTCAATCAGCTAAATGGACCGATTTAATAGTTCTAATTGTACAAATGAAAACAACATGCTCAAACATTTGAATGACCCATATGATTATGATACATTCTAGTCATCACTGACACCCAAAACTAGGGACATGCTAATATGGACTTCAATAGGTATGAAATAACTTAGGCATTCAAACTGCCTTTGACATTGCAGTGAAGCATCATACGTGCTCAAACATTTGAATGACCCATATGATTATGATACATTCTAGTCATCACTGACACCCAAAACTAGGGACATGCTAATATGGACTTCAATAGGTATGAAATAACTTAGGCATTCAAACTGCCTTTGACATTGCAGTGAAGCATCATATGTGTTATCAAAAGGTGATTCAGCAGCCTCATTGAACAATTAGCAAAAATAGCCCAATTCGTTTCGTTAAGTATGAAAGAAAGCAAGCATCACCAAGAGATGACCTTTTACCAGTTTATTGTGATTATGAGAGGTTTGATCATCTCATGTTCATCAATAAAAATGACTATTTGTGCAGCCAAACAAATCCTCACCAGCTTCAAATGCAGTTGTTGACATAGAAATCGATTCAATCACTTATTATATCCATTTAATAATATATAGTTTGCCAGTGCTCTCGCATTGAAAAAGGACACTAAAAATGAATTAAGAGGAACAAGTTCCAAAAATTTTAACCAGATTGGTATGAAGAAACTAATACTGAACAAGTTTATAAAAGCAAAAATTAATACAAATGCTTTCAAATGCATCCTTATGAGGAATTCTGGAACAACTGCGATGTGTCAAAACAAATAAAGAATTGGTACAATAAATAATGCTTTGGGATTGTTGTGGAAGTCAGAAAATAGCATCCATCATAACTATTAATGGTACTTAGTTTCTATACATTTCTTTTGATTTCACATACATTGCAAACCAATCGAGAGTTCCTCAAGATTTCTCAGCTTGGTTTGAAATTTCCAGTCATGTAGACAAATTGAATGGTGATCTGTAGTTTCACCTTACAAACCCATATGGTAGACACTCTTTGCAAGTACAATTGGAATGGAATAGACTACTTATTCCAAGTACAGTTCAGATGGAACAACCTGCTTATTCCAAGTCACTACCTACTCCTTCCATAGCTTTCAAACTCCTCGGCCTCTGTATCAATCACATACTGCATTTTTTAGGACAAGAAACAGAAAATTTGTCTAACAAAAGTTGGCATCCACTCAATAAGAAACAGCTGATGAAATAACTAAAAAATTACCTTTCTTGTGGATTTATTTTCCCTGACTTCATACCGTTCTTGAGAAACATCGCTAAGCCAAAAACCAGGACTAACATTCTGAAAACAAGCATGCAATTTACAATATATGTAAGTGCTTCACTTATGATAACTAATATTCTTTAATAATCAATAACAATCCACCATGGCATGCACTCATTGCAAGATCATTCCAAATAAAAGGGTTGTCTGGCAATCTAGAAAGATACATAATCGTTGTTGTCCAAAAGAAAACAGTATTTATTTCAACTTCAAAGCACATTTAAATTTCCCTAAAAAGATGGACCATAGGCAAAAGTTTAAAAGACATCTAAAACTTTCTTATAATACAGCTTTAAACGGTGTATTATAGAAAGGAGTTTAAAGCAATTTCTCAGCAGGAATTCAACAAAGATTGATTGGAGAAATATAGACTTAAACAAAAAATATCAGGGGAAAGACACAAGTTCTCAGGAATAACAGTTATGAAATCACATTTTCAAAAAATTCAGTAAAGAAAATCAACAAATGGTATGCATTATTGGGTTTTCTTAAAAGAAAAGAAAACGCCCTTTTTACAATACATAATTTTCATCTCTAAAGTATATGAGCAAGCTCGGTGTATATGAACATGGACCATTTAGGAAATAAGTATTCCAAAGCAATCGGCTAGAAACAAGCAACCTTGGAAATTTTCAAAATCTAGGACAATCCCAAAAAAAATATAATCCCTTTAAAATAAAAGGCAAGAAAAGCACAAGATAAACACTCACATCTATTGTGTTCTGAGTACACTTGAGACGCTTTTTGGGTCTCAGTGGCAACTTTGAGCCCTTTATTGCCAGGAAATCTTCCTCCTTCTCTCGGAGAGATAGGCTTAGGCTCAATTTTGGCCAAACAAAAGTCTCCAGATTCAAGGGCTTGTTGTCTTGCATTGTGTTCCTTCCCTGTGCATTATTGTTGTTCCTGGTGCACATTATATGACTCATCGGATGCTGTGACCTATTACTTCTTTCTGTAGGAGGTGTGGGAGGTGGCAAGGAATGAGAGCTGTTATTGGAGGGCAGTGTTATCTCTTTATTAAGAGTTGATTGGATTTGATGACACTGTTCTTGTGGGGAACAGGGTATTTGATCACACGGTTCCTGTGGGGAACAGAGGATTATTCCTGCAGCAGCATGTCTGTCCACACAAATGGTGGATTTATTCTCCATAACCTTCTCGTCCTCCTTTACTTGTGGCTTCTTCCATCCCGTACGCTTGCGTACTCCCCATTGAAAAAGCTCACCACAAGAAATTGGGTTCTTTAATGTTGTTGTCATCTCCACTTGAATAAACAGCAAGATCACTCAGATTTCTGAAAGCGAAAAACAAAACCCTCAAATTCTTAGAGAAATAGAAAAATCGATGGTAAAATCTTGAATCCGTAGTTATGAAGCAAAAACTCAGGAATTTATACAGGTTACGCATGAAAGCCCTTAATCCCAATGTTTAAAGCCAAAAAGGAATGAAAGCTCTACAAATCTTCCATTCTCTGTGCAAAATACCAAATTCCACTAACTCCAAAATGATTTTTTCTTGTCAATATTTCATGACGATCTCTAAGAAATCCATTCACCTTTAAACCATCAAAAACAATTTTTACCCTCCTAGCAAGCTATCTGACCACAAATAAATAAAATCTACTCGACAAAACTTCAATCATCAACTTAAACGTACAAATGGAGACATCTCCAGTAATCAAAACTTACTGGATCAAAAAAAAAATGTTGGCTAGCATGCTACGACTGCTCAAGTGTCTGGCTAAAATTCGCCAAAAGATAACCACATTTAATGGAAAAAGTATTGACAGCGGAAGGATACCGTCTGATTTAGCAGTTGGGTGAATTCTTTATCAGAAGAATTCAAATAGTGAGCCAAACGTAGCACCACATTTGTAGAGACGGACGCATTTCATCCCGGATTTTTAACACTGCATTCAGATTTTCTTACCATTTTTACCTCCTCGGCCTGCAGTAAAATCTAGGAATGAAAATTCTGCATGCATTCATTGTCGACAGAGTATTTTTTAAGAATGAATATATATATAAGAATGCTGAATTTGTATAATTTAATCTATTAATAATAATAAAAATTAAAAAAATATTGATATTATATTAATATTTTTAAAAAATTTACTAATATTTAATATTGATATATCAGAACATTTTTTTTAATAGTAGTAAGATAAATATTAATAGTCAAGGAAAAAAGACTCATAATTCATTGTAAAAAAAAATTAAATTTGAAAATTTAAAAAATTATAATAAAATATTATGATTAAGTTTGTGTAGTCCTCTAATAAATATAGATGTAGAAATCAATGTGTAGTGAATAATTTATATAAACTATATAAGTATACAAGTCATACTTAAGTGAATGGTTAATGATTACCAATCTAAAATTTATAAGAAAAAGGAAAGTGCCTTCTATAATGTAGAAAACCTAAGATATTATCTATTTCAATATTTAACAATAAAAATAATATTTAAATAGATTCATAAATAAAATTTGGTAATATTGCTATCTATTATGGTTTAAACACATATTTATCATAAGTCTTGCAAAAGATCCTTTAAATTATTTTTTCTAAATAAGATTATGATTATCCGTGGAATCTAAGTTGAAAAATTATTTTAGTTAGACAAGTAAGTTTATCCTTAGTGAGGAGTACTAAATGAAATAGATACATCAATGGTAGAGATTGAAAAGACTTACCTCCAATAAATATCAACCTTACAATTTATAATAAATCCATGGTTGAACATATGAGAAATTGGAATTTTTTAGGGGATCACATTTATACTTGTCAAAGCGTCTACAACCATCGTGTTGGAGTGGGAGAAAATGTTATAAAGATGGATCTTTGTGCAAATACTTAGGGTTTGTTGGTAGGATTTGAGGACAAGTAACTAATCATGTGGGAGCGTGAATATCCCATGTGAGAAGTTGTGGCAGAAGATGTCGACCCTCCTATAGACCCTGCCTCAGGGTGAGATGAAAAGTGGGTTTCCAATCAAACTCTAGAAAAACTTTTGCATAGGATCTCACTGGTAGCCAATCTAATTTAGTCAATTATATAGTTAATGAGATGAAATCTAACGTCAAAATCAAAATGGAAATTTTATGATTCGGGCTCACCAAAATGTACAGTGGGAAATAGGAAGCAATGGGATATGTAGGTAAACAATCACTCCCCACTTCGTTATTTTCACATTAGGAAGGAAGATACCCCCAAAAAGGCTCAAGAAGGTAACTTAAGCACTCAATGAGGATATAGTCTTTCCTTCCTTAGATATGTAAATGATGGGAGTGAAAATGATAAGATAGAAAGATGTAAATGATATATTAAAAAAGTCATTGAAAACTAATAAAAATAGATTGAAACGCATTGCTAATGAGCTAAGACTAACATAAACGAAAATAAGATGACGAAATAGACTTGTGACAACAATTTGAGAAGAAAGTGTCTAGGACTGACCTCTAGTTTGGCGACGTGTCCCTGGGATAGATCCAGTTTGGCAACGTGTCCTCGATGTTTTCGGCTGAAACTTTCACATAACCTATGACTATTCTTGTTCTTCCCATATCTAAATATGTGGCTTTGTAACTTGTTCCCGCACACATAAAAATTGGAAAGAAGGTTTAAAAGGGGTTTTCCTTAGTCAAACCCCTATTGAGGAATCAACCTTGAAATGAAATATAATAAAGGAAAAGCATGTTGTCATATAACAAAGGCTAGATCTAGAATATGAAGCATATCATACCTTGTAGATGCAAATACTTCTTAAAATGTGATCATGTATGTGATGAACTACAACTGATTGAATACCTGAATGAGATCACCGAGTACTGAAATGTTATGTAAGATAATTAAATCAGTCATTTTGCTGTCATTGATGTCAACTAGTTGTGACAGTACTTATCATGATAGTTGTAAACATCTAAACATCTGTAAAAAGGAGAGAAAAGATGAAGAACTGAGATATCTACATGGAGAAAGATGGATATGACAGATGAGGATAAGAAATACTTTGGGTAACTTATTGATGAGTCTATGACTTCATAATGTTGACTTGATTATGTTGTATTAATCTATTATGAAGATGGAAGCAAAACTTTACAAGGCAATATTGTCGGTTGATGAAGCACTTCAGTATACACCGAGTAGTTTAGTGTTTATCGAGAGATAGTATTAACCGAGCTTGTGTTCACCAACGTATTTCTTTGTTAACTGAGTATGGATGAAAGTATTAAATGCTTAATTTTAGCCGACATAAATTGATGAGCTGGAAATGGTTATGATTTTGAGATTGAGGATAAAGTTTATTATGAGATCCACGACTGACAAAATTCAGAGAAGATCTAGATGATGGAATTGAAACGTGTTATTGACACATCTGCCGATGAAGGTTTAAGAGGCAAAATCAATGAAGGAGATTAAGCGGCAAAATCTGATGGTTGATATGAAAATTATTTATTTGTCTATATAAGAGATATGAGTTTCTTTATTGAAACATGCTGGAAGAAAGAAGACTGCAGAGATTTCGCGTGAATACAGTTTCATGCATGCCTGATTAGACTGGTTGAAGAAGAACCGAACTGCAGAACAGTATCGAGCATCACAGTGCTATTACCGAGTGAAAGTAAGTTGAGGAAGTGAATTTGATATATTGATCAGAGGATTTGTATGGGCTTAGAATAGATCTGAACATCTGTAAATTGATTTTTATTGTAGTCAGATCAACTATTGTTTCAGTTTAACCATTGATACAAAAAAATCTCTTAACCGAGTGGACTTAACCATCTTATTATATGCCCTATGTCATTCAATGAATGTACATTTTAATCCCGTCAATCCCATAGTGAATGTTGGTTGAACGATAACTATTAGTCTTAAATCCTCTAACAAGGTCACACTTAACAGTGTGTTTGTAACCTTTAATAGGGTTGGCTCTTCATTGAGCTCACTTTAGAAGAGTGAAAATTATTTTGGGTTACCGGTCCCAGTGTTGACAAAATGGTCAGTGCTCCCCTCGAGATTCGTGACATAGTTTAACAACCTCCTGTGTCTTCTATAAGTCTAGTGGTTGTATCGAGCATTAACAGGTTGATCTTTTGGTGCAACGACAACCATTACTTGTAACAAGTGGTATCAGAGCTTGGTCACAGGTTCAAATCCCCTCGAGTAACGCTGAGGGGGAGATTGTTGACAAAATGGTTAGTGCTCCCCTCAGGATTCATGACATGGTTTAACAACCTCCTGTGTCTTCTATAAGTCTAGTGGTTGTATCGGGCATTAATAGGTCGATCTTTTGGTGCAACGACAACCACTACTTGTAACACCCAAGTGGTTTTTCCCTTAACAGGTTTTCCATGTTAAATCTTTGTGTTATGTGTTTTTGTGATGATTGATTTGTTGTCATACTTTACATATTGCATATTTGATTTTGTCTGTAATCACTATGAATTAATTAATTGGCAATCGGTAAAGGCACAGACAGTTTAGTACTTTATGTTACCGAGCTGCATAAATTGTTTAAAGTGATACATCTTTGTAATTGGGACTGTTGGATAACTGATCTAACTGATTCACCCCCCTCTTAGTTATTCTAACAATTGGTATCAGAGCAGATTGGTTGCTTGGAAAAAAGTTTTAAGGACTTCAGTAGAAAGATCACAAGATGTATAAGAGGGAGGTGTCAAAGCTAAACAAGGACAACTTTACTATATGGCAAAGTCGAATGAAACTTCACATATCCAGAATCGGAGATTCTACCTTGCATCTACTTAAAAATGGCTACTTACAACCACCGACTGGACCTTTGAACCTTGATCAATTGAAAGATCAACATGAACACAACATGACTATGATAGAGATTGTTGCTACTCTATTTGATGTTGAATTTGAGGATGTCAAAGATTGCATTACTTCAAAAGAAATGTGGGAAAAACTAGCTCAAGTCTATGGTGGTGATGTTAATGTCAAGAGAGCCTGAGCTGAAATCCTAAGAGGCAGGTTTGACGATATGAAAATGAAAGAAGGAGAAAACATAGTAAAATATACAAACCGAATAAAGGAGGTAGTCAATGCTATCAGAGGATCTGGTGGTGTCATCGATGAAGATACAATAGTAAGTAAAATTATAAGAACCTTGCTGCCTGCTTATGCAATTAGAATATTTGCTATACATGAAATGAGGTCTGCACCTAGCAACACTCTTACTCTTGATAGTTTGATTGGTAAGCTAACAAATTTTGAGTTGAACAACTTTGATAATAGTATTGTACCATTTGTTGAGTTTGCTTTCATGACTTCTCTGAAGATCGGTAAGTCTAGTAGTAGACATAATAGAGATAACAGTGATAGTTGTAGACACCTAAATTTGCTTACATAATTTAGTAATCACATTTAGTCTTTTCCTAGGACATCTTGTTAATTAAATATTATTTATTTAATTAATTTATGTCATCCCCTAGTTAATTAATTTAATTAATTAACTATAGCCTAATTAATTATCAAAATGACAAACCTATAGTCTGATAATTAATTAAATCCCTATTCCTCTATTAATTTAAATGGATACTTTTATCTAAGTAAATTAATTCATAAATCCCCTTTTCCTCCCACTTGGAATTAAATAAAATATTCAATTCTAATTCCCCCTATTAGCTAATAATCCATGCTTAGCTAATAATCCTCCACTCATTCTCTCTCCTCCCATCACATCTCCCTAATCCTCCACTTACCAAGCCTAATCACCTCCTAAGCATGTGCACAATCATAATCCAAGATTAAAGAATGCTAATCCACCCCAAAGTCAACCCCTTATGACATCACCTTCACATCCTCCAATGAGAAATCAAAAACCTCTTACACCTCTTACACACTTGTCCCCTCTCACACCTTCCAAAGGTGCCTCTCCTCTCATCCTCCCCCATTGTGACACTTGTCACAATGCTATGCATTTGAGAAAGCACAATCCATGTGCTCTCCCTTGGATGCATCTCCATCGTTGCTCACTCCTCTTTTGCCCCTTAATCTTAACTGTTCGTTTCACCCATCTTTCTATAAAAGAGAAGCTCTCCTCCTTCACCACCATTGAAGCAAAGTTATCATGCCATTTTCTCCATTGAAGCTTGAGCATAGCATTTGAGCACACATCCAAATCTTTGGACAAATCTTCTACATCTTGAAGGTTTTCTTAAGGGTTTTATATTGCTTTTGAGTGTCTTTGTCTTCATTTTGTAGGTCTAATCATAGGTGTTTATCTCATTTGTTTTGTTGAATGTTTAGTTTACTTTGCATTTTTTAACACTACATTTTAGGTACTTACATTTTGGCACGCCCGGTGGGACCCACTTCTAGGGTCATTCTTGTTCATCTTTTCATCATTTTCTTGCAAAAACTAACCCAAATACTAAAGTTTTTTGTTGTTTGAGTGCTTTGCAAGGGTTTTTTGAGTGTTTTGTAGGTTCAGGGCCGAAGAGGAGGCATTTGCGCAGACATTCCCATTTTTAGATTTTACATAGCAAAGACCTCCAGAAAATTTACAGTTTTGCGAGAACGCCTGTACGGACATGGGAACACAGATTTCTCCAAGGGAACGCCTATACGGCTTGTGGGAACGCATTCCCATTATGATATTTTATGATTTCTCATCTTTTTCTGCTCTTTGTCCTACTTCACCAGTGACTAACTGTACCCCTTTTTGCGGGATCGCATTCCCGCAATGCGGAATTGCGCGTTGACCAAGCAGGGTTGCCTGTGTACATTTTTGTAAGCCATAAGGCATTCACTGTTGTTTTTTTTGTAATTTTCGTCTTCATTCCCGCAACGCAAGATCGATATTTGACTATTGTGGGATTGCTTGTGTACCTTCTATGAGCCGTACGACTTCATTATTTTTCCTGAGTTTGACTTGCGGGAACGCCTGTACGGCTCTACGGGAATGCTATTTTTTATTGCAGGATTGTAGGTTTTTGTAGGAATGCGGGTTAATATTTTAAAATAGAATTAACTCATTTTTATTTTCGGTGCATTAAAAATAACAGTGTATGCCAAACAACACCTCATATTTTTGATTTGGGTTTAAAATGAACAAAGGTTAAAATTGAACAAGGCAAACATCACACTTCCTTTTGGTGCTTAAAATCAACTTACTCAATCTTGAATGCCTAAGGGACAAAGAATCAATGCGATGAACACTTCTTTTGGTGCTTAAAAATCGATCAAACACTATCTTCAATGCTAAAGGGAGTAAAAATTTTCTTTTTTTTGCAAATCAAATCTCTATTTTTTTCAAGCATTGTCATTTACATTTCAAAATAAAGAACCTTGCATGCTAAACACGAGTGTTTGATGTTCTAGAATAGAAAACACTTAGTCTTAATAGGTTCAATTTGGAATGAATACTTCTTGGCATGTTTGAAGGAGTGTTTTTCAACACTTCCTTAGAGCTTTTCATTTTTTGCATAAACCTTGTTAAAGTAAGCGATGTGGAAGCAATCCACTTGTATCTGTATCCTCTCCCCTTGCCTTCACGGATCTTGGGTGAAGAGAAAGATCAAGTTCGATTGACAACACTTCTAGCGAGGCCTGTCTAGAGAGAAGCGCTTCCTCTTTAGAGAACGACCTCAAACTAGTAATACCCCGACTGATATATAAACAAGGTGCTGAGAAAACTCTCACCTTATCTCGGCAAGCTCAGGTGAGGCGTGTTGATGGTATCCTGAGGTAGGTGAATATCCCTATGATTTCGGCATGGTCTTAAGTGAGTCACGTGCATACAAACTGATTGGGGGGATGCCACAAACCTTACTAGAAGCCATTAATCAGAAGCCTACCCGATCTACTCCCGAAGGTATCATAATCTTTGTGTAAGGATCGACCCGAGTGGTTTCCCAGGTCGCCTAAAGATTACTCACCATATGTATTCCTCTTTTGGGATATCAAGCTATGGGCAAAGGTTATGATACTAGCCTGTCTTGTAGGTAGAAAGTGCTTATATGTGTTTTCGAAAGTGACTTGACCTAGTAAAAACATCTGTTGAACATACACAGTTATCGGAATTACAAAGTTCTTTTTCCAAAAGAGATCATCTGCCTATATCCTGCAAGATTTCTTTGTCTCTTGTGAGGACTGTTTGTCAAGACATTATCCTAAAAGTGAATTCAAGTTTTGTTCGAAATCAAGCCTAGGAATACTTGCCGTAGTCACTTCCTAGTTTGATCTAATCCAGTGTCCTGAGAACTATTGCTTTTTATGATCCATGACCCAGACTGTGAAACATAAGAAAGCTAAGTTACCTATTCTGCATGCATATCGAGAAAAGAAAGTTATAGAAAGAAAGCTCAAAGATTGTCAGCATATTGTCACTGCAGCCCACGAAGAAGAAAAGTACCAAACCCGATTAGACAACATACAATATAACGCAAGGGTTAAATAGTTTGCTTTTCAAATCCAAGTTGATCACTGCTTTGTCATATTAGAGAGTGAAGACTAGTTGGTACAATCTCCTCCTCTTTCAAAACTATGAAAGTTGTCATGACATCCCCCATCCTAGTAATCCAATAGGTGCATTTCCATCATCCCCTTTTAGGAAGCATCATTTAGCATCATTGTCCCAAGTCATTATCCTAGATCCATATCATATCCAAGAACTCGCCTTGAGTTGTCCTATTCTTGTTTACACAAATCAAAATCTTGAAGCTTCACCCATTCGACTAAGCATTGTCTAGGGTAGCTAGTACTTGCTTTTGTGGACCTCATCATCTTGATCCAGAGATCAACCCACACTAGTAAGGATCCCATCATCCGAACATCAAAAGTCTATCCGAGGGTGACAATCCACACATTTTGATCCCCCCATTAGGAAAGGTAACCCATCTCAATCCTCTTCCCAATAGCATATCAATAAAAATCCTACATTTAGATCATCACTTAGTTCATCTCAAAATCCAAATCCCCATCCTTAGCATCATTACATCTGCATTCTCCCTCATCTTAGGACATTGCACTTTCATGCCTGCTATGACACGATCAAAGAAAAGAAAAGGGATGGATTCCAACCAAGCCACTACTTCGGCAGACCCAAATGATTCCATAGGCGAAATGGTGATGTATGACCCTCCGACATCAACAGTTCAGAATGTGTGGGAAGATCCCAGTGAGACACCCACTACTAACTCCATGGAGGCTTTCATGTGCCTCCCAGGACATGCGCAAATGGTAAGCGCAATCATCGCACAAAATCATCTGGCTATATTGGCAAACTATGTGCAGGAGGGTACTCCCATCCCACCTCAGTTAAAATCTTTTGACCCCACAAACCCCTTTCACATTCCCACTAACATTGATTCATTTCTCATCTAGCAAGTCCATGATCCAACCATGCAAGTGTCCCATACGGCCTCACTTATGCCACATCTTCTGCAACCTAGTATGGCGATCTCTACAAGTATGCCACTTTCCATCATGGGCCCACGACTCCCTGCCTCTTCCCAGATAGTCACTCAAGTGCAAGCATTCACCCAAGCCTCTACTCAAGCAGTGCTGCCTCCCGCTACATCAACACCTCTTTCACAAGGAGTCTCACAAACCACCCCACCTATATCCACCCCACAATCTCACTGCATGCAAGTGCCTCTCACCTTTATTGCTGGCACACAGGCCCAACAAGCCACCTTTACAATAGGAATGCAACATATGCCATCCCACAATCCTCCACCAACATAGCAAACTCCCATAAAAGCCCCCACGTTTGTGGCCAACTCTGCATCGCAAACCCTATCAAGAGTCCACACCGCCTGGAGCCTCAGCCAAGCACAAATGAATGCCATGAGCATACCCACACATGGCCAAATTTACCAAAAGGCTCACTAGCAACAAGCCTTCCCACAAGCAGCACCTCCACCTGCATTTACCAACTATTTTTCTATGCCATCCACTGCTCAGCAAACCAAACTTCCACAATCATAGCAACTCAGCACTACCCATCCCACTAACTCCCATATGCAACCACCTATAGTGCACACCCAGGCCACTATTCCCACTCTCAACAATGTGGGTATGCACCCATCTTATATTGGTCAAGCTCATCACCAATCCCAACCACAACCATTCTACCAACCTCCCCAGTAGCAGCAATACTTCCTGACCCCGCAAGCCAATCCCCTCATCTCGCAACAGCAAGCCTTGCCGCAGCACGTACCCACCTTGCACTAGCAATACGTCACTCAGCAAGCTAGCCAAAACCCCTTTCAGATGGCCTTTTCAACCAGACAATCCCCGTTCCCTTTCTCACCATATCTCCCCTTTTCACCTATGCCATTCGACCCATTTTCACTGGGAGTACCCGCTCCAGCACTTGCCAAATTAAAATGGGAAGAAATGAGAAATGCTATCAAAGAGCTTAAGATTTGTACTAAGACTAAGACATTCAAATTTGAGGAGGTTTGTCCGTATTCATTCGACAGATCAATCACAACAATCCCCTTCCCTAAACATTTTGAAATGCCAAAAGTTTGACAAGTATCGAGGGAAGGGTGATCCAGTTAACCATGTCAAAGAGTTCTACATGGCATGCCAGGAGGTGGCATTTAACGACATATTTCTCGTATGACTCTTCCCCAAGAGCTCAAGAGGGCCCGCCCTTGAATGGTTCTACAAAATACCTTACGGTTCTATTTCCACATTTCCAGAACTTTCAAAAAAGTTTGTTGCTCAGTATGCACACAACATCAAGAATGAGCTCACCCTATTGGAATTGTGCAATACCAAATAGAAGGGAGGTGGAACTCTGGCCGATTACTTACAACGATGGCAGAATCTCACCACAAGATTGTTATACCAACCACCAGAAAAACATCTTGCCAAGATATTCATTGATAATCTGCACCTAAAGCTATCCCATTCTATGAAGATGAACTACATTCAGACCTACCAAGACATTAAAGGGAAAGGCATGGATATTGAGTGAGCTCTTTTGGATGATGGTAGCATCAAACACTATAAAGAAAGCTCTCAGGACAGACCAAACAATGACCATTCTCAATATTGGAACAAGAATAAGAACGTGGTCACTGATGGAGCCACTGACACCAGGAATGTCCAAGCTGTGGTTGCAGGTCCTAATCCCACTCCTCCAACATATCAACAGCAAACACCCATGTATCAACAACCAGCACCCGTATACCAATAGCAAGCACTTGCCTACTAACAACCACCCTATCAGCCTCCTGTGAATCAAACCAATGCTATATCTGTTACCCAAGGATGAAATAAGCCCCATGTTCAGAATGACCCAAAGCGCATCTTCACACCCCTTGGAGAACCCTTGGACACCATTTTTCGCAAGATGGTGAGTGCCAACCTGGTTGTGTATCCACAAACCCAGCCCTATGATGACTCAAAACCCAAGCCATCTTGGTACAAAGATAATGAATACTGTGAATACCACCATGTTAAGGGACACACCACCATTAAATGCATGAAGCTCAAGAACTATGTCCAGGATCTTATAGATAAAAAGGAGATCACAGTCGATGCTCCTACCCAAGCATCACCCAATGCCAACCTGCAAATCTACCAAAATGTGTTTCCTAAACACAATGCTGGAAAGGCCCAAGTTAACGCTACCCCTCCTGCTGGCCAAGATAAGGGTAAACAAGGCGACCATATCAATGGAAAAGACTATACCACTGCCTACATAAACTATGATAAATTCATTGGTTGTATCTCCCAGGTTGAGCCTACTGTGAACGCGATCCATGTCAAAGGTGCTGACAATCAATGTGTTGTCACTACCCAAAGAGGCCGGATATCTGTAGCCGGCGCTAATACTACCACCATCCCCAATGCACAATATAACCTCCTGGAACACCTTGGGAACACACCCGCATAAATCTCCATCCTTGATCTCCTTCGCACATCACCCCTCCATCAATAAATCCTCAACAAAGCCCTTCAAGAAGCCCACATCCCTGCAGACATCAATGCCATCCAATTCAAGAACCTTGTGGGGCACCTATCCACACCATCTACTCTCTCTTTTCAGCCATCCGACATGCCATCTGTTGAACCAGATCATAATCTCCCACTCTGCATTGCAGTCATGATCAATGACTTTGCCATCAAACGGGTCATGATAGATAATGATTCGGCCCTCAATCTTTGCACATTAAAATTTGTTCAATAGATTGGCCTCATAGAAGCAGACAACTCCCATGAGGTGATCACCATCAAGGCCTATGGTAATCTAGAGTGCACCTCTGAAGGTACCATTTTGTTGCCAATCAAAATTGGTCCTGTCACACAAGACATAGTGTGCCACATTGTTGATCTTGATCTCCATTACAACATCCTCTTGGGCCATCCCTAGATCCACTCCATCCAAGCAGTCCCTTCCACCTATCATTAGTGCATCAAATTTCCTTACCAAGGCACCAAGATCACCATCCACGTAGATCCCCAACCTTTCACATACTGCCATGTGATCGAGGCCTCATTTCCCCACTCCACTCACTGTCCCAGAATTGACATTGGCACATTTGTCGCTAGCTCTTCCCAATCCCACTGCGATCCATAAACAACCCTCACCACCACCTTTTCCTCTGTCAAGATCAATAACAAAGGATGCAAAGAATACAGTCTCACTGATGCTTTTGTAGTAGGGGCTCTTCCCCTAGATCCACACACACAAGGATGACCCTCCCACCAAACCAAGGCTCCTCAGGAGGGCCCCAAAATAAAGACCATGGGAACATCTTCTTTTGTTTCCAATGGATTCCTAAATGGTCAGGAGTTGGCCCCAAATATCAACCAATGGCTGTATAAAGATCTTCCACCTCTAGATACTAAGGTCCTCAGATACTTTAAGGATAAATATCCCATACTGCACAAATGGGCAATTGAACAATGGAACTATCAAGGAGGAGGTCTAGGACCTAAGGAGGCTAGAATGAAAGACCCTATGGAAGCCTGTAAAAAATCAGAGACTCGAGGCCTCAAATTTGATCCCCCTCACCTGCACATACGAGGACTCGACACCATGACTGGGGGCACCAATTCGCCCAATGTAACCCTTTTGAGAATCCAAGATGAACTCGTGGAAGTTGAAGACATTCTGGAAGAGGAAGACAAATGGTCCTACGATGATATCTTTGACGACAAAACCTTCCTGGGAAATTTTTTCCTTCACCAACTCGCCATCAACCTCATTGACCTCCCCCTCATTCATCTTGACCTCATAGACTAGGACCAACTGAGCTTAGTACATATTGATGAGTTTCGAAGTGAGGAAGCACTCCTAAGATTCATGGGTGCCACAAATCAGCAATCAGAATGGGGATAGGAATCGACCGAAGTATATCAGCTCAACCCAAAGGGGTACTTTGGGGAAGAGGAAGTCTCTAGCTGCAAAAATAAAAACAAAAAAGAAAATAAAGAGTTCTCATGTGAAAACCCCTCTGGGGCACATCCTGATTCAAAAATAGTAAAAACAAAGGGTGTATCCAACAGTGAAAACCTCTCTGAGGCGTTGGAGGATGGAGACTTGCCTCTTCCTCTTATCCAGGATTACCGATCAGAACAATCATCCATAGTCATTGAAGAGACCAAGCTGATCAATCTAGGAATAGAGGAAATCCCTCGGATCACATACATCGTAGTAGCTCTAAGTGAAGCAGAAGAGATAGCCCTAGTGGCCCTCCTTCGGGAATCAATAGGAAACTTTGCATGGTCATATGCCCATATGCCTGGACTTGATCCTAATCTTGTTGTTCATCATCTGGTAGTAAATCTTGATGCCAAACTAGTCAAGAAAAAGTTAAGGAGAATGCATCCAAAAGTGGCCTTGCTGGTTAAAGCGGAGCTTGAGAAGCTCCTTCAGGCTAAGATCATCAGAGCCATTGATTATTCAGACTAGATCTCTAACATGGTGCCTGTCGTCAAACCCTCAGGTGACATAAGAATTTGCACTAAATTTTGAGATCTCAACAAGGCATGTTCAAAAGATGATTTTCCACTACCCAACATAGACATGATCGTAGACCTCATTGTAGGGCATGAGATGTTGTCACTCATGGACGGCTTCTCAGGGTATAATCAGATTAGAATTGCAGAAGCAGACTAGCACAAAATTTCTTTCACCACACCATGGGGCATGTTTTGCTATAACATGATGTCATTTGGGCTAAAAAATGTGGGAGCTACCTATCAAAGAGTGATGATCGCAATTTTTCATGACATGATTCATAAGATCCTCGAGGACTATGTCGATGACATTCTAGAAAAATCTAGGACACGTTGCGAACACTTTGATGTCCTCGAAGATGTGTTCGATCACCTATGCAAGTATGGCTTGAAATTGAATCCAAAGAAATGTGTATTTGGTATGACATCCAAAAAACTTCCGGGGTTCATTGTGTCCAGGTGTGGCATAGAGATTGATCCCAAAAAGGTAAAGGACATCATAGAAATGCCTCCTCCTAGAACGCTCAGACAGTTAAGAAGCTTACAAGGGAAGTTGCAGTCAGTTTGACGATTCATCTCCCAACTAGCAGATAAGTGTTAGCCATTCACACATCTTTTATGAAAGGATACCTCCTTCAGGTGGGATCCCATCTGTCAGTGCAGCTTCGAAAAACTCAAGGAATATCTGGCGAATGCACCTATTCTTTTTCCACCAACGCTAGGAAGGCCCCTCATTTTGTACATATCTGCAACTACTACAATGCTAGGGGCACTCTTAGCACAGCTCGATGATGATGGAAAAGAGCAGGCTATTTATTATATCAGTCATACACTAGTTGGTTATGAACTAAACTATTCTCCAATGGAAAAAGCCTACTTGGTAGTGGTTTTTTCCACTTAGAAACTTCACCACTATATGCTCAGTCACATAGTAAATTTAATCTCCAAGGTTGACCCGCTCAAATACTTGCTATTAAAGGCCACACTTACAGGGTGAATGGAAAAATAGGTTATGCTTCTTAGTGAATTCGACATCCAATATGTTGACCGAAAAGCTATCAAGGGACAAGTTATTTTTGATCAGCTTGCAGAAGCTCCCTTAGTCGACGCATACCCTCTCAAAATGGAGTTCCCAGACGAGCATCTTTGTATGATTGAAGAACAACCCCAGTGGAAATTATATTTTGACAGCTCATATACATCACATGGATCACAGACAGGCATACTGTTTGTGACCCCTCAAGGAGACTACATCCCAAAATCCTTCAGGCTTGGATTTATGTGTACAAACAACATCTCAGAATATGAAGCCCTTGTGGCAGGTCTTAAAACTACCATTCACTGGAATATCATGAAACTCCAAGTCTTCAGAGATTCCCAATTGATCATCAAGCAGGTCCTCGATGAATATAAAACAAAGGACGACAAGCTATTACCCTACAAAGAGCTTATAGATAAACTCAAAGAACATTTTGTCAACATACAGTTCACACAAGTGCCAAGACTTCAGAATAAGGTAGCAGATGCTATGGCCACCATTGGCTCACTACTGGAAATTCCTCGTGACGCTGTGCAATATGATTTTTTAGTTGAGAAACTACACATGCTCGCTTACGAGAATGCTGACGCTAATATGGTATGCATCTTGGTTGGTCCCCAGTCCCCATGGTACCATGACATTCACACTTATCTAAAGAATGGTATCATATCTCCTCATCTCACAAACACCCAATGCCAGAACTTTATTCGTAGAGCATCCCACTACACTCTTGTAGCTAACACCTATATCATCGTGGGTATCATAATGTCCTCTCTCGATGTCTAGACTAGAATGAGGCTATCGTGGCTTTACAAGAGGTTCACGCTGGTATTTGTGGTGCTCACATGAGCAGTATCATCCTTGCCAAGTAGCTGCTTAGAGTTGGGTATTATTGGCCGACCATGGAGCATGATGCCTGCGAGTTCATGAAGAAGTGCCTACAATGCCAACAACATGCCAATTTGATCCATGCACCCGCGTAGGACTTACAGCCCATCGCACCTCCATGGCCTTTCTCGTGTTGGGGTTTTGACCTTGTTGGCATGATCCACCCTCATTCTTTTGATGGACACAAGTATATCATTACAGCCACCGAGTACTTTACAAAGTGGGTAGAAGCAATTCCACTCAACTTAACTACTGGTGTCCAGATCTCCAAATTCATCCTCTACCATATCATTTGTCATTTCGGCATTCCCTCCACCATCTTCATAGATCACGGCTCTCTATTTGAAAACTAGCATGTTACAAAGCTCTGTGACCGATTCCACATCCACCAACGCTTTTCTAGCCCATACTTTCCACAAGGGAACGACCAAGCTGAGGCAACTAACAAAACCATCCTCAAAATCCTACAGAAAGTTGTCATTGATTTTGGTTGTGACTGGCATTTTCAAATCAATCCCACCCTCTAGGCCTATCACACATCATTCCGCACTCCCACAGGCACCACCCCATACTCCCTAGTATATGGTGTTGAAGCTGTTATGCCAATCGAGGTCGAAATCCCTTCACTTCGCGTGTCCATGAAGAACTATATCACAAATGAAGACTACCACGTGGCGCGCTTGACACAGCTGGACTTGTTAGATGAAAAGAGGCAATGGGCCTATGATCACCTGATCGTGTACCAAAATCATCTCAAAAGAAGCTTCAATAAAAAGGTACACCCTCAACAGTTCCAAGTGGGAGACCTAGTCCTGAAAGAGAACTAGAAAGTACAAGCAAACCATGAAAAGAAAGGAAAGTTTGAGCCCACCTGGTTAGGTCCATACATGGTGATAGCTTGCTTCGGTTCTAGAGCTTATCAGTTGTCTACACTTGAAGGGGGAGCCTCTTCCTAACCCTATTAATATCATACATCTAAAGTGGTTCTATGCTTGACCCATTAAATATGATCTTGAAAAAAATCCTAAAAATCAAATATGATCTTGAAAAAAAAAATCTTAAAAATCAAATATGATCCTGAAAAAAATCCTAAAAATTGTAAAATGTCCTGAAAAAAATCATCATCCTGGTGAAAACCTGGTAAATAGGCGCCTTGATGAATAAAAAAAAAATCAATCAAAAAAATGGAAAAGAGTAAAGAGAAAAATCCCGTCCAATGGTGAAAACTTGGCAATTCAAGTGCCTTGGGCAAGTATGTTGGTGAAAACCTAGTAAACAGGCGCCATACATAGTGGACTGTATCATTATCTATCAAACTCCCAAAACCATTCACCTTTTCATCTTGCTCCCAACCCATCAGAATCCATTCACCACTTGTTCCTGCCATTTCAACCATCCCCTGTTCCCAAGGTGTTGTTCCCATTGTGCTAGCACACAAGATTCGCTATCCCATTTCCTGCAATGTTGTAAATATCCACTGTATATAGTGTCTCCATCTTGTACATATCATTTGGTCTCTCCTAGAAGTGTCTTTTGATCACAACACACGTAACCCAAATGACCTCAATATCAGCAATGTTCCCTCAGCAAGTATCCTATGTCACTGTGATTCTTCGAAAGTTGTTCGTTTGCCTAGCAATATTCCTAATCCAGTCAATACCCATCACTCAGGTCCTTGTAGGATGCATCTTTCCTCCATGTCTGACCTAATCTCAACATCCACAGTCAGTCGATCTCTTTTGGGAAAGGACATCTTTTGGTCTTATCGCATTGTTTTCAGTTAGCTTGTTCTATCTTTTTAGTTGATTTTGTGATCTCAGTTGACTACTCCCATTAAGGCTGCCACGATCATTTATATCATGGTGTGTTGCAATAGGAGGAGTTATTTTGGGGTACGACCTTTTGCAATCTTTTAGCTTCTGCCTGTGAGTCAGTCGGACATGACCCTTGCACATTCCACTTGTGATCTTTTGGGTTACTTGGTGCACTTGGGAAATTTTGTTTGTCTGTGGGTTCCCTTGCATCGTTCCCACCATGTCTCCTTTGGGATGCATGTGTGATGCTGGGGAAATCCTTGCTTGTCTTTTTCATGTTAGTCCTATGCAATGCTCATGACATGACCTCATGTTCCTAGTAACTATGGTTCATCTCTTCTGTAGCTATATCAAAATAAGTGCTCAAATCTACATGGTGGTGTTCCCTCGGAACATCTCACGCTCAAGCTTCATGAAACATCCTCCCGCCTATCCAAACATTTGAACAAAGCTCCCATCATCCCTATCCAATATCAAATCATCATCCCAAATAGAAAACTCCCCCCCAAGAGCTTCTCTCTCCCATCCCTCTCACGTTCTTGACCTTTGGATTGTGATTGTGCATATATCCCACCCATCCCCCTCCCTCTCTCAGCTAGGGTGCAATCAGGAAGTGATATGCTGTGACCATTCTGTATACCCTCACCCTCACACTCTCATCTACATTCATGCATGCATTTCATTTCCCACTCCTACCCTAGGTTGCACTATTTTCATCTCATTTCGATTCATTTTAAATCTTGCATTGTTAGGGTACATTCATTTTAGATTCATTCATCTCATTTAGATTCATTTTAATCTTGCATTATTAGGATTCATTCATCTCATTTAGATTCATTTTAATCTTGCATTTTTAGGATTCATTCTTAGGTGCAATCATCTCATTTGATTCATTTTAATCTTGCATTGTTAGGGTTCGTTTTAGGTGCATTCATCCCATTTACCATCTCATTTCGTATCATTTAGGTTCATTTTTCATCTTGCATAGTTAAGAGTTCATTTTAGGTCCATTTCTTATTAAGTTATCTTAGATTCATTAGGTTCATTTAATTATCTTTCATTGTTAACACATGTTACATATCCATACACATATGCATTTCATCATAATATACATGCATCGCATAACAAAAGCATTTACATCACATCCTGCATCCACAAATTACCAGCACCTACATCTCATATAAACATTTCATAATGCATTTTCATATAGAAATCACATCCTGCATCACACACATGTCAGTCTTATAGCATATAAAAATCACATCACATCCTACATCACCCATGTCAGTACATCATAAGCATCCATATATTCATCCATAACACATCATATCCCACCCAGCTCATCATATATATACCAAAAATCATTGCAAAGAATAATAGTACATGTCCCAACCCGAAAGCATCAAAGAATAAATGTCTGTCTAAGTCCATGATAGTATAACAGTACAGATATGAATATACAATCGGGACTATGCCCTCCACTAATAAATGAATCATACACAATCAAAACTGCAGCATATCACTACCTATCTGCCTTTTTTGAGGGAGGCTACATATCAAAATCTCTAGCTAATGGGTCTGCCTCTTGCGGTACCTATAGGATGGGTGGTCGACTCAGTGAACCTTGTGCACCTATGCCCTGTATCTTTGTACTCCACACCTCTCTGGATATCAGAACAACCCCTATATCCATGTCCATCCCTACCTCTTACTTCGATCCCCCCACCTCTGCCATCTGTATTGAACTGTCGGCCGAGTGCTGCTGACTCTGTGTGTGGCCCGACCGACGGCTCCCCTCACCTACTCTGTGGCTCCCACTAGTCCCAGATCTGTGACTCCCACTAGACCCCATCCTCCTGCTACCACTCAAGCCCGTTACTAATGACCGACTCGGCTCCCTGTAGTGATGTGCTCACTCAAGTGGCACAACTGCAAGATATAAACCCCGGTAGAAGCCAACTTGCTCTCCCAACCGCACCAACTATCACTGGAGGCAAGATACCTCTCCTAATTGCTCATGAGATCCCCATGTAGTAGTATCCCTCTCTCCTAGTAGTCAGTCTCACTCTGACTGTAGCCCATCCCTCTCCGCCCGCAGACCATATCTCTCTGCAATTAGGGCATCCCTCTCCCTCCTCAAATGCTCTCTCTCATCCACCGTCATAAGCCCATCTTGTATGGATTGCGCTAAGTGCACAATCAGGCTATCCCTCTCTATTTGTAGCCCATCCCTCTCTACTCTTAGAGTGTCTCGCTCCACCTGTGTATCTCAAAGCATCTACGTAGTGGTATCATGTGCGGCCTATAGTGAGGCTAAGCATGCTGCTACATCATCTCCCCCACCCCTAGATGATTCAGATCTTGCTGGTGGTGGTGGTCCTACTCGGGGTGGTGATCCTAGTGCCAGACCTGCCAGTATTTGTAGCCCGTCCCCTCCCCCTCCATCCACATCCATCCCATCTTCATCTTTGTCTTTATCCCCATCCTAATCTCCTCCTCTCCCTCTTCTATCCCTCCCTCCAATCCTCACCCTATCTCCCCCTCCTCCTCTCCCCCCTCCTCTCTAGCCTCTATACATGGCTGGTGCCCCTCCCTCACCGTCTAGTAGCCCTGATCTCCCTACCACCCTAGGTGGTTGGAACCAGGCATCGTATGTTGGTGTGGTCCCTAGATCTGCCACCCCTCCAACCCAATCCCACTGAAATGGCTGCATGGCCTGATAGGTGGCCAGTAGTCCTCCCCTATCCACTGGTGGCCCAAACTCAACTATCCTCTTGTGGGTGGCCCTCTGGTACCATCACTCCCCATGTAGCACATCCTACCTGAATCCGAACTAACGAGATGTCCTGTTTGGTCTGTACTGCTCCATAATATAGTCCCATCACCCTGTAAGGTGTGTGGGCATCGTAGTGAATGGCAGCTCTCATGCATCCTCAGCCCATGGTGCCTATCCAAGGTATGGATGCCATGTGATCCCATCCCTGATCCCGTCTAGCATCTCATGCTAGAAGTTTGTGTCCCTAACCTCATGATATGTCACTAGGTCTCCCTAGTTATATGCCGCAGGCTCCTCTGCCTGTCTATCCACCCAGCCTAAAGGCTGCATCATTGCTATGTGCTCCCAAGCCCAAACCTGTAGGAGGGAAGCAAATCCAAAACTCCTACCCATTGTCCCCACTCCATGATAGACTATCTAATGAAGGTCATGGTACATCTCTGCCAACATCAGTGTACCCCATGCTACCGGTATCCCTACATCCACAATCTGCATAATTGTGGGAATCAGCAATAGTGTGACACTCCTCCCACCTATGTTTGGAGAGAGATACCCCAACACTAATCCTAGAACATAGTAGTGGACCCGTCGTCTTGTTGGTGCTGCAGTGGCATGCTGTGCTAATGCCAGCTGCCCATGTGCCAAGATCGGCACCACTCCTGGCCCTAGTAGTGGGGCCACTACCTGCGCCTGTGTATACACACCTGCTACCACCGGTACCCCTCACACCGGTAATCAAAAGATGTGATATACATCCTCCAAGGTCACAGTCATCTCCCTAGTGGGTAGATGAAATGTCCCCGTCTCTAAATGCCAGTGCTCACACAACGTTGTCACTAGTGCCATGTATGTTCGTCTGTGCGGCATCCATGCCAAATATCCCAAGCCCAATGCATCCACTCAAGCCCAGTCCACCACTGTGAACTGCTCTAAGATAATTAGCACTACTACCCATCTCTCTCGACTCATCAGTCGATCCACCGACCACTGCATCCAAGCCAAGTCAGCATGTCAGTTTCTTGCTCTAGCTAAGCCTAAACCCCCTTTTCCCCACATTCCCGCAGCTTTGGTTCTCCTCGCGTCCTGCGCATTCCCACAAGGAAACCCTCCCCTCATTCCCGCCAAACCCCCAGCAACATGGGAACGCATTCCCACACCACTTAGCCCTTTTCCTTTCCTCCTGTGGGAATGCCAATTTTGGCCTCCCACTGCCAACTCACGAGAACATGATCTCGCAAGAAATTCTTGCGTGATCGCACTCCCGCAACCCCTCCCAGGATTTTTGTGATCCTACAAAAAACCCTTGACCCTCCCAGATTTTAGACCCCAGCTAGGTTTTAAGGGAAACGCGTTCCTGCCAGGTGCGCACTCTGTGGGAATGCACTTTTCTAAGCTAAAACATGCAATAAGTGCACCAAAAACACAACGAAAAATTTAGTTTTTTGATCCTACCTATCGGTCGGGCGTTCCACTCCATGCCACACATCTCACAATGTCTTTTTGGTGTGTCGGTCTCCATCACTATGCCATCTTGTCCTCATGTATCAAAGTTCTAAAGTCATGATTTTTAGGCTCTAGGTGTGCAAATGAATTGATTTTGACCCCTCTTGCCCTTATATAGGCCTCTCCAAACCTCGTTTTCACTCCTGGATGCCCTGATTCATCTTGTTTCTTCCCATCCTTCTGATGCAGGAGCATCCTGGGTGTAAGAGCAATCTTGCATCACCCAAAAATATTTCTATTTTTATATTCAATAAGGGCTATTTTGTGTAGAGCTGCTATTTATGGAAAGTTACTATTTTTGGTAATTTTTGTATGTGCTCAGAATGATCTGATTTCTTTCTTGGAGGTTCATTTTGGTCATATAAATCTGCCAGTAAAGTTTCATTGCCAGATCAAGTGTATATTGGAAGATATTGAAGATTTTCAGTATTGGCAGCAGGGTACAGAAACTTTGAACTCAATTTTGAAGGCTTTAGAGGCCCCAGATGAGGTTGAAAATTTGGGTGACGGGCACTTGCGTGGGTCAAGCTTGTATAGCGCTTTGTGGCATTTTTGAAATGGGGTTATAATAGCCGATCGGGTCAACTGGTGATGACTTATGGTCTTCGGAAGTTGGGCCACCTGAAATGGTAGAAAATAATTTTTTTCAAAATTTCTGTTCGGGTTTCAAAGGTTATCTTGAGCTGACTATGATGTAATAAAATGTAAAATAAAATAATTCTAAGTTTGGTCGGCCTTATTGGCTAAAATTCTGGAACCTTCCCAGGCGGTGGAAAATTGCCTATATAAGGAAGGCTGTATTATTGTCTTAGGCAGTTCAGAATAGTTCTGGGTAGTAGATCTGGGTATTGATTCGAGGCTTTCTCCTACATAATATTGTAAGGGAATGCCCATGTGGCTTTGCATATAGTAATTTTGAAAGTTTATAATTCCACATTTGTGGAGATAATAAGAAGCCAATTTTTTGTTCTTGCATATTATTGTTGTTGTTTCTCTATTTTTGTTATGTGCTTGTGGTATTGAGGGGAGCACCTTTCATCAAGTGGTATCAGAGCAGGAATTTTTGAGTGTGTAAACAGATCGCTGACTTTGAGGCAGTTTGTACTAGGACCGTGGCTAGGGTTTCAGCACGGATCGTGAAAATGCCTCCATGAAGAGAACGCGGCGGAAGAGCTGGTGTTGTGACACCTGAGGTTAGAGAGCTGCAGAGACAAGTGTGAGCATTGCAAGAAGAGATTTGCAGAGGAATGAATCTTAATGTCAGAGATGAAAGCGAGGATGAAGCCGAGGAAGAATATCAAGAAGGAGAAGTCAAAATTGTGAACCAGGAGGAAGAAAGACTTTTTCGGGCCATTTCTAAGATTGGAAAAAGACCTAAGATTGAGGTTCCTACATTTTCTAGAAATCTTAACCCAGAAGAATTGATCGACTGGATCAATGAATGTGAGGAATATTTTGAGTATGAAGATGTTGAGGATCCTGATAGGGTCAAATTTGCGAAGGCCAGACTGAAAGGTCATGTGAAGATATGGTGGCAAGAGATTCAGTTGGAGCGAAATAGAAGGGGAAAGGAAAAAATCACGAGATGGGATCAGATGGTGGATAAATTGAAGTGACAGTTCATTCCTGTTGATTATGAGCTTGACCTACTGAAGAAAATGCAGAGTTTGAAGCAAGAAGGAAGATCTGTTCAGGAGTATATAGAGGAGTTCTATCGACTTCTTATCAGAACAGGCCATGCAGAAGCTGATAAAGAGAAAGTTGCCCGATACCTTAATGGGTTAAGGCCAAGCATTCAGGAGGAGCTGAATCTGGTCTGAATGAACAGTATTGAAGAGGCATACCAGTTTGCCCTAAGAGTAGAGGAAAAGTTGAACAAGAAGTT
This sequence comes from Chamaecyparis obtusa, assembly GCA_027943335.1. Taxonomy (NCBI): domain Eukaryota; kingdom Viridiplantae; phylum Streptophyta; class Pinopsida; order Cupressales; family Cupressaceae; genus Chamaecyparis; species Chamaecyparis obtusa. Next base: position 790,153 of record BSBK01005867.1, on the reverse strand, counting down.
CGAGAGCAGACAAAACGGAAGAGGTCGCGGTGGACGATCTGGTGGACGGTCATATGGTGGCCGAAATGAAGATCTGAAAAAGAAGGATGAGGCCAGTAGCAGTCAGAATCAGCGAGGAAATAATTCTAGTCGCTTCCAGGATCAGAATCATAGAGATCAGAGAGGAAGAGGAAGAGGACAAGGATCTGGAAGAGGAGGCTTCCGTGGAACATGTTTTCACTATGGAGAAGAAGGTCATAGGGCATTTGAATGTCCTCAGCGCCAAGGAAGAACAGACAGGAGAAATGAAGGCCAGGCTAGAGTTGCACATGTAGATGAAGATGCTAGATCATCAAATTCTAAAGATGCTGAAAGAGGAGAAACGTTGATTGATAGAAGAGTCCTATTGAGTGGTGAGAATGAACCTGAGCAAAGGAGGAGCCTATTTCGCACCAGGTGCAAGTGTGAAGGTAAGTGTTGTGATGTGATTATTGATAGTGGAAGAACCGACAATTTGGTGTTAGAAGAGATGGTGACAAAGTTGAAGCTCAAGAGATAGAAACACCCACATCCATATCGGATTGTCTGGGTACAGGATGACCACAAGGTCATGGTCAATGAACAATGCCTAGTGAATTTCAAGGTTGGCGGATACCAAGATGAGGTATTATGTGATATCATATCTATGGATGCATGTCACATGTTGTTGGGTAGACCATGGCAGTTTGACAGATGTGCTGTACATGATGGTCGTGCAAATACCTATTCCCTGACAAAGGATGGAGTGCGACATAAGCTAAAACCATTGAAGGAGACTGAAGAAAAGGTATGTGGTAATGCAAGGATAACTTTTGTTGATGGAAGAAATTTTCTAGATGGTATGAGGCATGAGCATGTATGCTTTGCTTTAATTCCAAAAGCTGGTAAAGAGGAAGTAGAAGATGTCCCTGTAGAAGTTGTAGATTTGTTGATTGAGTTTTAAGATATTGTATCTGATAATGTGCCTAATGGATTACCACTAGTCAGGAAGATCAGTCATCAGATGGACTTGATCCTAGGAGCGAGTTTGCCGAATAAGGAAGCACACAGAATGACACCTGCAGAAAGTGAGGAGTTGAACAGACAAGTACATGAACTGTTACATAAAGGATTGATCCGTGAGAGTCTGAGTCCCTGTGCTGTACCAGCAGTATTAGCACCAAAGAAGAATGGGGAGTGGAGGATGTGTACAGATTCCAGAGCAATAAACAAGATCACAATCAAGTATAGGTTTCCATTGCCACGAATGGATGATATTATGGATTGTTTGAGTGGAGCTGTGTATTGCTCAAAGATAGATCTGAAGAGTGGATATCACTAGATTCGGATCAGAGAAGGAGATGAATGGAAGACTGCCTTCAAGACAAAGGAAGGACTGTATGAGTGGTTAGTCATGCCTTTTGGGCTAACCAATGCACCGAGCACTTTCATGCGGCTCATGAACGAGGTTCTGAAAGAATTTCTGGGTAAGTTTGTCATTGTTTACCTAGATGATATTTTGATCTTTAGTAAGACATTGGAGGAGTATATGATGCATATTCGTATGGTATTTGAGAAGTTGAGAGAAGAGAAATTATTGATTAATTTGAAGAAGTGCAGTTTTGTGAAGAAAGAGTTGGTGTATTTAGGATTTGTAGTTTCGGCAGAAGGTCTAAAAATGGACCCAGAGAAGGTACAGGCTATCCTTGAATGGCCTACTCCAAGGAATGCTACCGAGGTAAGATCTTTTCGTGGTCTAGCTAGATTTTATAGAAAGTTTATCAAAAATTTTAGCAGTATTTGTGGTCCCTTGACTGAAACAATGAGAGGGGATAGAAAAGAGTTTAAGTGGACTAATGGGGTAGAAAAGAGCTTTCAATTGTTGAAACAAAAAGTTACAGAACAACCTGTTTTAGCACTTCCAGATTTTAATAAGGTGTTTCAAGTAGATTGTGATGCTAGTGGTACTGCAATAGGAGCTGTTATGAGCCAAGAAGGTAAACCTGTTGCTTATTTCAGTGAGAAGTTAAATGATGCCAAGAGAAAATATTCTATTTATGATCAGGAATTTTATGCTATATTTCAAGCATTGAAAAAGTGGAGACACTATCTACTTCCTAAGGAGTTTGTTTTGTATACTGATCATCAAGCTTTGCAATATTTGAATAGTCAAGGAAAGTTGAATCAGAGGCATTTGAAATGGGTTGAGTTTTTGCAGCGTTATACATTTGTTTTGAAACACAGAAGTGGAAAGTCTAACAAGGTTGCAGATGCTCTTAGCAGAAGGCAACTATTGCTAACAGAGATGCAGATTGAAGTGGTTGGGTTCAAGGAACTCAAGAATTTGTATCCAGAGGATCCTGATTTTGGTGAAGCTTGGAAAGCTTGTACAGAACCTGTTACTCTAGATAGGATGAAATGGTTAGATTTTATCATCCAAGATGATATGCTATTCAGAGGGAGTCAATTGTGCATTCCACGAAGTTCTATGAGGGAGAATCTCATCAAGGAGAATCATAGCGGAGGATTGGCTAGACATTTTGGTCGTGATAAAACCCTTTCTTTGGTTAGTGAGAATTATTATTGGCCACATTTGCAGCAAGATGTGAAGAAGTTTGTACAGAGTTGTAGAGTATGTCAGATGGTGAAAGGAGTGAAGCAGAATACAGGGTTGTATCAGCCATTACCTGTACCAGAGAAGCCTTGGGAGGATATCAACATGGACTTTGTTCTTGGTTTACCGAGGACTCAATGGGGACATGATTTAATTTTTGTGGTGGTTGAAAGATTTTCAAAGATGGCACATTTCATTCCTTGCAAGAGGACTAATGATGTTGTTCATGTAGCAGAATTATTTTTCAGAGAAGTAGTGAGACTTCATGGTTTGTCAAAGACCATAGTTTCAGATCGGGACACTAAGTTTGTTGGATATTTCTGGCGTACATTGTGGAAGAAGTTGAAGACAGATTTGAAGTTCAGTTCATCACATCATCCCCAAACTGATGGACAGCCAGAGGTGGTGAACAGAAGTTTGAGAAATTTACTGAGATGTTTGGTTGGAGATAAGCCAATAGGATGGGATTTGATTTTACCACAGGCGGAATTTGCATACAATAATTCTGTCAACAGGAGCACTGGTAAATCACCATTCCAGATTGTATATGGAAGTAGTCCGAGAAATGCATCTGAATTAAGGAAGATAGATAAAGGAGAAATAAGTAGTGCTGAAGCTAAAGATTTTGCAGAACACTTGAAGAACATCCATGGGGAGGTGAGGAAGCATATTACCAAGATGAATGCACAGTATAAGGCTAAGGCAGATGAGAAAAGGAGGCATAAAGAATTTCAGGTTGGCGATGAAGTCATGGTTCATTTGCGGAAGGAGCGGTTTTCAGTTGGTACATATAACAAGCTGAAAATGAAGAAGTTTGGACCATGTAGGATACTGAAGAAACATGATTCAGGAAACGCATATGAGGTAGAATTGCCTACTGAGCTAAATATTTCACCAGTTTTTAACATTTCAGATCTGACAGAGTATCATGAAGGAGGTGTTGAAGATGAGATCACAGCAGCACAGTGGAGTATTCCAGCAACTAGTTCAGACACTAAGGAGATCGAAGATATACTGGATAGTCGTGTTGGCAGAAGCACAAGGAACAGGACATATGAAGAATATCTGGTCAAGTGGAAAGGATGACCTGTTGAAGATTCATCGTGGCTGACAAAGGAGGAGGTTAGCCGTCTTGGTTTTCCTTTGCACACCTGAGTCGTGACAGGGTCACTTCTCAAATTACCCTGGGTGTCTGATGCAGGAGCATCCTAGGTGTAAGAGCAATCTTGCATCACCCAAAAATATTTCTATTTTTATATTCAATAAGGGCTATTTTGTGCAAAGCTGCTATTTATGGAAAGTTACTATTTTTGGTAATTTTTGTATGTGCTCAGAATGATCTGATTTCTTTCTTGGAGGTTCATTTTGGTCATATAAATCTGCCAGTAAAGTTTCATTGCCAGATCAAGTGTATATTGGAAGATATTGAAGATTTTCGGTATTGGCAGTAGGGTATAGAAACTTTGAACTTAGTTTTGAAGGCTTTAGAGGCCCCGGATGAGGTCAAAAATTTGGGTGACGGGCGCTTGCATTGGTCAAGCTTGTAGAGCGCTTCGTGGCATTTCTGAAATGGGGTTATAATAGCCGATCGGGTCAACTGGTGATGACTTATGGTCTTCGGAAGTTGGGCCACCTGAAATGGCGAAAAATAATTTTTTTCAAAATTTCTGTTCGGGTTTCAAAGGTTATCTTGAGCTGACTATGATGTAATAAAATGTAAAATAAAATAATTCTAAGTTTGGTCGGCCTTATTGGCTAAAATTCTGGAACCTTCCCAGGCGGTGGAAAATTGCCTATATAAGGAAGGCTGTATTATTGTCTTAGGCAGTTCAGAATAGTTCTGGGTAGTAGATCTGGGTATTGATTCGAGGCTTTGTCCTACAAAATATTGTAAGGGAATGCCCATGTGGCTTTGCATATTGTAATTCTGAAAGTTTGTAATTCCACATTTGTGGAGATAATAAGAAGCCAATTTTCTGTTCTTGCATATTATTGTTGTTGTTTCTCTATTTTTGTTATGTGCTTGTGGTATTAAGGGGAGCACCCTTCATCACCTTCCCATCTTCATTCCTCATGGCCTTTTTCACCCTTCTTTCCTTCGTCCATGCGCCTCCTTGGCCTGCAACACTCTCCCTTTCTTTCACCCCTTTTTTCTTTCGAGCCGCCGCCTTGGCCCCTTTTTCTTTCCCCGCCGTCCTCTCGAGGGAGCATCATCTAGCCACATCTTGACCCATAACTGGTGCAACTCTATTACCTAGTCCATTATTTGTGTCGTCTCTTTTGTTAAAAACATCTTCAAAATAGTGTTATTTTAACACTACGTCGAAGAGGGGCAAAATGTAGACACCTAAATTTGCTTACATAATTTAGTAATCATATTTAGCCTTTTCCTAAGACATCTTGTTAATTAAATATTATTTATTTAATTAATTTATGTCATCCCCTAGTTAATTAATTTAATTAATTAACTATAGCCTAATTAATTATCAAAATGACAAACCTATAGTCTGATAATTAATTAAATCTCTATTCCTCTATTAATTTAAATGGATACTTTTATCTAAATAAATTAATTCATAAATCCCCTTTTCCTCCCACTTGGAATTAAATAAAATATTTAATTCTAATTCTCCCCTATTAGCTAATAATCCATGCTTAGCTAATAATCCTCCACTTATTCTCTCTCCTCCCATCACATCTCCCTAATCCTCCACTTAGCAAGCCTAATCACCTCCTAAGCATGTGCACAATCATAATCCAAGATTAAAGAATGCTAATCCACCCCAAAGTCAACCCCTTATGACATCACCTCCACATCCTCCAATGAGAAATCAAAAGCCTCTTACACCTCTTACACACTTGTCCCCTCTGGCACCTTCCAAAGGTGCCTCTCCTCTCATCCTCCCCCATTGTGACACTTGTCACAATGCTATGCATTTGAGAAAGCACAATCCATGTGCTCTCCCTCAGACGCATCTTCATCATTGCTCACTCCTCTTTTGCCCCTTAATCTTGACCGTCCATTTCATCCATCTTTCTATAAAAGAGAAGCTCTTCTCTTTCATTTTCATCCACCATTGAAGCAAAGTTATCATGCCATTTTCTCCATTGAAGGTTGAGCATAGTATTTGAGCACACATCCAAATCTTTGGAAAAATCTTTTACATCTTGAAGGTTTGCTTAAGGGTTTTATATTGCTTTTGAGTGTCTTTGTCTTCATTTTGTAGGTCTAATCATAGGTGTTTATCTCATTTGTTTTGTTGAATGTTTAGTTTATTTTGCATTTTTTAACACTACATTTTAGGTACTTACAATAGTAATACTGATGATGAACTTAATGAACTTGAAGCTCTTATGGCCCGAAGATTACCTAAAGGTAAAGGTAGATATAAGGGTAAATATCCTTTAACATGTTTTAACTACAAAGAAGTTGGCCATATTGCTACTAGATGCTCGAACAAGAAAGAAGAAGATAGAAACAAAGATCATTCTGGTGAAGGAAGCTATGGAAGGAGAAACAACAGAAGTTACTAACACAACAAGAGAGACAACCGAGATCACAATGATAAGGGAAAAAAGGTATGTTACATTATTGAAGAGAATGATACTAATACCGACACAGATGATGATGTTGAAGTAGTATTTGTTGCGATGAAGGATGATTCTGAGGAAGAAGAAAGGTATACATAGAGACAACACTTATTTCTAAAGTTAATAAAAATAATACATGGATCATTGATAGTGGTTGTACACATCACATGAATGGTGATGAAAAAAAGTTTAATCATCTTGAGCAATATAATGGAGGATTTGAAAAACTGGGTAATGATATACCATGTATGGCTAGAGGAAAAGGATCTTTATTGATAAATGATAAAATCAAATGTGATAATGTTATTGGGTAGAAGGACTAAATTACAATTTTCTAAGTGTGGCACATCTTAACAACTCAGGTCACCAAGTAGCTTTTGAAAGCAAAAAGGTAAAGATATTTGATGATGGTGGAAAGCTTGTTGGAACAGGAGCACAATCTAAAGGTAACTTATTTTATCTTGACAATGCTGAGACTTCCTGTTTACTGATGAAAAATGAGGATGCATGGTTATGGCATAAAAAGTTATGTCATGTGAATTTTGATAACATGATTAAGATTAGTAGAAGGAAAAATGTTAGAGGTCTTCCTAGTCTAACAAAGCCTGATCATGTTATGTGTCATGAATGTCAAAAGGGAAAAATGACAAAATCTAGTTTTAAGAGTAATGACTATTCAACAAAGAGAATCTTGGAGTTAGTTCACACCGACCTATGTGGTCCCATGAGAACTCGGAGCTACTATGAAGATAGATATTTTATTTTGTTTGTTGATGATTACACTAGATTAATGACTGTAATGTTTTTAAAGGAGAAATCTGAGGCATTTAAAATGTTTAAATGGTACAAAGAAAAAGTAGAAAAAGAAACCGGGAAAGTTTTGAAATGCTTGAGATCTAATAGAGGTGGTGAGTTTATTTTTGATGAATTCACTAACTATTGTAATGAGCATGGTATAAAAAGATAGGTATCTGCACCGAGAACACCACAACAGAATGAGATTGTTGAAAGAAGAAATAGATCAATTATTGATTACGTGAGGACACTGATGATAGAAAATAATGTTGCACAAACATACTGGAGAGAGGCAGTTAGCACATCTGTATATGTTCTGAACTGAGTACAATTGAAGAAAGACACAAACAGAACACCCTACAAGTTATGGTTTGGTTACAAACTGACTGTAAGTTACTTCAGAATTTTTGGTAGCAAATATTTTATTCTGAAAGATGATAGGAACGAGAAATTTGACTCTAAAGGGGATGAGGGAATATTTCTTGGATATTCTACGAAAAGAAAAGCTTACAAGTGTCTGAATAAGGTTACTAAAGATGATTGAAAGTGCTAATGTCAGAGTTGATGAATTTTGTTAGAGTAAAGTATTAATTATATTAATTGACTTTACTCCCTTCTTAAGATGTCAACACTTTTATTTTTAATTGTTTATATTTAAACACACATGCACTAGTTGATTCAAACTTATGCACTAGTTGTTTTAAATATAAACTTGCATGCATTAGTCTTGTAATAATTTAACTAATTATTACATGCACTAGGGTTTGCCTTTCAAGGCTTTTGATCTCCTTTGTAAGAATGATCCATTGTACATTTAATTCATTCATTATTTGAGGATATTTTCTTCTTCATATTTTTTAGTCAAACCTTTGCCCTCTTCTTGTCTCCACTTCCTTGTAACAGGTTTTTGTATGCAGGTGATCTTTGGATTTTGTGGATTTATATTGCTCAAATCCTACATGGTATCAGAGCCTAATCTACTACAACTTATTCGAGTTTGAAGGATTCAAATTAGAGATTTTTTGGTGGATTTGAGAGCTTTTGGTTATATTTTTTAGATCTGGTATTCTCTGTAGGATGTTATTTTTTGTTTTTTTTTTGCCTACAATTTTTTTTATTTTTTATTTTTTGCACTTTTTAGGACTTTTTTGTATTTTTTTTAATTGAAATTAGGGGGTCCCTAAATTTTGGTGGACTTTGAGCTCAAACGGACCTCACCATTGAGCTTGCAGTGCCCAAAAACCCTATTTCAATATAAAACATGTCTAATTTGGACAATGTTGCAGGGAGAGGCAAAATTTTTTTTGCCCTAGTGTCGTACAGCTGTGCACGCATCCCAAGGTAGGCTTTCATACAATTTTTTTTGTGCAAAGTTAAAAAAAATCAAAATTTGCATTTATAAAGGAGCGCCGCCATTGTGCCGCCCGTGCACTGCCACCACCCAGCCTGCGCTCCATCGCCACCGGTGGCCCACCGACAGACCGCTAGCCTTGATGGTGCCGCTAATTGCTAGCGGCTGCGGCTAACTGCCAGCGACCAGTGGCTGAATGCCAATAGTGGAGCCCTATGTGACCAGGGGTTGGTGCCCGCACAAATTTTTTAAAGTTTTTTTTGACATTTCGAGCCTTTTTCATCGAAATTGGCTTTCTGGGAGCTTTAGGCATCATTTTTTGACAAACGAGATATCACCGGAAAGCTAGTTCCGAGCTCAATGCTCTCATGGAGGTTAATTTGGTATTTTTTTTCTATCTAGCTCACTATTTTTTCTGTCAATGCCAGATTATCTTTTTTGCATTTCGGTGGGGCTAATTTGCTCAAATTAGCTCCATTTTTTGATCCAAAAGAAGCACCGAAAATCTCTTCTCGAGCACCATCTAGATTTATGCCTATTTTCATCAAAAAAATTTCAAGGTACACAAGATTCAAATTTGAAGCTTTTTTTCTCTTCTCTTGATAAAGCATATCATTCTAGGCTTAGGGGTTTGATATTTGGCTTGTGGGGGGTGTGACTTTCTTGTTTCTATCAGTTAAACTAGATATTCATCAAAACAAAACCCCTTCTAAAAAATATGGCCGAGACCTCTTCTTGTCTAGAACTTTTGACCCCACATAAGTATCAAACATGGAAAACCCTGATGATACAACTTCTCCATTCAAAAGGGCTCTGGTCTTGTCTAGATGCAGTGCAACCAGTATTACAAAGGCCCTTTGAGATCATGCAACATCAAAACAAGATGGATGAGGCTATGGAGTTGATTGCTTTATAGGTATCAGACAACTTGTAGTTTCATCTTGATGGGTGCAATACCCCTTTAGCTATGTGGACCAAGCTTAACACCTTGTTTGGTATAGTAAATGAGTTCAGAGCACTTCAGATTGAGGCAGAGCTTACCTCTCTTGTACTTGATTCTTTTCCCTCTATTGAGGACTTTCTGATGAAGTTCAAACAATAGAGATCTTTGTTACACAGATGTGGAAAGAAAAAGACTGATAAAAAGTGCATTTATCTAATTCTGTTTAAGCTTAGGGGAAACTTTCAGATCCTTTCTTCTACCTTTCATTCTACCATGGACGCTTTGGGACCTACTATTGGCAAAATGTTCAATGCTCCCCTTGGGATTTGTGACATGGTTTAATAGCCTCTTGTGTCTTCTATAAGTCTAGTGGTTGTATCAGGCATTAACAGGTTGATCTTTTGGTGCAACGACAACCACTACTTGTAACAAGTGGTATCAGAGCTTGGTCACAGGTTCGAATCCTCAGACCCTCAGGTAACACTGAGGGGGAGATTGTTGGAAAAATGTTCGGTGCTCCCCTCGGGATTCATGACATGGTTTAACATCCTCCTATGTCTTCTATAAGTCTAGTGGTTGTATCGGGCATTAACATGTCGATCTTTTGGTGCAACGACAACCACTACTTGTAACACCTACATTCACCATGCCCACTTTTGAGGTGTTCTGTGATCGTTTGACTAGAGAGTAGGACAAACTTACTCAATTGGACTCTCTAGCAGGATCAAAGAACCAAGCATTGGTTGCCCAACCATCCAACAGAAAGCAAAAGTAGAAGCCAAAGTAGATATCATATTCCTCTTCTCAGCACTCTATTGGCCCACCATCTTCTTCTAAGAAGGAAAAATAGAAGACTAAGAGACCTACATGTTCCTATTGTTAGAAGGGACCTCATGATGAGTCACATTGTTTTCAGAAAAGATTTGATGGCTATGAGAAATGGATTCCAGATTTGCAAGCTCTTCTTCAGAAGAGCACTGTTTCCTCTCCATCCTCTTCTACCTCACAGGGGTCTACTTTTCAGTCTTCTTCCACATCATCGACATCTAGATAGGATTTTGGATAGGGTCATGCATTACAAGCATCCATTTCATCCCCTTCACAGGTTCCTTGGATACTGGATTTAGGTGCTTCTCACCATATGGCATCTTCTCATGGGGTCTTCTCTACTATTGAGGCTTCTCCCATTCCTCATATTCTAATGGGGAATAACACTGTCCTGACAGTTTGCAGGAAAGGTTTAGTAGGCATTCAGGATGGCACATTCAATGATGTATTATATGTTCCATCTGTGTCTGTAAAACTTCTCTCGATTTATCATATTACACATAGTGGATTAGGGAAGACAGTTGAGTTCACTGCAGATTCAGTCTTCATTCGGGATAGTGCGACAAGAGACATTTTTTCTAAAGGGACAGTTGATCATTCCACCTGTCTCTACACCTTCTCACACTTTGGTCCACCATCTCCATTATCAGAGCACATCTCTCCTCTTTCGTGAGAGCATCATGTGGTGCAGTCGGGTCGCTTGAACCTTTGTATTGTTCCTGAGATCACTGCTATGACTACCACACCACATCCTGTTGAGGTCTTTTCTCTTAAGAAGGATTCTTCTTCAGCACTGCCTAACCCTCTAGGTCCATTCATTAAGCCACCAGGTGCACTTGTTGAGGATTCTACAGAGGACATTCATCTCCTCTATCATGACAGTGTCAGTACACCTGTCACACCACCTACATTGGAGATTCCCTTTTAGGATCCTCGTGTTTACTCCTTTGAGCATTAGCTCGGCCTTCTAGTAACACCTCATCTTTCAAGGTTACCTCTTTAGTGTCCATTGAATTTCACTCCTCTACATTAGAGTCACAGTGATTTGTTCATTGATCCAGGGGTTCTTTCATTTTGGGGGGGCTTTGGTGTCTCATCCCTCTCTCATGGGGGGGTTGGTTGTACTTATGGTTTTGAGAGTCTCTTGAGCCATTTCATTTTTTGCATTTTTTCAATCTCTTTTTGGAGTAGGGTTTTTTCCACTGGGTTTTCTCTATTTCTCCATTTTACAGAGATTTGGTTGTGCTAAGTACCTCATCAAGCCATGTTGCAGGGACCCCTTTTTATGCTATTAGCACTGTAGTTTCCCTTGCTTTCTTCTTGCATTGTTTGTAGCTGCATTGTTGCTCATCTTAAGGGGGGGTGTTAGAGTAAAGTATTAATTATATTAATTAACTTTAGTCCCTTCTTAAGATGTCAACATTTTTGTTTTTAGTTGTTTATATTTAAACACACATGCACTAGTTGATTCAAACTTATGCACTAGTTGTTTTAAATATAAACTTGCATGCATTAGTCTTGTAATAATTTAACTAATTATTACATGCACTAGGATTTGCCTTTCAAGGCTTTTGATCTCCTTTATAAGGATGATTCATTGTACATTTAATTCATTCATTATTTGAGGATATTTTCTTCTTCATATTTTTGAGTCAAACCCTTGCCCTCTTCTTGTCTCTACTTCCTTGTAATAGGTTTTTATATGCAGGTGATCTTCAAGTTTTGTGGATTTGTATTGCTCAAATCCTACAAATTTGATGATAAAAATGATAAAGAAAGCAATAAGGAGCTGAAAGACTACAATAGATTCACTTATATTAAACATCCAGATTACCTACCAAAGCCACAGGCTGAGTCGATCAAGCATCAGGAAAAGAACATCGAGGAACAACAAAGGGAAACTAAGGATCAGGAAGAAGCTACCGAGCAAGGAAATGAACCTAAAAAAAATGAAGAACAAAGAAGAGATCAAGTGTTGGCAAGGTTTGTCAGAAGGCATCATCATGAGAACCAAATCATTGAAGACAAGCAAGCTGGCATGCTAACAAGAAGTAAGTTAAGACAAAGCACATGCTTAGTTTGTGAGTTTGAACCGAAGAATGTTAAGATTGCACTTGAGAATGATGAATGGAAAAATGCTATGAATGAAGAGATAAAACAAATTGAGAAAAACAAGATAAGGACTTTTGTACCTAGACTAAAAGATAAAAATGTTATCGGTACTAAATGGATTTTCTAACAAGAGACAAAGCTAGACTTGTTTGCAAGGGATATGCACAGGAAGAAGGAATTGATTATGGTGAAACTTTTTCACCTATTGCTAGATTGGAAGGAGTTCACATGTTACTTGCATATGCTGCACATAAGAAGTTTAAAGTCTATCAAATGGATGTTAAGTATGCTTTTCTAAATGAGATACTAGAAGAGAAGGTCTACATAGAACAACCAGAAGGGTTTGTTGATCTGAATTAGAAAGACATGGTATGTAGACCACACAAAGATTTATATGGTTTAAAGAAAGCACGAGAGCTTGGTATGAAAGATTGCATACCTATCTTTTAAGTATTAATTTTGTAAGAACTAGTGAAAACAATAATTTGTACATGAAAGGAGGATCTGATGATACTATTTTGATTGCTGAAATATTTTTGGATGATATAATCTTTGGAGGACGAGATCATATTTGTAAATCATTTACTGATGAGATGAGAAAAGAATTTGAAATGTCTATGTTTGGAGAGATTAAGTTCTTTCTAGGCTTGCAGGTTATTTATCAGAATGATGGAATTTTCATCACACAATCAAAGTACATAAAGGAAGTATTGAGAACATTTAGCATGGAAGATGCTAAACCAGTTGGAACACCAATGGTCATAGGCTACAAATTAACAAAAGATGATGAATCTACAGAGGTAAACCATACATTGTATCGATCCATGATTGGTAAACTAATGTATGTAGTACAGAGTTGGCCAGATATTGCACATGCAGTGGGGATTGTTGCTAGATTTTATGCCAATGCAAATGATTCACATATGGTTGCAGTAAAAAGAATCTTGAGATACCTAAAGAAAATAGAGGAATATGGTTTATGGTATTCTAAGGAAGGAAAATTTGAACTAAGAGTTTACACTGATGCAGATTGGGCTGTAAATATAGATTATAGAAAGAGCACAACCGGAGGAGCATTTTTCTTTAGTGAATGACTTGTTACTTGGACAAGTAAGAAACAACCTTGTATTTCTCAGTCTACTGCCAAAGTAGAGTATGTTGTTGCTGCTACAAACTATTCAAACATTGCTTATATCGAACAAGTGTTGGAAGGGATGAATGAGGTAATCACTGAGCCGATGATTATATATTGTGACAACACTAGTGCAATAAATATCTCTAAGAATCATGTAATGCATTCAAAGACAAAGCATATTTATATTAAGTATCACTACTTAAGAGAATAAGTATAACATAAGCAAGTCAAATTGAAATATGTTACATCAAAGGAGAAACTTTGTAATATTTTTACCAAGCCTCTACTGAAGGACACTTTTGAATACTTGAGGACTAGACTTGGGGTCCGTCCCCTATCTGCTGGTCACTAATGTGGTCTGGAGGTTGCATTAGCCTATTCTTATCAAAAGATCATTAATGTTGATGCAACATAGCTCAAACTTTGGATTTTGTCTAAGGTTGTGAAAAGAAAGATTTGAGGGACTAGAACAAATATTTGCATATCAGTATATTGAGATACATTATTTGCACCAAACAACAGTGAGTTACTTAGCTATTGCAGAGCTATATGTTTTATGTTTTTCTTTGACATTGTTGTCAAAGGGAGAGATAAACAATATGATAAACAAAGATATCAGTAGAAAATCTATCTAAGGGAGAGATAATATGAGAAAGTCAAGGAGAGTTTTGAAGATTTTTTATTGAGAACAGAAGGAATTAGAGAGCTGAAAAGATCAAAACCATAGAGAAAAGTTTGCACTTGTAATGCTGTTATGTAACGTAGTTTAAACATATTAAAAATCAAGCTAGGGAGAGCTTACCGAGTTACAACATTTACTTACATGGTTGTAGAATACATGTTTGGTATGTGCATGGCATATTTCATATTGCTTGAGTTACCATCAATGCCAAAGGGAGAGATTGATGAACTACAACTGATTGAATACTTGAATGACATCACCAAGTACTAAGATGTTATGTAAGATAATTAAATCATTCATTTTGTTGTCATTGATGTCAACTAGTTGTGACAATACTTATCATGATAGTTGTGAACATTTAAACATCTATAAAGAGGAGAGAAAAGATGAAGAACTGAGATATCTACATGGAGAAAGATGGATATGACAGATGAGGATAATGAATACTTTGGAAAACTTATTGATGAGTCTATGAATTCATAATATTGACTTGATTATGTTGCATTAATCTATTATGAAGACGGAAGCAAAAATTTACAAGGAAATATTGTTGATTGATGAAGCACTTCAGTATACACCGAGCAATGTAGTGTTTACCGAGAGACATTATTAACTGAGCTTGTGTTCACTGACGTATTTCTTTGTTAACCGAGTATGGATGAAAGTATTAAATGCTTACATTTAGCCGACATAAATTGATGAGATGGAAATGGTTATGATTTTGAGATTGAGGATAAAGTTTTTTATGAGATCCACGGCTAACAAAAATCAGAGAAGATCTAAAGGATGGAATTGAAATGTGTTATTGACACATCTGTCGAGGAAGGTTTAAGAGGCAAAATCAATGAAGGAGATTAAGCGACAAAATCTGATGGTTGATATGAAAATAATTTATCTGTCTATATAAGAGATATGAGTTTCTTTATTGAAACATGATGGAAGAAAGAAGACTGCAGAGATTTCGTGTGAATACAGTTTCATGCATGCCTGATCAGACTGGTTGAAGAATAACCGAAATGCAGAACAATACTGAGCATCACAATGCTATTACCGAGTGAAAGTAAGTTGAGGAAGTGAATTTGATATATTGATCAGAGGATTTGTATGGGCTTATAATAGATCTGAACATCTACAAATTGAGTTGTATTGTAATCAGATCAACTACTATTTTAGTTTAACCAGTGATACAGAAAAATCTCTTAACCGAGTGGACTTAACTATCTTATGATATGCCCTATGTCATTCAATGAATGTACATTGTTATTCTATCGACCCCATAGTGAATGCTGGTTGAATGATAACTGTTAGTCTTAAATCCTCTAACAAGGTCACACCTAACAGTGTGTTTGTAACCTTTAATAGGGTTGGCTCTTCACCGAGCTCACTTCAGAAGAGTGAAAATTATTTTGGGTTACCGGTCCCAAGTGGTTTTTCCTTTAACAAGGTTTCCATGCTAAATCTTTGTGTTTTGTGTTTTTGTGATGATTTATTTATTGTCATACTTTACATATTGCATATTTGATTTGGTCGGTAATCACTATGAGTTAATTAACTGGCAATCGATAAAGGCACATATAGTTTAGTAGTTTATGTTACCAAGCTATAGAATTTGTTGAAATTGTTTAAAGTGATACATCTTTATAATTGGGACTGTTGGATAATTGATCTAACTGATTCACCCCCCCTCTCAATTATTCTAACAGTATGTTGATGCATAAATTTTTTGATTAAACAAATAAACCTAAAATAAAATACAAAACGTTATGGAATAGATGTTGTAATTTGCCACAATGTGTGATTGTTGAGAAGAGAGATAAGACTTGAATGATGACAACCAAATGTGGATCTCCTTCATTGGTAGAAAAATCCTTTTCTTGGCCTCCAATGGGGAAATATTCTAGATCTATGGAGGGAAACACCTTGAATGCTTTATAATGATGACTTCTTGACTACTTGAATTTGATGGCTCTTAAATTCTTGATTTTCTTGCTTGTACTTGCTAATTTAAATTCTTAATTACTAATAGTGGATAATGGATGCTTGATAATTGAACTTAGATCCAAAATGAGGAGAGATAGGGGGTTTATATATATCTCACATCATTTCAGGGAGTTAGAATTAAGTAGGCTGACCATGAGACCGGGTTTATCCCCAAAACAATGGCATGGGCCTCCGTACCAAATTTAGGCCCCATTCTCCTAGGACATGGCAACATGTCCTTGAGAGAATCAACCCAAATTTTATCCGGGAGCCAAGGATGCAAGGTGAATGGAGGATTTCCAATAATAGAACATTTTGGGGTTGAAGTAGATCACACAGGACAAAAATAAGTGTATAGGGTCTGGGTGAAGAAATGAATTATGGGATTGGATGGAAAAGATAGGAACAAAC
Source organism: Chamaecyparis obtusa (assembly GCA_027943335.1). Classification (NCBI taxonomy): domain Eukaryota; kingdom Viridiplantae; phylum Streptophyta; class Pinopsida; order Cupressales; family Cupressaceae; genus Chamaecyparis; species Chamaecyparis obtusa. The sequence continues at coordinate 773,714 of BSBK01005867.1, read as the reverse complement.
CTTGAAATAAGGGCTAGCCTCGAGTTGAAGAAAGGTTGAAAGAAATGGAGAACCCATATTTGAATTTAGGCATCCTTTAAGTTCTATATGATGTCCTACCATGGAAAATAAACTCAAGTGGGCACAAAATGGTCCTCAAATTGAACACAAGTCAGTGCTTATAATTTAGGACTATATAGATATAAAACCACTCTCAAACATCTCGACAATGTAATACCCAAAAATGGGCTACAGGTTCATTAACCTTCTACATCTTCAATTTGAATGAAATCGACATCGAAGTCCTAACCTAAGGCGCATTTGCACATTATCGAATTTAATTGATTATCCTAAATTCTGCATCGGGGAATATTCCTAGAAATATTCCTAATTTATCCTAATTATTCTTAATTTAATAATTATTTGGTGATAAATCCTATTTATCCTAAAGTTTGATTAATTGAATATTCTGAATATTTAATTAATTAGATTTAATACTGCCACTTAATCATTTAATTAAATTTATTCCTAAATTGTATTATTTAATTTTGACAATAAATCAAAAATCTTATGACTAATTGATTAAATTCTTATTTAGTTAATTAATGTCAGTTGTCAATTTTTAATAATATAGTTTTTGAATAAAGTTTGATTTAATAATTGATTAACCTATAAATCAATTGTTTTAATTTAAAAAATGAGTTAAGTTGAGAATAAATCACTTTATTTTTAAATTAATTTATAAATAAATCATGCACAATCTGAAAAGCAGGCAACTAGAAATTAACAATCAATTTTAAAATTGAAACTCAACATCTGATGATGAGTTGAAATTTGATCTAAACTCTATTTTGAGTTAAACACTACTTTTGCATGATTTTTGTGAGTTAATTATTCTTAATTTCTTGATAACTCAAAAATCAACCTGAGTTTATCAAGAGTGATTTATGGCTTTTCTCTTGCATCCTCAAAACCCTGGATTTCTATAAAACCAAGGCTCAACCCTTCACAAAGGTCTGCTCATTTTTTATCTCTCAAGTTGGCAATCAACACCTCGAAGTGCATCCTCACTCTGGCAAATTTGTGACTGAAGAATTAATCTTTTGTGAATCAAGGCTATTGTGAAATTTTTCATTTATTGTTTTGAGCATTCATAGTTTCATATCATAGATTTTTATATTCATTCATAGCATTTCTTAGATTAAATCTGCATTCAAACTCAATTTCATACATTCTAGCTTAGATTCATATAGTTTCTCATTCTTATTGCATAGAAAATCCAAAAAACTAGATTAATTTGCATTCATATTTCATTGCTTTCATCATTTTAAATCCTTTGTTTAGGTGTTGCATTGTCATTGATCTCGATTTCAATCTGAGAACATCATACTCACACCTACTAGAAGGCAATAAATCACCTGGTTAGCACAATTACTTGCAGATTTTAGTTTTTGCTAACCTCTAATGTTTTACTGAAGTGTTGTATCTACAACTAGGTACAAAATTCACACACACATTTCTGGTGCCCACCGTGGGGCCCTGAAACAAGTTTCCCTTCTATTCTATCAATCTTCTATCATTTCTCTATCAAAACTCCCCTGCTGCTGCCTGTTTTGGTGTTTTTGAAGCAGTTTTTGAGGTTAAGGGTTTCAAGTTTTTTTTTCAGATCTGGTATTCTCTGTAGGACATTATAAATTTATTTATTTTTAGCACTTTTTCTATCAAAACTGTGATTTTTAATTTTTTGTCCGTACTTTCATATATCTTTGCACAGATTCTCGCGTGAGATTTTTCATCGCGCCGTGCGAAGTTTTGCTAGTTTCAGCACTTCCTCATGCGAGACTTCATCTTTTGTCATGCGAGACCATACTTCCTTGCATGGGACTACATCCCGACTTGCATGAAATTTTTCTCCAGAGACACAGAATTTGCAAATCCATACTTTCAGATTATTGATTTCTAACACTTACAATTTGCTGCTGATTTGTCTTGATTTTGTACTTTCAGATGTGTGCTAAATTCTGGATTGCAGAGCGTTGGACCTAAGGTATTCTTCTCAAGCTGATAATATTTTGATTTGGATTAAAATGAACCTGTCTCATGTCAAGCTTGTGTGACTTTTCTTGCTTTCATATCATAGACTTCATTTTGGTCTATAAAACAAACATAGATTTACTTTCTGCATATCTGTTACACATAGTAAATAGGCCCTATGAACACTATTTGTGGATGATCTTGAGAGATTGGGCTTGTTTCGCTTGTTTATTCATGCGAAGCTCTTCTTGATGAAGGATCCCCTTTTAGGTAGGGAAGGTACTGAGAGCATCTCACGTTTTACTAGATTTGTGTGTCTTCAACTTTTGATTGATACATTCTCTCTCTAGAGGGGTTGATAGATCATAAGCGGTTGACATCATAGATCTTTGTGAGATAATCTTGGTCTTAGCGTGTTGGATTAATTTGTCTTCTTTGTTTTGGTTAAAAGTGAAAAGGCTAGAGGACTATGCTGACTCCCTTTTTGGGTAGTATCAGAAACTCACACTAATACATTTGGGGTGAAATTGCGACGACAATTTGCGACGACAGGCAAATGTCATGCGGTTTTGGCTTTTTTTTTTCAAATATAGCCCGACACCGTCGCAATTTGCGATGATAATACATTTGGCAACGTCGCCATTGCGACGTTGTCGGGATATAAGGACAAAAAAAAAAAGGAACATTGTCATTTGTGTTTTCAACAGTGCCATAACCCTCTGCGAAATCACATCAGGATATAAGGGTAAAAAAAACAAGAACGTTGTCATTTGTGTTTTCAACAGCGCCGTAACCCTCCGCGAAATCACGTCGGGATATAAGGGCAAAAAAAACAAGAACGTTGTCATTTGTGTTTTCAACAGCGCCGTAACCCTCCACGAAATCACAGCTACAATTTCTGAGTACGTTGGGTTTATTTTTCTTTTGTCATTATTATGTAATCTGGTATTCAGTTGTTAGAGAGCTAAAATACCTAGAAATGAGGACATATCTATGTTGAATTTATTGTTAGCGGCTTTGGTTATTTAGAAGTTTAATTTTATTTGTTCATCTTTCAAGCACAAATGTTTTGTGGACCGTAACGTCTTCATTGTTTCGGGTATGTAGTGAAATAGCCCTAACTTGCAATTGCGATGTTGTCGGGATATAAGGGCAAAAAAAAAAAGGAACGTTGTCATTTATGTTTTCAACAGCACCGTAACCCTCCGCGAAATCACATCGGGATATAACGGCAAAAAAAAAAGAACGTTGTCATTTGTGTTTTCAACAGCGCCGAGAGAGATTCCCTCCATGAAATCACAGCTACAATTTCTGAGTACGTTGGGTTTATTTTTCTTTTGTCATTATTATGTAATCTGGTATTCAGCTGTTAGAGAGCTAAAATACCTAGAAATGAGGACATATCTGTGTTGAATTTATTGTTAGCGGCTTTGGTTATTTAGAAGTTTAATTTTATTTGTTCATCTTTCAAGCACAAACGTTTTGTGGACTGTAATGTCTTCATTGTTTCGGGTATGCAATGAAACAGCCCTAACTTGCGACTACCTTCACGGTACTTGTGTACATTAACATGTTGTCTTTACAGTGACTTTCCTCATTCAAGTGGCAATTACACAAGGGACAGTCACTGTGAGATGTCCTCATTTGTGACAAGGACAGTCACACTTAGGACATCGCATAGTGATATTCCCTTGTGTAATTTCCACTTGAATGTATTGCTGTTGAACCACATTAATGCTTTTCTTCTTCAACAAATGAGGACAGTCACTGTAAAGACAACATGATAATGTACACAATTACCAAAAAATGATCTTGTTAATTGATGTAACACTTTGTCTTGCTCACTCCCTATCCTTCACTAGGGTCTCTTTAGGCCAATGTTTTGACTTGATAGGGTACTTAACTATCCCTACACTCTTGAGGTATCTCTACCCAAGATCCCACTCCTTCAACTAGTGCACACCAACAAGAAATACAACGAACTTTGCTCAATACCAATCTAGCTACTAGGACACTCCTAGTCTTGTCTTCACAAATTGAAACACATTCAACTAGAAATTTACTCCATGGAGAGGCTGGCCACTAGGACCTCTATTGGTTTCAATATTACTCCTTCACCTATACTTTTCATCAGTACTTCAATCCGGTTCATCAAACCATGCCAATTGCACCCAAAAATAGGCTGCTAGCAATTAGGCCTTTGTCAAGCCTTTTTGTTTATATTAAGCCACCTAAAGGGCTTAGGATTCAGATGCCCTTTATTGAGAACTCCAAGATATCTAAGGTCTTCTCCTCCTAGATTTTTTGTACACCAACTGCTACAGCCATGCCTGAAAACAAGTATTTTGACACAACTTGGACAGTCTGACTAAGAGTTTATTTTCTTAGCAGCCAAAGAAACTCACCCAATCTTCTAATTTGACTTGGGGCTTCTTTAGATGTGTGTCTACCTCTCCATGAGATTTTAGTTGAAGCAACCAATGCATTCAACTTGTTGTAATCTTCTTGTAATGATTTGTCATCCCTAACTGTGCTCAACTGACTCACCTAGGACATCATTGCAAACATAGAAAATGAGCTTCCCAGGGCCCCTCCTTCCAAACATATAGTACATGGAGTCTCCTCACCCATTCCAAGAGCCCGTACAAAATTGACAATGGAATGATGAGCTAAGACTCCATTTGTTCAACCTGCCTGGTTCAAACCAATGATAGGGTACTTAACAAAAGAATTAACAAACTAGTTGGAATGCTTCAAAACTCAAAAAAAACACAACACAAAATAAAAAAACAACTTGTACTAACTTTTCCAATAGACACTGTGAGCTATCTAATCCATTAATCAACTGAAAACAAAGAAACAAAAAAACTCAAGAATTCACTAAAACCGTGTTACTCTACAAATCTTCTTAATTCCAAATGTTTTTCCCCCCAACCTTTTGCACAGATCGATGGAGGCCTCTTATAGTTGATCTAATGCCTAATTCAATAGTTTCATATAGTTACATAACCATCTTACTCGAAAATGCTCCCTTGCACAAATGTTGTCAATGTTGTGAATGACAACATTGACAACTTGTTAAAACCTTTGGGATTTTGGTTCAAAACTTATTGTTCAAACACCATAAGACCCTAACCATGACTTAGTTAGGCTATTTAGACCTCACATAGGCCACTTCTACACTTCTTTGCCCAATTTGACCCCTAAATGCTTCATTCCCACTTTTGCCACAATATTGGTAACTTGGGTACAAATTGGCACTTGCCTTCACAAAGGTCACACATGAGGACATCTCACAGTGATCGATTGTCCCTTGTGTAATTGCCACTTGAATGTATTGCTATTGAACCACATTAATGCTTTTCTTCTTCAACAAATGAGGACAGTCACTCTAAAGACAACATGATAATGTACAGTCACTGTAAGGACAGTCACAAATGAGGACATCTCACAGTGACTGTCCCTTGTGTAATTGCCGCTTGAATGTATTGCTATTGAACCACATTAATTCTTTTCTTCTTCAACAAATGAGGACAGTCACTCCAAAGACAACATGATAACGTACACTCACTGTAAGGATAGTCACAAATGAGGACATCTCACAGTGACTGTCCCTTGTGTAATTGCTGCTTGAATTACACAAGGGACAGTCATTGTGAGATGTCCTCATTTGTGACAAGGACAGTCACACATGAGGACATCTCACAATGATTGTCCCTTGTGTAATTTCCACTTGAATGTATTGCTATTGAACCACATTAATGCTTTTCTTCTTCAACAAATGAGGACAGTCACTCTAAAGACAACATGATAATGTACACTCACTGTAAGGACAGTCACAAATGAGGACATCTCACAGTGACTGTCCCTTGTGTAATTTCCACTTGAATTACATAAGGGACAGTCATTGTGAGATGTCCTCATTTGTGACAAGGATAGTCACACATGAGGACATCTCACAGTGATTGTCCCTTATGTAATTGTCACTTGAATGTATTGCTATTGAACCACATTAATGCTTTTCTTCTTCAACAAATGAGGACAGTCACTCTAAAGACAACATGATAATGTACACTCATTGTAAGGACAGTTAGAAATGAGGACATCTCATAGTGACTGTCCCTTGTGTAATTGCCGCTTGAATTACACAAGGGACAGTCATTGTGAGATGTCCTCTTTTGTGACAAGGACAGTCACACATGAGGACATCTCACAGTGATTGTCTGTAATGTCCCCTTTTTGGCTAACTTGGAAAATAGGAACAATTACTCCACTTCTCAGACTTACTCTATCAGATACTTACAATTAAACTAAGTAATGGAGGTTACTTAAGATATCAACCGCTATTTTAGATTCAATCACAATATGTGTGCAAGATGATATTGATACCAATATGTTTAATAGCACTATCAGATATAATGATATGAAATATGCTATGAATATGATGTTTCCTATCACTTATAGTGATAGTATAATGATGCTATGTCTGATATAAACAATATCGATATACAATCAATAAGTATTGCTTACAGCAATGTATTTGCTATGTCTGATATGATGATGTAATTATGCAAATGTGTACTATCGCTATGAGTGATATGTTGCTATTTCAGATTCTGAATTAAATGCTTGCAACTTCAAATATTGATGCTGTTTCTGACTATCCTTTCTATCTGTGCAATCATGGTGTTGTCTCTGATCTGCAATGATAAACTTGAAACCAAACTGCCAAAGGCAGATGCTCTATTGAGTATATCCAAATATGGATAAGTAAATAAAGTTCTAATGATGCCTTGAGTGACTGACGAGAATGCATTCTTATATTGTCTTTAACAAATGAAGAGATGCTATGAATGAGACGTGTCTTGTTTCTTCCTCCATGTCCCTTTGTTAATCACACATTTCCATAATCCGACAGTTCACATAATATTATTTCATTATTTTCTGATCATAGATAACTCCCAGATTGACTCAATATCAAATCTTTTTATGAAGGTAATCTTCCCTAATTGGTAGTGCAACCAGTAGTTAACATCCATTGTGTTTGTATTAGTTTGGTCTAACTATCATTAGTATTTAGTCAATCGATATTAACTCTTGCCTTATCCCATATTGTTATGATTATATCCAATCTTTCTACTCTGATATAAGTCGATATCATTTTCTGATAATTGTCCATTTATTGGTTGATTGCTGGTAATGGAGTTTGATCTTCAAATTGACTTCCATTCCTGTTAATACTTAAGGATACATTGTACTTATTATCCATGACTGATGCCTCATTCATCAATAGCTTGTGATATAATCACTGATGCTTTTGCGTTTCTACAAGATGTGGTTTATCTCAGACAATCGATAATCTTTCAATCCTTTAGTCAATATCCTCCTATGTGGTGTCTATTGATATAGATAGTAGAATTCAATCTAGTTTATGTTATTGTCATGATAACATAGGAAGTGATGGTGCATATTTGCTAGCGGGTCTTCATGTTTGATATTGCTTTATCAGATATGTCATTGTCTAAACTTGTGCAATTAATGATTATTTATAATATATGAATGGTTATCCTTCTTGCTTATCAATACATCTTCTGAAACACATAGCGACCTATCCCTTATTCATATCATGTTGATCTTGACTTCATAGTATTTGGTTCATTAATCATCCTCTCATGGTATCGATGTGTAATGACTAGTGATTGTTGTATCACTTCTTCATTCCTCATCGTGATAGATAATGCAGATGTTTAATGTAGATGTATATCGATTACAGATATTCGATATTGCTTTAAACGTTATTATTATTATTATTATTATTATTAATGTTATTGTTATTATTAAATATTATAATTAATGATGTTAGTAATATTAATAATATTATAATAAATATTATTATAGTGATAACATATTGTTTTATATTGAGAGGTTTATTAATATTATTTATATATTAAAATTATTATATCAATAATTGATTTAATATTATTACTTAATATATTATTATAATATAATATATATAATTTATTAATAATTATTTATTATTAATTTATATTATAATTATAATCATAATTATATTATTTATTAATATTTTAATATTATTTAATTAACATATTACTTATTATGCTAACTATATATTATTATTATCTTTTGATAATAATTATATATTATTGTTATATACCGTTAATAATAGATTATTATATATCATCTAATCATTTTATTATTATACTAAGTTCAATATGTCACGGCTCATGACATTGTCCCTTGTGTAATTGCCACTTGAATGTATTGCTATTGAACCACATTAATGCTTTTCTTCTTCAACAAATGAGGACAGTCACTCTAAAGACAACATGATAATGTACACTCATTGTATGTGTACATTATCATGTTGTCTTTACAGTGACTGACCTCATTCAAGTGGCAATTACACAAGGGACAGTCACTGTGAGATGTCCTCATTTGTGACAAGGACAGTCACACATGAGGATATCTCACAGTGACTATCCCTTGTGTAATTGCCACTTGAATGTATTGCTATTCAACCACATTTATGGGCCCGTTTGGACCACGACACACAGTAGCATCTACAGAGAAGAATATCCCAGGTGTAACAAGTTGTAAGAATATACCAACAGTTCTAAGAAGTTCCCTAGCACATAGTAGCATCTTCTAATTGTCTATACCACTTCACAAGGTATTGTTTGCACACATTGTTTTTGGTTCTTTTGATGACCCTTGTTTTGAAATTGCTATTAGGCCTTGTAGCTTATATGTTTTGATTGCTGGAGAGCTTCTAAAGCTAAGCAAGAACACCATTGCACGAGTTATAGCCGCGCGCTCAGGTTTGAAAATTGTATATTTTTTAATCTAATGAATATTTTAACTAGACTTTTAGCTTATTTTTGCTGTATATTTTAATCTAAAGGAAATCATGGATGTGAACTTGAAAGAATTTTGTACTTAGTTCTTATGGAGAGAATAGTAGTAGTTTACGGTCTAATATCAAATAGAGTTTTCCAATTACAGAAAGTTAATGAATTCTAATAGCTTATATGTTTTGATTGCTGGAGAGCTTCTAGAGCTAAGCAAGAAGACCATTGCACGAGTTATAGCCGCGTGCTCAGGTTTGAAAATTGTATATATTTTAATCTAATGTATATTTTAATCCTTTTGCCATGTCATGTAATATGTCTTGCCTTGTAGCTTATATGTTTTGAAATTGCTGTTAGGCCTTGTAGCTTATATGTTTTGATTGCTAGAGAGCTTCTAGAGCTAAGCAAGAAGACCATTGCACTAGTCGTAGCCGCGCGCTCAGGCATGAAAATTGTATATTTTTTAATCTAATGTATATTTTAACTAGACTTTTAAAATATTAAAGGATTTAACTAGGTCTAAGAAGATTTGTGTACTTTTGACAATTTTGCTTAGTCACTGAAAGTTGTAGACCGAAGTTTTCATAGCCCAATTTTTGCTTCCTGCGAAGAACGATCATGTCAGATAATATAAGTGAAGAACAAAATAGGGAGACAATCGCTAGATTGTGGTCTAACTTGAAAAGAAAAGGTGATGGAAAATATTATTGTCCCTGCAAAATTTGTAAGGGCTTAAACCGTAGAAGACTGCTAATCAAAACAGTTAAGAGACATTGTAGGGAAAATGGTCACATTGAAGGGGGGCATGACTATCATCCACTGGTAAGTTGTTCATTATATCATTTTAACAATTTATATAATATGAAATCACTTGATGATGAGTTGAAGATCATGGTTTATTTATGTTAATCAATTTTATATAGGTTGATCTCCCCAGGGAAGTACATGATATGGAGGAACATGGGGGTGCGAATATCCAAGGTGAAGATAATGATCCCATGGAAGATGAAGATAATGCGCCAGAAAACACAATTGAAGATGATGGTATAAATACATTGATCCATGACACATTTAGTCCAAGTGGATCTGATCATGATGATGATGATAGCCTCGATGTACCTCTACTTGAGAAGGCATACGAGCCCCTATACAAAGACTCCCAAACAACTCTTCTCTCTGCTGTATTGTTGTTGTTGAACTTGAAGGTTATGAATGGTTTATCCAACATAACAATGTCACGTATGTTAAGGTATGTCATATATGTCTTTATAGTTAACAAAGGGTGAATAATGTACCACTAATATTGTTTATATTAACAACTTATATTTTTTGCTGTAGATTGATAGGCGAGTTTTGGTTACCACCATCAAATATTCTACCTTGCTCATATCGAGAATTATCTGCTATTATGAAAGATATTGGAATGGAGTATCAAGCAATACATGCTTGTCCCAATGATCATATTATATATTATGAAGAACATGAATTTGCAACACAATGCCCTGTATGTCATACGAGTAGATATCGAATAGATCGAATAACAAAAAAGGTGCCTCACAAGGTTCTTCGTTACATCCCCATTATTCCACGGATGCGACAATTATTCAGGTGTACTAGCTTGGCACAATTTATGGATTACCATGCACGCAATAGAAGTCGAGATGACATTATTCGAATCCCTACGGATGGTTCGACATTTATGCACATAGAGGAAAAGTGGCAACACTTCAAAGAAGAACCTCATAATCTTAGGCTTTCATTGGCAGCGGATGGTGTCAATCCATTTGGAGAAATGAGATCTATTTGCTCGGTGTGGCCTGTTTTTGTTATCAACAATAACATTCCTCCGTGGATGTCAATAAAGAGGGAGCACATTATGTTGGCAATGATTGTTCCAGGTATTTTATCATTTGATAGTTATTAATTTACATGTACTTACAAATTTTACAGTAAAATGGTCACAATAATTATGTAATGTTACTGTTCATTCAAGTAGGTAAATATCAAGTTAAAGATATGAATGTATATATTGAGCCTCTTATTGATGAGTTGGTGGAGTTATGGAATGGTGTCACTATGTATGACGTGTCTAGACCAATAGGACAAAGACAATTTCAATTCCATGCAATACTTGTATGGACAATACATGATGCCCCAGGGCTAACACATTTTTGTGGTATGTTATAGTGAATTCAAGTTGCGCATGATAATTCTAATTATAAAAATCAACATATTTAATAATCCAATTATATCATTATCTTGTAGGTCTTCAAACAAAGGGAAAATTTGCATGTCCAGTTTGTGGTCCAAAGATGAAATCTCGTCATTCAAAAAGTTTAGGAAAGCATGTGTTTGATGAGTACAGAAACTTCCTCCATAGGAATCATAAGTATCGAAGTATGGAAAAACATCTTTTCAATGGGAAAGAAGAGACTACATCAAAGCCATGAAGAATGACACCTCGCCTATGGAAGTTGGAATATAATAGAATTAATCGTCGAGGTAATGTCATTCCACTTAATGGTTTATGTTTATAATTTATATATTTCTATTGTGATTTTTGTTTACTAATTATGTAATTGATGATCATGAAGGTCGTCAAGGCACTACTGACAACCTTCCAAAGGGACTAAAAAGCTATCCCAGACAATTTAGTAGGTTGCCCTACTACGAGGACCTACAAATTGTGCATTTGTTTGATCTTATGCATGTTGGAAAGAATATAACAGAGACATTGTGGAAAATACTGGATGGAAGGCGTGACAAAGAAAAAATTGTCAAAATTTGTAATGACATTCATGAATCCAATCATGCACTAAAGAATTTCATTCACTCAAATAGCAATAGAGATCAGATTAATATAAGTGCCCTTCCTTGGTTATTAACGGAGTAGCAAAGTGATGCCATAAAAGAAGTCATACGAAAAATTTGATTTCCCACAGGATTTGCTGGGAACATAAGCAATCTCATATCAAAGAAAAGTGAATTTGGGCCAGGGCTCAAAACGCATGATTGGCATACTTTCATCAAGGTAAGTTATGTTCTTCTGTATTTACAATATATTCATAAACTACGTGTACTATTTATTATGTTATGTTAGAAAATAATGAAATGATTGGTTTATAATTACTGTAGTACGTGCTACCTCTATCTCTCCCAGAGCACTTCAACAATAACATCAAACAAGTGATATATGATCTTGGAAAATACATGAGGTAAGCAGTAATATCTGTTCAATTTGTTGTATATATTTATTATATTCACGATTTGTTTTTCTTGCTATGTAATCTATTGTATATTATTTTGTAAAGTCTCGTATTTATATATTTTTTGTGACTTGAATCTCTTAATGTAGGTGGTTGTCATCTAAAGAAATCCATAAAGAAGATATAAACTATTGGAAGAGAAGAATTCCTCATTTACTGTGTGAAATGCAAAAGTGTCTACCTCCAACTTTTTTCAATGCACAAGAACACTACCTCATACACCAAGTTGAGGAGATTGAATTGTGTGGACCTGCACACACTAGGTCAATGTGGATGGTTGAGAGGCACTTGAAATCTTTGAAGGCTTTGGTTTGACATAGAGCACATCCTGAGGGTTCTATGGTAGAGGGATACATGGTATACCAGACTATGGTGTACATTACTGAATATCTTTCTAAGTTTGCTTCAAATATCCATGTAGATCGCATTTGGGATCTCGACCCTTTTAAAAAATTCAAAGGGGAGTACTTGATGGGGAAAGGTAGATTGAGGAAAGTGACAGGTAATAAATTATAAGATGTTATTGTAATAAATTATTTCTTAATCTTCAAAATAAATCGGTTGTAAGTCATCTATTTTTTTTTGTACAATTGCTCGAGAGTGGGATGCACTACATTTGTATATTGCAAACAATCTTGATTGGATGACGGTATGGATTGAACGATGTCAACATTCTGGTCACACATTAACATGGGAAGGTGTATCTTCATTGGTTAAAGAAGCTCATCGTAATGGAGATTCTAATGTTACGCAAAGGGAAATACATTTAGCATATGGTTTAAGAGATTTCCAGGTACGTACAAAATTATTAATCACCTGTATGTTTATCAACTCATGATATAATAATTTTGACATGTTTCACATATTATTGCAGGTTAAACACCACAAGGGTATGTTCTGTAATGGTCAAAAATTTTGCGTCAAAGTGTTGCATGACACGAAGAAAACTTGTGATTCTGGAATAACTGCAGTCTTTCAAGTGACTAATATTTCATCTAGAAATGACTTAGATCCTCAAGAGTCTAAAAATCAATACTATGGCATTTTGGATGATATACTTGAGTGCGACTTTAGTTCCTTCAAATTAGTACTCTTCATTGTCAAATGGTACAGGCTATGACTTAATCCAAATGATCCTAATAGAACTGTTATTGAACATGATAATGGATTTACAATGGTTAATACAAGGTTGTTTGAGCCAGTTGGGGATGAGCCCTATGTTCTTCCAAGCCAATGTGAGTAGGTATTTTACTCAGAGGTTTCACATAAACCGGGTTGGTCATTTGTTGTTAGACATGAACCGAGAGGAAGGCCGATAAAGTATAATGCGATGGAAGAAGAAGATACCGAAGAAGTAGAAGATGATGTAGATGATGATCACGATCGACAATTATTGGATGATGTTCCTGAGACAAATTTTCATGAAGAAGAAGAAGAAGATGATGACGATGATGCTGCTACTGATGATGATGATGAAGATGATGTTGATGTTGATGATGATGATGTTGATGATGATGACAACGATGACAACGATGACGATGATGATGAGGATGATGATGAGGATGATGATGATGATGATGATGATGATGATGATGATGATGATGATGATGATGAGGATGATGATGATGAAATTTAAAGGTATGCCATTAATCCTTAATGTATTTAATATTCATTTCTTGATAGAAATATATTTGTCTTAAATGGTTACATAGTTTATTCATTATCTATTTAAAAGCTACAAGTTTCAACTACAAATAGAATACTGCTAATCTAAATTAACTATTAATCTAAATTAATTAAATAAAACTATTTAAAACACATATTGATGCATGAATGTATTGAGCCTTATTTTCTTTCAGGTCAAAAGCATTTGTAAGTGTTCTCACAACACCAACCAAGCATCTTCATAAGATCACTCTCCTTGATCCAAGCCAACTCCATAACCTATCAGAGTGCACACCAAATTCTTATGCCACCTTAGCATTCTACATCTTTGGAATAATCCCAATGTCCCTCAATCCATCCAATGGATTCATCCAAGCAATCTAATCAACAAACTATCAAATGCTCACAATGCCTCAATAGGCTCCAAACTTGACTTCACCTTAACTAGGTGTTTCCTCCACCTCCACCACACACATCAAACAACTTCAAATAGCATGTCCCCAAGGTTACTAAGCCCTCAACTCATCAGCTGATACAAAAACCCAGTTTTAGCCCTTCAGTAGGCCTACTTCCCTAGCAGGCTTATAATGTGAGCCTGATTTAAGTGTTATAATGTGTACGTTTTAATGTTTTTAATTTTTATGTGATGCTTATGATGGATGTGATTATGATTATGATGTGATTATGCTCACGATAATTGAATTACATTTGCAGGAAATTGAACCCCTTTCAAGAGCATCCCGCACAGTCTCATGGATCGACAGCTATAAGTCAATACACCTTATAGAAAGTCTATTTAATACACTTATCAATAGTAAGATTGATGTCTTCTAAGATCTCTCCCATTTGCAGGTACTAGAAAATAGGTATTTGTCAGAAGTGTCTTCCTCGAGTGAGGGAAATATAGGAATAGAAGAGGAAAGTGAGACATGCAGTTTATCTAGAATAGGGAGATTAACTAGAGGTCAAAGGACTAGAAGGAAATTCAATAAACACATGAAATTTTTCCTTGCTCAAGGGGGGTCATGTTCTTATGATGATGAGATGAAAGGTGACATCGAGGTGCCCTTGAGGTACCAACATCTACAGAAACATTGGGTACCCAAGGAACTTCCTCCAATAAACACTGATTTTTGTGTTAATGAGAGGATATATCGCATAGCACCATCATCATTACATGGTTTGGGCCTATTTTCTATGGATGGCATAAAGGTGTCTTACAACAAAGTTTCTGAATTGATGGAGTATGTTGGACCATGTTACGATTACAAAAGTTGGATGCATATTGTTCAATATAAAAAAAGTATGCGTAGGTATGCACTCTCGGAAAATTATATACAACAGCAAGACAATAATCAAAGTAAAAGTGTGGCTATATACATTGATGGAAGGCCAAAAGCAACAGGGAATATTGTGGGTTTTATAAATAGTACACGACCTGGGTCAACTATAAAGCAACCCAATTGCATATTTGAGGCGCGTAAGGGAAATCATGTATTCATCTGTGCGATAAAATCAATACGTGCAGGGGAAGAGCTGCTTATTGATTACAATTTGAACCGCATAGATACAAACGAGGCTACTATCATGGGGGTGGTACATACTATTAAACCAACTTCTAATCAATGACTCCAACATACCATTTAGTTATTAAATTTTTGGCTAACATTTTTATACTTGATCTTTGACACAGGGGCACAATATGGAGCAACCGCCCGAAGGTGATGGTGACGATATTCCTAGCTCATCTACACATGAGCAGGTAAAACTCATTGTAATTGTGCAAACTAGATAGAAGCAAAATGTTATTTTTTTTAATGTTATTTTCTTCATTATTTTGGAGTAATTTTGATAATACTAATACTATTGTTGTCATAGAGGGCCGGTGGTCGGAGAGAGGGAAAGCAACCTACAGTCCCTCAGGAGTCCCCCCTTGTGGACCCTTTTTTTATTGATTTAGCAGAGACCGATGACCCGATCGGTTCCATTAAAAAGCTGCTAAAGAAAATTGGGAAAGAACTTCTACGTTTGGTATCCATCCATCCTCAGACTCAGGAAATAAAAGACAGGGCAGCTGAGTTGTTGCACACTTCTGAAAACTTTAAAGTAAGTATTAATGAAATTTTTAGTTATTACAAGAGTTCAATAATGGTTTTTATGTTATGCTCTTTTATGACATTAATTAAAATATGGATGCATTGTCTTTACAGAGTTATTTGCGTAATTTTGAACCCCATTCCCATGATGAGGCCGGTATTGCAAGTGGTTCAGGTAGATCACATGTTCCATTCCCCACTTGTGTTTTCCACTGAATATATATAGGAATGATCATAATCATTGACAATACATGCTCGAACAATCTTTTTTTTTAATGCTCTAACAATCTTGTCCATGCTAGTCCACGTGTTCTATATTTATGCATGCTCTAACAATTTTATTCTTCAGCTCCTTTCCATGATGATATGACAACGCCGCCTCCATCTAGGACAGCCACAAATGTCTTGCCGACTGCCATGTCAACAACACATAGCCTAAATGCACCAACTGTTGCACCATCTACTGGTACACAAATCCCTCTTTTTCTCTCTTTTTTTATGTGTTTAAGTGTTATGTGTTTACGATGTAGATCCCTTGATTGTGTTTGTGCCATGGGTGCTCTGCACCAATTTATTTCCCTTGAAGTATTATTTCTTGGAGGCATTTGATAATGGTTTTCATTTTTTGCAATAGGAGATGCAACAAGTCCCGATGCAACATCATTTCCTGGATGTTCCCGTGTTCCTAGTACAGGAACGGTGAAGGATTGTGTATTGATCATCAGCAACGATGAAGGCATTCCCTTAAAATTAGCCAAAGTTCCAGGTACTTTAAAGTTATTATTATTCTATAGTGATATAATAGTAATTTAGTTTTTGATCACTCTTCATCGACTAATGATCCCATGATTATTTTGTAGGGAATGATATTTTTTGGCGAAAACTTGGTGACGAGTGTTTGCGGATATTCAGGCCCACCCTATGTACATGGTGGAACATCATATCCTAACTAAAACCCCAAAGCACTATTTTGATTTCATATCATTGCTAGAATAGTTTTCCTTTTCATCAATTTCTTGAACTATATTAAAGGTAGCTTCTCTTCATTTATGAGTCTAACATGTTTTTTTTTACTTAAAAGGTGGAATAACCAAGATAAAAAGTTGAAGGATGATCTTGTACATAGTATGACCCAGCTTTTTGGACCTTGTGCATTCGAGAGAAACAAGCTCCTTGAAAAAGCTGGTTTATGTTTGAAGTATATTAGGGACCAGTACAGGAAATATTTAGAGGTTAACCCAAGGCACGAGCGTTCGCCCTGTGTTCTTGAGGCTGAGTGGCAGGCTTTGATTTTGGATGGAAAGTATAAAGCCGACATGAAAAAAGGAATTACGCCAGTAGAGAGTAGAGCAAGGTATGTGATACTTTTGAGAATGTAATTATGTACTAATTAACCTCTAAATTTTTCCTGTAATTATGTACTAATTAACCTCTAAATTTTTCCTGTACTGGTCTCTAACATATTTCAAACTTTTCATAGATTGCCTGACACATCAAAGGCAACAAAGGCAAGATTAGAAAAGCACGGGACACACAAGCTCGGCTCTGGTGGTTTTTCCAAACTTCAAGCACGAGTTGTAAGTATTAGTAAATGAAAACTTGTATCAATTTTTTTATATATTGCAAGGAAATTTTTTTTGATCAAACAATGCAAGTAAAATTCACCATACCAAGCAAAAATGTAGGGGTCAGAGTTCAATAGATGCCTCACAGAAGAGGACAAGAGAATTGGCTTTCAACAAGGCTATAGAGCCGTGGCTGAACGGCTACGAGCTGAAATCAGTGTGCAAGGTTCAAATAATGATGCATCTGAGCCACAGGTAAATAAGCTAAATGAAATTTATTTCAAATTGAATACTTTACCAATTAGTCTATTTGATGTTAAGTTCTAATATAAAGTGAGTATATCTGTTTTAAGAAAGCAATGATAACAATGTGTAGGATATTGGAATGCAGCTTGACAATCCTTCTACACAATCTATGCATAATGAAGGTTCGCATGATGTGCATCCTAGTGGTGGAGGTATACATTTGCTATTAAAATTTTTATATGTAATTACAATTGGTGTTTGGATTAATGTAACATTTTGTATAGCAACTATAGAGGATCGAGGGGTCGGTGCTCATGACCATGTTGAGGTTGAGTCTAGACAAAATGATGTGGCCAGATCAGGTAATTAAAGAGCGCCACAGTTATGTTCTTTAAAATAATTAAATACTTGTAACAATTATAATTAAATATTTTAAATTTAACTCTTTTATTTGTTATTGTAGAGGACCCCCCTTTCCAGCAGCATAGGAATTTGAGATCATCAAGAACAGAGAACAAAACAACTGATGAGGGGGGTATTGATGATAACACTGATGCTCCTCTTAGAGCTTACATAGAAAAAAAAATTAGAAAGAGAAAAAAGAAATGATTGTCATCTAAATACCTTAATTGATAATGACTGAATTTTATGTCTCAATGAATTTAATTATGTGCTAATGAATGTTCATGAATTATGTGTTTATTTTCATATTGATGAATGTTGTGTGTTAACGAATCTAATGTCTTAATGAATGTTATCATGTGATATTGATTGAATGTTACATTTTATTAATAATTGAAAGAATGAATGAATGTTAGATGTTAATGGGGAATGTAGAGTGATGTTAAGGGGAGGGGGGTGGGGCCAAATGAGCTTCCACCTTCACGTGGTTGGCCCTGTTTAGTAGAGAATATTAAACTATATTCTCGAAACAAAGTGAATCTCAATAAGATACTAAATGAGTCAAAATGGTTATCAAGGTCCTCTATCCATAAGATACTTGTAGTCAAAATGGTTATTAATAAGATACTTGTAGTCAAAATGGTTATCTAGGTCCTCTATCCATTCCATAAGTTCTTCACCATTCAAACTTCCTCCATAACAAGGAATGTGCTCTAGGTTAGTCATGAAGCCTAGCATGGACTCTCTGTCAGATAGAGCCACTATTTCAGAGCCTTTTCTGTGCATTTCCTTCAAGCACTGTACAGTGTACGGATGTGAAAG
Source organism: Chamaecyparis obtusa (assembly GCA_027943335.1). Lineage (NCBI taxonomy): Eukaryota > Viridiplantae > Streptophyta > Pinopsida > Cupressales > Cupressaceae > Chamaecyparis > Chamaecyparis obtusa. The sequence continues at coordinate 754,770 of BSBK01005867.1, read as the reverse complement.
GGAGGGAAGACCAGTGTGGAAGTTAGAGTATTTATATCTTATGCTTTGAGAGTTTATTTGGTAGATTCAAGACACCTTATATCAAAGTTATTCCTTTTTCTTATCTGTTGTTCTGTCAAACCCTCATTTTTTGGGTTATTGCATTCAAATGGCCTTAACTTGCAAATAAACCATATGATATCCTCTATTCTTTGTAAAATTCAAGTTAAGGGGGTTTATTTTCATATTTTAAAAGCTTTGGAACAGGATACTAAGCCAGAGAATTTCGAGAGCAAGCCCTAGGTCAAGAATCTCAATGTTCTTGACTAGGAGTTGATGGATTATGCAAGATCAGAGGGTAGCGGCAAGTAAAGGACCTCAAACCTTGTTGAATCTAGATCTTTAGAGCATGGTGGACATCTTCAAACTCTGATCTTGGTTTCATGCACCCATTTTCAATGCATTGTTTTGGAACCCACACCCAAAGGCATGCATTAGGTTTGCGGACTCAATAAGGACATTGATATGCTGGAGTGGAGTCAGGGTCTAGGAGTTGGAGGATTGTTAGAACATCAAAAAGGGTACTCAAAAAACATATAAGTTCATAAGGTCCTTTATCAAATTGAAGAGTTATTGCTGCAGAACAGGTTTTGGAGACCTACTAGAGTCACTAGGTCTATTTGTGATTTTGATGTCTTGGGTTGTTTGGAACACAACCAATGCATGATTCTGCATGTTTTAGGGAATCTTAAGAGTTTTCAAATGTTTGATTGGGTTGGCAAAGCCTAGGATCAATAAAGTCTCTTTTGGTAGAAAATTAGGGAACTTGTCCCTAAAAGGAAATTTGGTCTTGGTTGGGATTGAGTCAATAAGGTGTTAGAAGTATCTTGAAACCTTTGAAGTCCCTCTAGTACAGAGATTTTAAACTGGTCTGATAGAATGGGAGGCTAAATTGCTTAGGTGTAACATTTTGGTGTCTTGAAGTGGGTTGGGGCTTAAGACCAAGTTTCTTGCTGACCACTCTGCATCACATTGTCTTGCATGAAATTAGTCATTCTGTATACACTGGTCTAGTGTTGTCAATAGACCCAAATAGTTCAAAGATAATCGAACCAATCAGATGTTTTATGGGGTGCATTTTTGTGTTAGGTAGAAAGGATTCTTCATACAGGTGAAAGTCTCGAACCTTTCCCCACTCCCAAAAAAATATCACTTGTACTGTTATGAGCAGTCATGAGGACTAGATAGATACATTATAATATATGTAATTGCCACTTGAATGTATTGCTATTCAACCACATTTATGGGCCTGTTTGGACCATGGCACACAGTAGCATCTACAGAGAAGAATATCCCAGGTGTAACAAGCTCTAAGAATATACCAATAGTTCTAAGAAGTTCCCTAGCACACAGTAGCATCTACAGAGAAGAATATACAACATGAGGGCAGTCAATGTAAAGACAACATGATAATGTACACTCATTGTATGTGTACATTATCATGTTGTCTTTATAGTGACTGTCCTCATTCAAGTGGCAATTACACAAGGGACAGTCACTGTGAGATGTCCTCATTTGTGACAAGGACAGTCACACATGAGGACATCTCAGTGTCACTATCCCTTGTGTAATTTCCACTTGAATGTATTGTTATTCAACCACATTTATGGGCCCTTTTGGACCACGACACACAGTAGCATCTACAGAGAAGAAGTTTGGTATGCAATGGTCTTGAAACCTCCTGAGAAATTCTTGGTATGCATTTGTGTGGTGCAAAAGCTTCGTTGAAAGAGAAAAAGAAGAAAAGAATAGAAATGATTTTTTTTCTTTTTATGTCATATACTGTAACCAGCTACTTATAACTTGCAAAAATTATTATAACCATTTGAAATTGAAACTTAGTTTAATGTGAAACTGAGAACTGCTTTATTAGAGCTTTCTGTGATTTAGATTCAGACATCAAGAACATTGTTTGCCTAATATTGTGATTAATGTTTATTTATTAATATCTCATACTAACAAACAATTGATAATTGTAGGGAAAATGTCATTGGGGGTCTTTGAGGATCCACCAGAAGCCAAGGAGAAAATGTATTCAAATGCTAAAGATGGTGTAACAGTCCTTACAGCTATTGAACCTTGCTGTGTAGATCATCTCCGATTCTTCAAGTTCAACAGTACTGTGGTATTCCTTTGGATACTTCTAATGGTAAATTTCAGACATCAAGTTCTTTTCGTATGAAACTACTACATTTGTAATCTGTAGTTTTAAACTTTTAGTTTATAAATGTTCATCAGCTTTAGTTCGTATGCTGCCATTTCAAGTATGATTAATGAAGTTACCTTTATCACAGGATGAAAGTGAGCAGTCAACATACTGGTACGGAGCTGGCAGCATTGATACAGTGACTAGGGCATCATTTAATGGTGGTATTGTGTTTTCCTGTGTTTAGGGCATCGGCCTTTTGAAGCATTGCCTTCATCTTTCTTAAGTCTGAGTTTTAAGTTTGTTTATCTCTCTCGGAGCTGTTGAAAATACAAATGACAACGTTCTTGTTTGTTTTGCCCTTATATCCCGATGTGATTTTGCGGAGGGTTACGGCGCTGTTGAAAACATAAATGAAAACACAAATCCCTTGTGTAATTGCCACTTGAAGGAGGATAGTCACTATAAAGACAACATGATAATGTACACTTACAGTGAGTGTACATTATCATGTTGTCTTTAGAGTGACTATCCTCATTTGTTGAAGAAGAAAAGCATTAATGTGGCTGAATAGCAATACATTCAAGTGGCAATCACACAAGGGACAGTCACTGTGAGATGTCCTCATTTGTGACTATCCTTACAGTGAGTGTACATTATCATGTTGTCTTTAGAGTGACTGTCCTCATTTGTTGAAGAAGAAAAGCATTAATGTGGTTCAATAGCAATACATTCAAGTGGCAATTACACAAGGGACAATCGATCACTGTGAGATGTCCTCATGTGTGACTATCCTTGTCACAAATGAGGACATCTCACAATGACTGTCCCTTCTGTAATTGCCACTTGAATGAGGACAGTCACTGTAAAGACAACATGATAATGTACACATACAATGAGTGTACATTATCATGTTGTCTTTACAGTGGCTGCCCTCATGTTGTATATTCTTCTCTGTAGATGCTACTATGTGCTAGGGAACTTCTTAGAACTGTTGGTATATTCTTACAACTTGTTACACCTGGGATATTCTTCTCTGTAGATGCTATTGTGTGCCGTGGTCCAAACAGGCCCATAAATGTGGTTGAATAGCAATACATTCAAGTGGAAATTACACAAGGGATAGTCACTGTGAGATGTCCTCATGTGTGACTGTCCTTGTCATAAATGAGGACATCTCACAGTGACTGTCCCTTGTGTAATTGCCATTTGAAGGAAAAAAGCATTAATGTGGTTCAATAGCAATGTATTCAAGCGGCAATTACACAAGGGATAATCACTCTGAGATTTCCTCATTTGTGACTATCCTTATAGTGAGTGTACATTATCATGTTGTCTTTACAGTGACTGTCCTCATTTGTTGAAGGAAAAAAGCATTAATGTGGTTCAATAGTGATGCAGAGTAGTCAGCAAGAAACTTGGATCTATGTCCCAACCCACTTCAAGACACCAAAATGACTCAACCAATCAATTAGGCTCGGATTTCTATAGGTTAATGTTTAAACTCTACAAAGTAATGAATTTGAAGGTTTCAAGGATCACACAACAACTTATGGACTCAATCCCATTCAATAACAAATTTCCTTTTAGGGACAAGTTCCCTGATTTTCTATCAAAAGAGACTTTTAAGGTTCTAGATCTTACTTCCTATAGAAAAACTTAGAAACCCCTTAGATATCATCTAAATAACAAGAATCATGCATTGGTTGTGATCTAAACAACCCAAGACATCAAAATAACAAACTGACCTAGTGACCCTAGTAGGTCTCCCAAACCTGCTCTGCAGCCATAACTCTGCAACTTGCCAAAGGACTCTAAGAAGTTATATGTTTTCTAAGTACCCTTTTTGGATTTCTAACAGACCACCAACTCATCCCAGACCCTAACTCCACTCCAGCATATCAATGTCTTCATTGAGTCCGCAGACCTAATGCATGCTTTTAGGTGTGGGTTCCAAAACAAAGCATTGAAAATGGGTGTATGAAACCAAGATCAGAGTTTTGGAGTGTTCTCCTGATCTAGATAAACAAGAATGCACAAGTTTTCAAGTCCTCAATATGATGCAAGCTTCTGATTTTATTTTGATTACCATCTTCCCAGCCAAAAACATGGTAGTTTTTGATCTAGGGCTCGCTCTCAACAAATGCAGATGCAACCCCCTGCCTCAGGGCTTTTAGAATATACAAATATACATCCTTAACTCTCATTCCACCAAGGAAGAAGGAATTCCAATGGTTGAAACGTGAGTTAAGGTCTTTACATCAGTCAAACCCTGAAAATGAGGGTTTGTAAACAATACACATAAAATTTGAAATAACTTAGATATAAAACAAAGAGAATCAATCAAACCAACTTCCAAAGCATTAGATGTCACTATTACAACTTCCAGGCAAATTTTATCATCCAACCACCATCCGTACAGCTGTACAGAGTTCGTTTTTCACCAGAAATGCACTAAAACAGGGTTATTTTTATTTTTTATGAAAGAAAAATGATTACAATACTGGTTCTCTGTCTGTCTTCGACCATTTGAAGCCTAAAATAGGCTCTCCAAATGTTGGTTCAACCATCTAGGTGGTTAGAACAGTTTATCCAACAAATGTCAACTTTGCTAAGCAACTTTTAAAGTTGCATTACAACTTTGCAAACAACTTTGCCGAGAAGGTTAAAAATGCGTTGTGAAACTTTAGGAACCTTATTAAAGTTATTTTGGACCTTCAAACTTCTTAACAACATCTAAAAGACACCTAATAAACACTTACTATGCTCATTTCATCCGAGGACTCAAAAGATGCCCAAGGTTTATAAGTCACCAAGGGGTCTTGTGTCCAACAAGTGGATGTTTATAAGGAGATAAAATCAATCCTTAATATTTATTACAAACCAAGAAAACATCTAAAACTCCTATTCTAATTTATTGTCATTCAAAAAGACTCTGATTTGTCATTCAAAAAGACTCTGATTTGTCAATCAAAAGGACCTTTCACCAGTCAATCCTTCAAAGCTCCAAGGTGAAAATCTTATGTTCCAATTGATAGGATTTGACTCCTTGGCTTCATGGCAACTTCCTTCAATCATGGTGTCTTTGGCTTGCATTAGGGATGCCCCTGCATCAAATAGCAATGCATTCAAGTGGCAATTACACAAGGGACAGTACATGCCCATTAAAGTTGGTGTTTTGTTATCCAGCATGACAATGGAGACAACATACTCTGTGTCAATTTTACTGATCAAATTTCCCTCCGCCAGGTAAAGCAACAATCTGGGTATGATAAGGTGAAATTTTGTAGTCCTTTTGGGTATGATAACAGTTCCAGTTTCCAATAAGATGGTTCATTTTTATAATCTAGCTTCAATTTCTCTTGTGAAAATCTTTTTTTCATTTTATGGGTGGTAAAATATAATTATTATGCTAGAGGTGTGTACTTATGGATGATAATGAAACAAAATGATAAGATTTAAGACTCTTGTTTTTTTTTAAAATAGCAATTTAAGTTTCCTTCTATTATAAATTACTGTTTTTCTATTTTTTAATGTATCTTTCCAGATCTTTTATATCAATTTTATTTATGAAATATAAATATATTAATAATGTTTTAGTGTTTTTAGGATTAGTTTATATCAATTCTATGTATCATCATTCGTCATTCAATTGTCAGTATTATTAATTTAGACTGTGCAATTGTAGAACTACTCGAATATGGGTTGGATGGATACTCAAGCAGGGGAACCCTCCTCAAATATCTCAAGCAGTGAACTTGGAAAAATGTGTCTTGAAGGAACCCTTTCCATCAAAGAGATAAAAGTACAAACAAGTAAAAGAAGCAGGCTCTGCAAATATGTTTTTGAGAAGAAAAATGATAGATTATTCGAGTATGGTTCATGAGGTATATCTAAAAAGACATTTTTTTTCTTATTATAATAAAAGAGGAAGTTGTGAATGTCAAAGTTGAGTGAAACAAAAATTATTTTCATCAAATTTTGTTAGGCTTGCTTTTGGGAATAGTTTCTTACAATATTGCTATTAAGATTTTTATTGTGTAGTTTTTAGATTAGGTTTATAAAATTATATTTCATGAGTAGTGATTCATATTAATCAATTAACGATACTTTTGGAAGGTATTTTCAATGTGTCAAATTTTGATATTTTTACAAGAATTAGATTGTGTAATTTTTTTAATTAAAGTCATTGACTCATATTTCATAAATAATAGTTCTCATGAATCCATCTCTTATAAGATTGAATAGTCTATTTAGGAAGTATTTCTGATAGTATGTCAAATTATGATATTACTATTACCATTAGATTGCATGGCTTTGAAGTCAACCTCGTTGACCCATATTCTTCTTTGTAGATGCTACTATGTGCTAGGGAACTTCTTAGAACTGTTGGTATATTCTTACAACTTGCTACACCTGGGATATTCTTCTCTGTAGATGCTACTATGTGCCGCGGTCCAAACAGGCCCATAAATGTGGTTGAATAGCAATACATTCAAGTGGAAATTACACAAGGGACAGTCACTGTGAGATGTCCTCATGTGTGACTGTCCTTGTCACAAATGAGGACATCTCACAGTGACTGTCCCTTGTGTAATTTCAAATTGAATGAGGATAGTCACTGTAAAGACAACATGATAATGTACACATACAATGAGTGTACATTATCATGTTGTCTTTACAGTGGCTGCCCTCATGTTGTATATTCTTCTCTATAGATGCTACTATGTGCTAGGGAACTTCTCAGAACTGTTGGTATATTCTTACAACTTGTTACACCTGGGATATTCTTCTTTGTAGATGCTACTGTGTGCTGTGGTCCAAACGGGCCCATAAATGTGGTTGAATAGCAATACATTCAAGTGGAAATTACACAAGGGATAGTCACTGTGAGATGTCCTCATGTGTGACTGTCCTTGTCACAAATGAGGACATCTCACAGTGACTGTCCCTTGTGTAATTGCCACTTGAATGAGGATAGTCACTGTAAAGACAACATGATAATGTACACAAGTACCATGAAGGTAGTTGCAAGTTAGGGCTGTTTCATTGCATACCCGAAACAATGAAGATGTTACGGTCCACAAAATGTTTGTGCTTGAAAGATGAACAAATAAAATTAAACTTCTAAATAACCAAAGCCGCTAACAATAAATTCAACACAGATATGTCCTCATTTCTGGGTATTTTAGCTCTGTAACAGCTGAATACCAGATTACATAATAATGACAAAAGAAAAATAAACCCAACGTACTCAGAAATTGTAGCTGTGATTTCGCGGAGGGAATCTCTCTCGGCACTGTTGAAAATACAAATGACAACGTTTCTCTACATTATCATGTTGCCTTTATAGTGACTGTCCCTTGTGTAATTGCCACTTGAAGGAGGACAGTCACTGTAAAGACAACATGATAATGTACACTTACAGCCTGTGTACATTATCATGTTGTCTTTAGAGTGACTATCCTCATTTGTTGAAGAAGAAAAGCATTAATGTGGCTGAATAGCAATACATTCAAGTGGCAATTACACAAGGGACAGTCACTGTGAGATGTCCTCATTTGTGACTATCCTTACAGTGAGTGTACATTATCATGTTGTCTTTATAGTGACTGTCCTCATTTGTTGAAGGAAAAAAGCATTAATGTGGTTCATTAGCAATGTATTCAAGCGGCAATTACACAAGGGATAGTCACTCTGAGATTTCCTCATTTGTTACTATCCTTATAGTGAGTGTACATTATCATGTTGTCTTTACAGTGACTGTCCTCATTTGTTGAAGGAAAAAAGCATTAATGTGGTTCAATAGCAATGTATTCAAGCGGCAATTACACAAGGGATAATCACTCTGAGATTTCCTCATTTGTGACTATCCTTACAGTGAGTGTACATTATCATGTTGTCTTTACAGTGACTGTCCTCATTTGTTGAAGGAAAAAAGCATTAATGTGGTTCAATAGCAATGCATTCAAGTGGCAATTACACAAGGGACAGTACATGCCCATTAAAGTTGGTGTTTTGTTATCCAGCATGACAATGGAGACAGCATACTCTGTGTCAATTTTACTGATCAAATTTCCCTCCGCCAGGCAAAGCAACAATCTGGGTATGATAAGGTAAAGTTTTTGCAACAATTTCTTGCTGCTGCTAAGGTTACCATTGTTTATGGTTTCTATTATATAGTTCTATCTATATTTCTATATGGCCTTTTGTTTAGGATTAAGTAGACGAGGGAAAATATTTCTTTTGTGGATTGTAAACAAAACATTGAATTATTTCAGAGAACAGATCTAAATCTATAAGATGCTACGATGGAGCACATGACCATGTACTTGTGAATATTAGGATCCATGTTAATCAAATGACTGCTTTATGTAAATTACTTTTGAGTAAGTAAAAGGCAATACAATTTTTTGAAGTGTGCAAGGATTTTTATGATATACAGGTGTACGAAGAAATGAATTTGTGTTGTTTTGTATCAATATCAAACATCTCTGATATATTTTCATGTTTTTATAATCTATTTTGCAGATGAAAACTGTCCAATAGATAAAGATTGGGAACTTCTCCCAGCATCTGTACCTGCATCTCTCTTATATACTACAAGTTGCTTGCCATCATAAATTGTAGTTCCCTCACGTGACATTGATGGTGAAGTGTTCTTTTCAGAACCATCATCTGTGGTTACCAATGCTCCTATTTTAGGCAATAAGTTTGTTGCATTCCATGAGCCATTGGTCAAGTTTCTTCTACGAGCTTCTGATGCCTCAAAATCTAAGCAGCGCCTACGCATGCCTCGTTGTGGTTGATTATCATTCTATACATGAATTATAATGAGTAATTAGTTTTGGGCCTTGGAATCTTGTATGTAACATGCACAGGCATTTCATGGCTAAATGAATCTATTTTAAAAGCATCAACTTTTCTTACATGATGCTAGATACATAAGTAGAACAAGTGTATATCAAATTGGAAGCAATCAGAACTCCACAATGACATATTATTTAGAGTACTCTTCAGTTTAAGTAATAATGCATATATTGACACTGTAAAGACAACATGATAATGTACACTCACTATAAAGACAACATGATAATGTACACTCACTGTAAGGATAGTCACAAATGAGGACATCTCACAGTGACTGTCCCTAGTGTAATTGCCACTTGAATGTATTGCTATTCAGCCACATTAATGCTTTTCTTCTTCAACAAATGAGGATAGTCACTGTAAAGACAACATGATAATGTACACTCACAGTGAGTGTACATTATCATGTTGTCTTTACAGTGACTATCCTCATTTGTTGAAGAAGAAAAGCATTAATGTGGCTGAATAGCAATACATTCAAGTGGCAATTACACTAGGGACAGTCACTGTGAGATGTCCTCATTTGTGACTATCCTTATAGTGAGTGTACATTATCATGTTGTCTTTACAGTGGCTGTCCTCATTTGTTGAAAGAAAAAAGCATTAATGTGGTTCATTAGCAATGTATTAAATAATTTTTTTTTTAAAATCCACCCACGGGCGTTGCAATTGCGATGGGAGCCCGTTGTAATGCAATGCAGGCACCCGTCGCAATGCGATGCAGGTGCCCGTCGCAATTGCGATGGCCCTCTGAAGCCATGCAACGGGGGGGCGACGCCCATGCCGCTAACAAATCTTAGTGACATTGCGACGGGAGGGCGCCGCAATTGCGACGGCTACCCATAGACGCCGCAATTTACGACTAAAAAATAGCGATGTCTATGGGTGTTGCTATTGTGACACATAGCCGTCGCAATTGTGACACATGGCCATCACAAAATGCCCTGAAATGTATTAGTGTCAGATCCTTGAATCTGGAACTAGTCTCCATGTGGTATCTTTTGTGAGTCACCTTTAGAGAGGGTTAACCATAGTGGACATTCCCTTAATTGGGTCAACCACATAGATGGAACCTCAAGTGGTAATAGTCATTTTCACCATGGTAGCAGTAGCCGCTATATAAATGTCCTTGTGGAGGAAATTTTCACAAGTGTGGTCTCTTGTTGGGCTGTCAGATCTCACTAGAAGCTCTTGATTGATTAATTTCTTGGACTGTGTCAAAACCCCGGTGCCCATGGATTGGAGTTCACCCTCTTGAGATCACAAAATTTGCAAAGTCAGACCATTACTACAAACCCTAGTGAGGCAAAAATTTTCATTTTCTAGGAATATGTGTGTTATTGAAATTTTTTTTGGAACATACACAGGTAGTATTTCTACGGATTAGCACAATAAGTCACTATTGCTTGTTCATGCACAAGGTTGCTTTTTCCTTGCTCATTTTTTTTAGATGATTTCTTGCTTCCCTTGGTTGCTATTTTGCGTGCTTGATATCTTCTTGGTTACTTGAAATGAACAGTTACACAGATCTTCAAAATTTGCATAACAATCTAATATTGAAACACTGAAAAAATTGCAAAATTTGAGCAAAAATCCTTTTTTGGAGTGAGAACTAAATATTCTATCAGAGAACAGCTAGCACTGTGTCTCAAAATCTATGTCTCAAAATTTGTGCCTCAAAATTATCAAATTGTATTCTTTTATCATGTGAGATTTCACTTTCTGAGCATTCCTTTGCGCGAGACAACATATTCTCACGCGCAACTTGGTACTTCCTCGCGCAAAGCAACATTCTCTCGTGTAAACCTGTCCTAAAATTTTCAAAATAAAGAGCTTATTACTGCCAGTTGGTCAACTTTCCATCAATTCTAATTTTTTTCTGGGGTCTATATGCCTATTTTCCTATTGCACACTATCTGAAATTGCATGTCTAGAGTTGAGAAACAAATCCTAGAATCTGTCAAACAAATCATTGTGGAAATAGAGTAGAGCCTATAACGAATCCATTTATTTTCCTAAAGTGGTCTCTTGAGTCTAATTTAGCCTTCTGATTTATCGATTTGAGTCTTTTTCATCTTGTGTCAAAACCTTGTCAAAATTATCTTCAAATTAAGTCTTCTTGCTAAAACGGCTAAGTGTTGTGAGCACATGCCCACCATATATTGGGTGTCTACCCTCACTACTGTGGCACAATATCCTTCATTTATGTTTGATCTAATCTTCAATCAATTCAATCTTGAGAAGGTTGCGTCATTCGATCTTATTGAATCAATTCATTCTTTAGTTGTCTTCATCTTGCTTTCTTGCTTCACCCAAGGTTAATGGTGGAAACTAGAGCTTCCTCACATAATAAATTTGGAGAAGTACTTAACACCACAACTTTTTCTACTCACATAGGTCCAACTCTTGAGCAACTCTACAATTTTGGTGTTTACGAAGATGACTGTCTTGGCAATTTTTGATTGAAAACTGGTTATATACCCCTCCATCAACTCACGGAGGTAATAAAAAAAATCCACCTCAATCTAATCCAGGGAGTCCTAAAAATCCTAACATGTCTCATAGAGGGACACATCATGGGTCCCAAGGACATCAATCTCAACATGGTGCAGATCCAAAACCTACACCTTCTGAAATCGCTAGATATCAAAATGATGATGACTTCAAGAGAATGATGAGGCATTTCTTGAAAGAAGATAGAGAAGCATACTTTCTAGAGTTAGCTCATCAAGGAGCTAAACTCCCTCCCAACTTTAATGTTGAAGATACCATTACACATGAGGAAGAAACTCCTATCACAACTATGATGAAACAAATGCATGCCATGCAAGTCAAACTTAACAAACTTGGAAAAGAAAAGGAACCTAAGGAGTTCTCCATGGAAGCTCTATGCCCTTTTCCATTTGATAAAGACTTGTACATGCCACCATTCCCTAAAAAAGTGGAAATGCCTAAGTATGATAAGTATGATGGAAACTCTGATCCTCAAGATCATGTCAAAGAATTCTGTACTCAATCTATGGAGTTTATGCATGAACTAACCTACTTGATGCATCTTTTCCCTCAATCTTTGGGAGGAGTAGCCATTCATTGGTTCTCTAGAATGCCTCCAACTATCAAAACTTTTGAAGAGTTAATCAAACTATTCTATCAGCAATACTCCTACAATATTCAACATCCGATCACCATGATCGACATCTGCAATCTGAAATAATATCTAGGCAAACCATTCCTGACATTTCTCAAGAGATGGAGGAAGAAATTTTCTCTATATGCTAGACCCATTCCAGAAACTGAGAAGCTAGAAATCTTCATCAACAATCTTGTTCCAGAACTTAACTACCACTTGCAAATGCAAAATCATACATCCTTTGATAAGATGGTAGAAAATGCAATCAAAATTGAGAAAGTACTTGTGCAAAAAGGAGACATATCACTTCAAAAGGACAAGTATGAATCTGGATCTAGCTCTAAAGAAAAAGGCAAAAATTGGTACAAGAATAAAGGTGTTGTCAAAAATGGCATTGTTGATAATATCCATGCCCCATCTAAGGCACGCTCTTTCAATCTCACTATTGGCACCCAAGCCATCAAAGCTGCTGAAGCTAAAACATCTGAATCTAACAAAAAGTCATCTGATTATAGACCTTGGGCTACAGATCCTAATAAAAAATTCACTCCTCTTGGAGAGTCCTTGGAATCTGCCATGAAAACTCTATTGGCCAACAAAATCATCTACTTGCCTGAGAAGAAAGTCTTTGATCCTGAACCTAAACCGAAATGGTGAATAGAGAATAATTTCTGTGAATTCCATCACAATAAAGGTCATAAGACTAATAACCACGTCCACTTGAAGCACATCATACAAGACAAAATTGATAATGGAGACATCATGATTGACAATCATAAGAGCAATAATGACCATACAACATTCACAGAACCATTTCCCAAACATGGTAAATAAGATTCTTCTTCTCAGCCTAATATGGGTGCTAAAGTCAATTATGCCTACCCTGGAAACAATGTTGTTATCAATATGGTTGAGCCATGTCTATCTAAGCATTGCAATGTCATCACAATTGTAAGAAAAGATAGAGAAAATCAATCAGCTAATGCAGTTACTTGATCACAAGCTCAGGTGCATCTGCAAGGACAAATACTAGATTCATCCAATGTCCCTAAGGTACCTTTCAATCTTTCATCTGCTTCTAAATAGAAGGCAAGATCTAAATCTTCAAATCCTAAAGACACGAGGCCTACATCATATAGTATTGTCCAACAACTTCAGCATACAAATGCAAAAATCTCCATGTTTGAGTTGCTTTGGATATCTCCAGCTCATAGAGCCATTCTAGACAAAGCTCTGCTCAGATCCAATGTTCCTGACAACCTTGATTTTGACAAATTCCAGACTATGGTTGGTCATCTTATGTCTCCATAGTATATTTCCTTTTCAGAGGAAGATGATAACTCCTTGAGTCATCCACATAACCAACCCTTGCATATTGATGTCTTGATCCGAAACTGTTGTGTCAAACGTGTGTTGATAGATGGGGGCACTAGTCTAAATATTTGTTCTTTCAGCTTGATTACACAATTGGGATTTTTAGAAATGGCTATTGATCCTAGAAAGAAGATAACTATCAAAGCATATGATGAGAAAGAAAGATCTTCAAAAGGAATAATTGTTGTACCTATCAGAGTGGGTCTAGTTATCTGAGATACTAAATGTCAAGTTCTTGATCTACCTTTGGCTTATAACATCCTTCTAGGGAGGCCCTGGATACATGAAATGAAAGCCATTCCTTATACATATCATCAGTGTTTGAAATTTCCTTATGAAGGAGTAGAAGTGACAATCCCAGTTGATCTATATACAACTTGCAATACCTTGAAAGAAAGTGTTGATAAACTTGTTCCTAATAATAGAGAATCTTCCACTAAGTAGCTAGATGTTGCTTCAACATCCAAGATGGAAGACATTGCCAAAGAGGTTAAGATCAAAGAAAATGGTATGGGAGAATATACTATAGAGCTAGTCTTATCTTTAACATCTCTCCCTATCTCACCTAAGTCCTATGGACAAACTTTGAAACAGTCCAAACTAGAGTCTAAAGAACCTCTTGAAGCATATAAAGGAAATTTTGTTGTAGAACAAGTATCTAAACAAGAGTTTAAAGAGGATGAAGCTGTGCTTGCATGGCTATACAAAGATGAACCCAAATCTCAAGTCATTAAAAAATGTGATGCTGAAGCTCCTAAGATCCCTTCTAAGTCATATGGACTAGGGGATAAATTGATCACAAAAATGGGATATAATGGAAAAGGACCTCTTAGACTATAGGGTAAAGGTCTTCTATCACCTCTTGACCATCGTGGCTGAGCAAACAAGGATAAAATAGGTCTAGGATATAAGAAGAAGCCTTTCTATCTTAACAAGAACTCCCCAAATGTCTTAGAATAGATTGAACCATCCATAGCAAATCAACTAAAGGGAGAAACAATAGAATAATCTGATAGTGATGATTCAGACACCACTGAAGATATTATTCCTTATGAGAATTTTCCTAAAGAAATCAAAGACCTCCTTGAAGCTGAAGATGATCCAATAAAAAGAATTAATGTAGTAGAAACACAAGAACCTACTATAGAGCAAGAGATAGTTGCACCACAAGAACCAGCTAATCTTGAAGACAATCAAATAGACAAAGAGGAAGGTGGTAGTTATTCTGAGATAGATTCCCATGAGTATGAATTCAAATCAGAATCTGAGGGTAACCCTTCTTGGGGTATTCATCCTGACTTTACTCATGTTCTTAGATTTCCTAGAGGCATAGATGAAGAATCTAATGACTATGAATGGGGAGCCATTCCAAAGGAAGATGAGCTTATCACAGAGAAACATGTTGATGTTATTCACCAATTATCACCTAAACCCAATGTAAGTCTAGAGCGAAATGATGAACTTATCGAGTCTGATCCACCGATGGCTGAAGTGGACTTCCACAATGACATTGAGCCTATTCATGAATTTAATGTCTTAAGTTGTAATATCACCTTTAAACTTGAGCATCAGCTTAAGAACAATGATGATAGATCCATATCCGTAAACACTATTTCCCAATCTTTCATGACTTTGACTATCCAAAATCCTAAAATTCTTGACCAAACCTCTACAAATATGAGCTAAGGTATTTATACCTTTCCCAATGACTATGCCCTTGCTTACTACCTCAATGTAGTTGAGCCTATGAGGACTTCCATCAGTGAACTGAGCGTTAGCATGACAGAGTCAAACGTCAAGTATCTTAGTAAAAAAGAAAAGAATAAAAATAAAAAGAAAAGGAGTTCTGAGGGTGAAAACCACTTTGTGGCAGTCTCAGAACCTACAAAAGTAAAAATAAAAGACATATCCAAAGGTGAAAACCTCTCTAAGATGTCTAAGGATGAGATATTTGATGACCTTCTGAGTCATTTATAGGACAGATCTCTAGTTCTAATTGAGCCCACTCAATCTATCAACTTGGGAATAACAGAAGAACCATAGTTGATCCATGTAGTACAATCCTTATCAGAAGAAGAAAAGCAAAGATTTACAACATTCTTAATAGAAAAGAAGATCAATTTTGCCTGGAAGTATTCAGATATGCCAGGGTTGGATCTTGATCTTATAATGCACCATTTATCTATAGCTCCAAATGTCAAACCTGTTAAGCAAAAGTTAAGAAAGATTCATCCTCATGTTGCACTCTTGGTAAAAGCTGAATTAGGGAAACTACTAAAAGCTAGATTCATCCGTGTTATTAACTATGCTGAATGGATCTCTAATATTGTACCTATTTCTAAACCAGACAAATCAATTAGAGTATGCACATATTTCAGAGATGTAAACAAAGCATGCCCTAAGGATGATTTTCCACTACCTAACATTGATATGATAGTGGACATGACTGTGGGTTTTGAGATGTATTCTTTAATGGACGGTTTTTCTAGATATAATCAAATAAAAATTGCTCTAGAGGATCAAGAGAAAACTACTTTTACATGTGCATGGGGTACCTTTTGTTGGAATGTCATGCCATTTGGGTTTAAAAATGCTGGTGCTACATATCAGAGAGCTATGACATCTATTTTTCATGACATGATGCATCGAACCATGGAAGATTATATTGATGATACTTTAGCAAAATCTATGATTAGAGCTGAACATCTAAATGACTTGAGCAAGATACTAGATAGAATGGAAAAATTTAGTCTCAGACTAAACCCTAAGAAGTGTGCTTTTGGTGTCACTTCTGGAAAGCTCTTAGGATACATAGTTTCAAAGAAGGGCATTGAAGTTGATCTAGCTAAAGTAAAGGCTATCATGGAGATGCAACCTCCCAAGAACATCAGTCAAATGAGGGCATTGTAAGGGAGAGTTCAATCTATCAGACACTTCATATCTCAGCTAGCAGACATATCACAACCTTGTACAAAGACATTGCATAAAGGTGTGACCTTTGCATGGAGCGAGGAATGTGAAAAGAACTTTAATCATATCAAGAAATATCTATCAAATCCTCCTATCTTGATGCCTCCCATTCAAGGGAAGCCTTTGATCTTATATGTCTCTACTACAGATACATGATTGGGGCATTGCTTGCATAGCATGATGAGAACAAGAAGGAAAGAGCTATATACTATATCAGTAGAACATTGGTGGCATACAAAAAGAACTATTCTATGATTGAAAAGGCTTGTCTAGCTGTGATCTTTGCATCACATAAACTAAGACATTATATGTTGGCTCATACAATGCATTTAGTAGCTAAGATTGATCCACTAAAGTACCTACTAAGCAAAGCTGCCCTAACCGGTAGATTAGCCAAATGGGTCATGCTCTTAAGTAAATTTGACATTGAATATGTTGAAAGAAAAGCCATTAAAGGCCAAGTTATTTTTGATCAATTAGCAGATGCACCTTTGTTTGATGATACACCAATGCAAATGGAATTTCTAGATTCCTCTATCATGAATCTTTCTTCTAGAGAATGGCAATTGTTCTTTGATGGCTCCTATACACAAAATGGATTTGAAGTAGACATTTTGGTTTATCACTCCTCAAGGATACTCCATTCCTAAAGCATTTAGAATCAAATTTCCTTGTACAAATAATATTGCTGAATATGAAGCCCTTCTTAATGGTATGAAACTAGCAGTTGAGTGGAGAGTGACCGAGTTACACATTCATGGGGACTCCCAACTTGTTATCCATCAAGTCAATAATGTGTATCAAATGAAAGATGAAAAGTTCTTTCCATACAAAAGAATGGTAGATGATCTAAAGAAATACTTCATATCTATCATCTTTGAGCAAATACCTAGAACAGAGAATAGGGCTGTCGATGCAATGGCAATGCTATCTACTTTATTGTAGCAGCCTGAACATGAGCTACATTATGAGTTCCTCATTGAAGCACTATCTTATCCTGCATATGACTCCCCTGATACCCATATGATCTACACTATTGTAGGTGATGATTCATCTCACTATAAAAACCTATTCTCCTATCTCAAAGACCAAATCATTCCTGATACCTTTAACCGCCATGAAAAGAGATACCTTATCCACAATGCCTCCCGATATGTTATCATTGGTCATGATCTGTATAAACGAGGTCTAGATGTTACGCTACTTAGACGTTTAGAATGGGAAGAGTCTCGACATGTGTTAGAGGAAGTCCATGATGGTATTTGTGGGTCACACTCAAACGGTTTAACACTAGCCCAAAAACTTATTAGGGCTGGGTACTATTGGCCGGAAATGGAGAAAGAGTCTATCAAGTTTCTAAGAACTGTCAAAATTGCCAAGTGCATGATAATTTAGTTCATGCTCCAGGGAGAGATCTAATTCCCTTTACTACACAATGGCCTTTTCACCAATGGGCATTTGATCTTATAGGATCCATACATCCTCATTCTTCTAATGGGCATACCCATATAATCACTGCTACAAATTATTTCACAAAATGGGTAGAAGCAGTCCCTTTAACACGAGCAACTGGCAAGAAAATTTCTATGTTCATTTTGAACTACATCATTTGTAGATATGGTATTCCACACTCTATAGTCACAGATAATGGTGAACAATTAAAAAACAAAGACCTAGACAATCTATGTGCCAAATTCAAGATTACACAACATTGGTCATCTATCTACTATCCTCAAGGGAATGGACAAGCAGGGGCTTCTAACAAGAATCTATTGAAAATATTGCACCTTACAGTTAATAAGACAGGAAGAGATTGGCATCTCATGATCAATCCAGGTCTCTGGGCCTACATAACAAGTATCAAAACACCCACTGGGGCTACACCTTTCGCTTTAGTTTATGAGTCTGAAGCGATACTACCTATTGAGGTTGAAATCCCATCACTAAGAATTAGAATGCATGGTCTAGTAACTGATGATGACTACAAAGTGTCTAGGTTGTAAGAACTTGAACTACTAGATGAGTGTAGACAAGCAGCGTATGATCATCTCGGAGTGTATCAGAAAAGAATGTCTAGAGGTTACAACAAGAAAGTCAGACACAAAGAATTTCAGGTTGGCGATCTAGTCTTGAGAGAGAATCCTAAAAATCAATCACATAGAGAGCCCAAGGGGAAGTTTGAAAGCAACTGGCTAGGTCCCTTTGTTATCACTGCTACTTTTGGCTCTAGTGCCTATCAACTCTCAATGACTAAAGGAGAACAACTCCAAGAACCAATCAATGTTCTCCATCTGAAGAAATTCTATACCTAAGGCATTCAGTCTATGGTAAAATGTCCTGAAAAAATCTTAAAAATCTGAAAAGGTCCTGAAAAATGAACATCTTGGTGAAAACCTAGCAATGGGCACCTTGATGATTCACAAAAAAATTAGAAAATATCAAAAATATCAAAAAAATTGAAAAAAAAAAAAATACAAAAAAATGAGAAAAAGAAAAAGTGCCTTGGTGAAAACCTAGAAATAGGTGCCTTGGTAGCAAAATTAGAATCTCTACCAAGACAGTGAAAATCTGACAAATGGGAACCACTTGTTTCAAAATACCCCATCTATCAGTGCAATCTTGGTCTTTCCCAGCTTTTAGTCTGCTTTAGTCTGTATATATCCTTGTTTCAATAAAGTCAGTCTGTACACCAATCAGCTCAAGCGTCTATATCCTATCAATGCTTAACACCTAGGGGCAATTAATGTCATATCTTATGGTCTCTAGTACATCTTAGATGAGTCATATCTAGTTAAAGTCCTTTGAAGCTTCATCTGAGTCAGTCAGTCAGTCAATCTCCTCTCTAGAAAGGATTTTGCATCTACAACAACGCAATCAAACACAAATTGAAAACAATCTATGCTTTTACATGCTTTTATCTCCTTGTATGCTTATTGATTCGCATTGAGATTTTTGCATATTGTGTCCTTTGAGCTCTTCGATGATGTCCTTTACAAGATTTAGAGAGTGATGACTGGGGGCATAATAAATATATATTTTTTGCTTATATGTGAAAATCTAACAACTTTGGAAATTTTGGATTGAAATGGTGTTTGTCTGTAAGTGCCTCTATCTCGTATTGGATGGCCATGTGTACCTCGACCATTGATACCCAGAAAATTCAAGGAAGTTTGATCTAACTATTATCTTTTTGAGAAAGTTCTTACTCCTACTATGAAATGCAATCTTACCTAAGGATGTGAACGATAAAGGGTCACTACGAGTAATTCACACTAGATTTAGAATGATCTCTTGACTGTTTGATGTGTTTGTAATGCAAGGCATATTCAGATCATCACGAAATTTATGTTCTGATGCTTATACAAATTGCTATATCAAAATGGACATGATATTTAGGTCATCCTGGCGTTTGTGCCTTGGTGCTTATATCTAATCCGACATTCTGAAAATAAAATCAATATTCATATGTCCATGGTTGCCTAACCAGTGGGTGTTGTATTGATTCTTGTGCATACAAATCAATAATCATATGTCTATGGTTTCATAACTAGTGGACATTGTATTGATTTATCCAGTTACCTAAAAAGTTCAATGATGAGAATGAATCGACACATGCTCAGTGACTAGGTCCTAGGTCCTAGGTTCGCATTTCATTCTGCATGTCATTTTTATACTTTGCATATTTTCGTGGTCTCATAAATTGCTTGAACACTTCAAATGATTCTTTAAAAACAAAAATGCTAAACATATCACAAGGACTGAGCATTGTATGAAGGTTCCTCCAATGAAACAACAAGTAGAATCCTTTTTCGGGATCAAAATCAAAATCTGAGATCATTCATATTATTAACTACTTGTATAATCAACCTTCAATCATCATAGAAATTCAGAATTCAACTTAACCAATTATCTTACATCAAACTCTCAAAATTTCAACTTGGTCAACTATGGTCAACTCATGGTTTAACCTAGTCAAACTTGGTCTTCATGACCTCTAAATGATGCAAAACGCATTCCTGGGCATGTATAACCACTTCTCAAATCAATTAACATGCTTCTAAACTATAACGCTAACTTTTCTTGTCAGATTTTAATTTTAATCCCAAAGGGGCATGGTATTGCACATCAGTCAAGTCTGTAACTCAATTCTGTTAATCAAATCTTTCTTCGGTAATCAAGATAACAACTATGTCTAGTTGTTGATTCATCTAAAGTCCTCACCGCTTGGGGAAAATCTATCATCGCTTGGGGCATATCAGATTCATCAAGATCCATATCAATCTGGTATCCTAAATCTATCTTGTAAATTATATCTACTTTTCGTAACCATCGGTTCATTAGTGTTATTTCCTTGGTTCTTCGTAACTGATGGGTTCAGGATATGATACCAATATGATTCATACAAGGACATTCAGGTATGGAATCGGTCACTCACTTCTTCGTAACCATAAGGTTCATAATCAGGCATTTTTGGCACCTTTTCGTAATCACCGGTTCATTGTTGTTATAGTTAACATTATATCTGGTCATTCAGGACCTAAATCTTAAATCTTTAAATCTTTCAATTAGTTTCTGTCTCAGAATCGGTTCATCTTTGAAATTAATTTCATACATCTTTATCATACACAGATTATTCTTTGAACCACTACGCTTTGCACAGTGATTCAAAGAGGGGCAAAATGTAATACCCCAAAAATGGGCTACAGGGTCATTAACCTTCTACATCTTCAATTCAAATGAAATCGACATCGAAGTCCTAACCTAAGGCACATCTGCACATTATCAAATTTAATTGATTATCCTAAATTTTGCATCGGGGAATATTCTTAGAAATATTCCTAATTTATCCTAATTATTCTTAATTTAATAATTATTTGGCAATAAATCCTATTTATCCTAAAGTTTGATTAATTGAATATTTTGAATATTTAATTAATTAGATTTAATACTGCCTCTTAATCATTTAATTAAATTTATTCCTAAATTGTATTATTTAATTTTGACAATAAATCAAAAATCTTATGACTAATTGATTAAATTCTTATTTAGTTAATTAATGTTAGTTGTCAATTTTTAATAATATAGTTTTTGAATAAAGTTTGATTTAATAATTGATTAACCCATAAATCAATTGTTTTAATTTAAAAAATGAGTTACGTTGAGAATAAATCACTTTATTTTTAAATTAACTTATAAATAAATCATGCACAATCTGAAAAACAGGCAACTAGAAATTAACAATCAATTTTAAAATTGAAACTCAACATCTGATGATGAGTTGAAATTTGATCTAAACTCTATTTTGAGTTAAACACTGCTTTTGCATGATTTTTGTGAGCTAATTATTCTTAATTTCCTGATAACTCAAAAATCAACCTGAGTTTATCAAGAGTGATTTATGGCTTTTCTCTTGCATCCTCAAAGCCCTGGATTTCTATAAAACCAAGGCTCAACTCTTCACAAAGGTCTGCTCATTTTTTATCTCTCAAGCTGACAATCAACACCTCGAAATTGCATCCTCACTCTGGCAAATTTGTGACTGAAGAATCAATCTTTTGCGAATCAAGGCTATTGTGAGATTTTTCATTTATTGTTTTGAGCATTCATAGTTTCATATCATAGATTTTTATATTCATTCATAGCATTTCTTAGATTAAATTTGCATTCAAACTCAATTTCATACATTCTAGCTTATATTCATGCAGTTTCTCATTCTTATTGCACAGAAAATCCAAAAAACTAGATTAATTTGCATTCATATTTCATTGCTTTCATCATTTTAAATCCTTCATTTAGGTGTTGCATTATCACTGATCTCAATTTCAATATGAGAACATCATACTCGCACCTACTAGAAGGTAGTAAATCACCTGGTTAGTATAGTTTCAATTACTTGCAGATTTCGGTTTTTGCTAACCTCTAATGTTTTACTGAAGTATTATGTCTACAACTAGGTACAAAATTCACACACACAAACAATATATACATAAATATAACTAAAAGTATAAGATTGGAAAAATACATATATCTAAATATGACACTACTTAAATATTATTTTCATGTATATATTCATGTTAAGGGATTAATTATGATTTAATAGTAAAAAATGCATTTATTGCATTTTGTGCACACCATATGGAGAGCATTTTTTACATCTAGCAACCTTTCATATATGGTGCATGCCAATTTAACTGCCTTGGAAAACACTAAGCCTTAGGCTTGGATGACTATAATAGGCCTTAGTGTTGGCTTGTGGTGACTGATAAGAAAAGTACTGTACACTTTTCCTCCCGCCCTCACCAAGGTTTTCGGCTATTTTTGGGCCGACATGTTGTAACTCATTCTAACCCTAAAGTGGAAAAATATTGTATAATATGGCTTAGGGTTAGGGATTTCACTATGTATGTTTTAGTAGCTTCTTGCAGTGATATTGAGATGTAAGGGATTATGGATTGTAATCAGGTTGTAATCACTAGATAATAATAATATTGGACTCGCTGTTGGTGGATGTAGCCTAGGGATTGGGTGAACCACGTTAAATCTTTGTGTCTTGTGTTCTCTTATGTGTGGTTTAATATTTTATGATATTGGTTATATTGCATGTAACTGTTATTTCTATCTTGTTAATCCTAACAAGTGGTATCAAAGCAAGGTTGTTTTTCAGTTATCCTCTGCAGGAAGATCTCAAGGTTTAGTGGGAGTCTCACAGTTGAGTGGATGAAATGGTAGATGAGGGTAGGTTGAAGGTTGAAAATTTTAATGGGTAGAACTTTAAGTTATGGAAAATGCAAATGGAGGACTATCTCTATCAGAAGGATCTATGGTGGCCATTGGAAGGAAAATCCAAGAAACCGTCAACAATGACTGAGGAGGACTGAGATATTCTTGATAGAAAGGCTCTTGGTAGTATTTGATTATGCCTAAAACAATCGGTGGCATTCAATATTACATAAGCAAAGATGGCTGAAGTTTTGATGAAAACCCTAGTGAAGTTGTATGAAAAGCCCTCTACTTCAAACAAGGTATTTCTTATGAAGCGTTTCTTTAATATGAAAATGGTAGAAGGTAGGTCAGTTGTTGATCATTTAAATGAGTTTAAATAATTACCAGTCAATTATCTTTTGTTAATGTTATTTTTGATGAAGAAGTCAGGGCTCTCTTGGTTTTGTGTTCTTTTCCTGAAAGCTGGAATGGCTTGGTAATGGCTATTAGTAACTTTATTTTTGGTTCTAATACCTTAAAATTTGATGGTGTTGTTGGTGTTATTCTGAGTGAGGAAATTTGTAGGAAAAGCTCAGGTGGATCCACATCAGGTAGTGTCTTAAATGCACAAAGCACAGGCAGAACGAATGAGAGAGGAAATAATTTTGGAAATCATGGGAAATCAAGAGGAAAATTAAAGGGAAAGAGGTCTAAATTGAAAGGACCAAATGATTGCTGGTACTGTGGAAAACCAGGCCATAAGAAGAAATATTGCCAGTCTCGAAAGAATAAAGGAGACAAACAAGAAGATAACAAGGAGGTAAATGTGGTAAGTAATAAACCTGAAGAGGATGCTTTGCTTCTTTCTCTAGAGAGTGTTGATGATTCTTGGGTTTTAGATTTTGGGGCTTCATTTCATGCTACACCCCATAGAGCTTACTTTCTTGATTATGCCCAAGGGGATTTTGGGCTAGTTTATTTGGGAGATAATGAACCCTGTCAAATTGTTGGAAAGGGAAAAATTAAGATTAAGTTGCTGAATGGGAATCATTGGCTACTACAAGAGGTAAGACATGTTCCAAGGCTAAGTAGGAATTTAATTTCAGTAGGACACCTAGGTGATGAGGGTTGTACAGTTTCATTTAATGATAGAAATTGGAAGGTTTCAAAAGGTTCCTTAGTAGTAGAAAAAAGTGTGAAAGTAGGCACCTTATATCTTTGTACAGGTCATATTGTTCCTTCTACTTTAATTATTTTAGAAGAAAATAAATGTTCAGGAACAATTATTGCAGTTGAGCAGGAAGAACGTCAAACAGTTTTTGTAGATTCTGACACAACACTTTGACACAACAGACTCGAGCACATGAGTGAAAAAGGTATGAAATTACTTCATTCAAGGAAAGTTTTACCTAGTCTGAAATGTGTCAATATGGATTTTTGTGAAAGTTGTGTGTATGGAAAATAAAAGAGAGTTAGTTTTGTAAAGAGTGGGAGGAAAAGAAAAATGAGAAATTAGAGCTTGTACATACATATGTATGGGGACCAACTCAGGTATCTTCCCTTGGTGGCTCTCTGTACTATGTTACATTTATAAATGATGTAACAAGAAATGTATGGATTTATTTCTTTAGACATAAATCTGATGTATTTCAAACTTTTAAGAAATGGAAATGCTTGGTTGAGAATGAGATTGGTAAAAGGTTAAAATGTCCCAGATCTGATAATGGTAGTGAGTATTGCAGCACAAAATTTGAAGATTATTGTTCCTCTAATGGTATTCGTAGGCAGAAAAATGTACCAAGAACTTCACAAGAAAATGGAGTGGGTGAACGCATGAACATGACAATAATGGAGCGTGCAAGGAGTATGAGGTTTCATGCTAGGATGCCCTTAAACATGTGGGCAGAGGTTGTAAACACTATTATTTATTTAATCAATAGAGACCCCTCTACTCCTTTGGACTGTGGTATTTCAGAGGAAGCTTGGAGTGGTAAGAAGGTGAGTTATTCTTTATTCAAAACCTTTAGTTGTGAAGCTTTTGCACTTATAGATTCTAAAAATAGCACCAAGATGGAAGCTAAGTCAAAGAAATGTGTATTTGTTGGATATGGCATTGATGAATTTGGTTATAGGCTTTGGGATTTTGAAAATCATAAAATTGTAAGAAGTAGGAATGTCATATTCAATGATAAAGTGTTGTACAAAGATCTGTTGCAACATCATGAGAAGAAAGAAAATGAATATGTAGCACTAGATGATACTCCAAAAGATGATGTTCCAGTAGTTCCTTATGCTCCACAACAACAGAAACAACAAATACCACACACCCCAGTAAATGTTAGATGGTCAACAAGGCTAAGTAGACGTCCAGAAAGATTTTCTCCCTCTTTGTATTCTATTTTGTTAATAGATGTTGGTGAACCTCAATGTTATAATGAAGCTGTGCAGGTGGATACAAAGATTCAATGGGAGTCTGCAATGACATATGAAATGGAATCCTTGCTGAAAAATCAAACTTGAGATTTATGCAAGTTACCTGCAGGTAAAAGGGCTTTACAGAATAAATGGATTTATCGGCTGAAAGAAGAGGATGGAGGTAATAAAAGATTTAAAGCTAGGTTAGTTGTAAAAGGATTTGCACAGAAAAAGGGCATTGATTTTGATGAAATATTCTCTCTAGTTGTTAAAATGACTTTTATTTGTACTATTTTAAGTATTGTGGCTGCTGAAGATTTACATTTAGAGTAGCTTAATGTTAAAACAACTTTTCTTCATGGTGATTTGGATGAAGAAACATATATTGTACAACCACAAGGATTTGAGGTCAAGGGTAAGGAGAATTTGGTGTGTAGATTGCATAAAAGTTTATATGGCTTGAAGCAAGCCCCTCAGTAATGGTATATTAAATTTGACACTTTTATTAATAAACATGGATACACTTAGTGTCATTCTAACCATTTTTTTTATTTTAAGAGGTTGGCTGATGATAGCTACATTATTTTGTGCTTATATGTTGATGATATGCTTGTAGATGGGTCTAACATGAATCACATTAAGGGATTGAAATAACAGTTAGCACATTCATTTGCTATGAAGGATGTGGGGGTAGAAAAACAAATCCTTGGTATGAAAATTTACAGAGATAAGAAAAATAAGAAGTTGACTTTATCTCAGGTTGATTATATTGAGAAGGTGTTGCAATGTTTCTCTATGGAGAATGCCAAAGTTGTCAGCACACTTTTGCCTGGTCTTTTGAAATTGAATAAGGATATGTGTCCAAAGACACTAGAAGAAGAGACTAAAATGTCTAAGGTACCTTATGCTTCAGCTGTAGGGAGCTTAATGTATGCTATGGTATGTACTAGGCCAGACATTGCACACATAGTGGGAGTCATTAGCCGATATATGAGTCACCCTGGGATTGAGCATTGGAATGTAGTCAAATGGATTCTCAAATATTTGAGAGGTACATCTAGTAAGTTTTTACACTTTGGAGGCTCTACTACTACTGTACAAGGCTATGTTGACTCAGATTTGGCAGGAGATATAGATAGCAAGTGAAGTATTACAGACTATGTATTTATTGTTGGTGGGACAACAGTGAGTTGGATTTCTCAGTTACAAAAGGTGGTTTCTTTATCCACTATAGAGGTAGAGTATGTTGCTACTACAGAGGCAACTAAGGAGATGATGTGGATTCAATTATTCATGGAAGAGTTGGGACATCTGCAGATAGATAACTTTCTGGATATAGACAACTAGAGCGCCATTCATCTTGTGAAGAGCTTTGCACTCTAAGACAAAACACATACAGTTACAGTACCATTTCATTTGGTTAGCTTTGGATGATGGGCAGTTAAAGCTGGAAAAGATACACACAGATGATAATCCAGCATATATGTTTTCAAAGGTAGTAACAAGGGAGAAGTTGAACTCCTGTTCAACTTCAGTTAGTCTACTAGACTAAACAAAATAAAGGAACAATTGAGTCCAGGGTGGTTCGATCTAGTGGGAGCCTCATATGGTAGTGATATGGGTACATGATCAATCTCCAACTAGGAGGTTTCTTAGTGTGGATCCTGATCAGTCACCAAGTGGGAGATTGTTGGCTTGTGGTGACTGATAAGGAAAGTACTGTACACTTTTCCTCGTGCCCTAAATGTTTTTGAGGCTGACATATTTTTAGCTATTTTTGGGTTGACATTTTGTAGCTCATTCTAACCCTAAAGTGGTAAAATATTATATAATATGGCTTAGGGTTAGGGATTTCACTATGTATGTTTTAGTAGATTCTTAGGATGGTATTGAGTTGTAAGGGATTACAGATTGTAATCAGATTGTAATCACTGGCTAATAATAATATTGGACTCACTGTTGGTGGACATTGTACACACAAAAGTAGTGCACTTCTCTAATTCATTACATTAAAGAAAATCCATGAAAGGGAAACGTTCAATAGCGACCTAGAGCTCTCTATGTATGGAGTTGCAAGATTGTAAAATTGCTCTCAACTAGAGCTAATAAACTTATGACCTTGCTAGTCAACCACACAATGAGAGATTCAAATGGAGACAAGGGCAAGAATGTCAATATCCCCAAGAATCACTATGAAATGCAATGCAAGCTAAGAATGAGAATGCAAGCTAGTCTATGAAAATGAAAGTGCAAACTAGGCTATGAAAGGAAAGTACAAGTCTTACAAACCCTCCTAATTAAACTATGTGAGATTAATCTATAGCATAAAGGAAGTCTATACTAAGAATGCCATGATTATGCAACTATGAAAATAAGAAAGCAAGCTACATTAAATGCAACAACAATGTCTTCAAAGCTTGAATGCAAGAATGTCTTCAAAGAGCTCCAAATGACCTAGAAAACCTGCAGCATAACATTAGCATAAAAGAGATGGCTCTCCAAATGAGGAAGAGAGCTCTTCTTTTATAGGAAATGAGAAGGAATGGACCATGGAGATTAAGAGGAAAAATATTTAATCAATGGTGGAGCATCAAAGAGGAGCAATCCATGTGCACAAATATCTTTTAATGAGAAAATAAGAGTTGACTTTTGTGTCTATATAAGACAAAAAGTACTTTTCTTCTTTTTATAAAATAAGAATAATGCTTTATTTGTGCAACTTAGGATGAGAAGAAAAGGTGGGGCTTTTTATTTATTAAAAGGGGAGGAAATATTCCTTTTAAATAAATAAAAACTTTAGGATAAAATGGTTAGCCCAAGGAAAATAATCGCAAAATGATAAAATAGGATTTGATCAAGGAAATTGATATATTTGAAAAATGCTGATTTTTGAAAATATTGATTCAGAGATTTGATAAATTGCTGAATGGGGACCCAAAGTCTAGGCAACCATTTTAGGGTGCATACATTTGCCCCTCTTTGACTAATATGTGATCATTTTGGGAACACATGCAGTCAAAGAAGTTGAAATGTGAGTTCATTTTGGGATCACAAAACAACTCAAACATGTGTTCATTTTGGGAACATGCCCGGACAAAAATAAACAAAAGATTCTGGACATGAGTTCATTTTGGGATCACATCCAAAATAAGAGATAAAAATCTCAAGTTGAGTGAAAGCTCATAAAAATATAGCTAAATCAAGAAAATCAAGGATTAAATCCAATAGGTACTGCCCCCTTGGAATCGAAATCAAAATCAGGTAGAGGAGAACAACAGATTGATAAAAGATGATCAAATCATAATGAAATCATAATCGAAGATAAAGGATAATAGGATAACCATTAGGCATTAAAAACATGCCCCAGTGATGAATGAGAAGAAAAGAAATGGGGTGAATGGAAGACTAGAAGTGTGAAAGACATGAAAAGGAAGAAATTCCATCAAAGATCGAAGAATTATGCCTCAAAAGGTTAGTCAACTGCACAAAAGAAAGAGAAATTTTTGAAACGCAATTTTGACTATCAAGATGACCTCAGATTTCAATTTTGAGGCTAAAAATGGATCTAGGATGTTGAAATTAGCTAGGGGTGCAATTTTTTGTGCAATTCTAAGGTGTTTTGAAAATTAGGCCAAAAAGTCAAAATGCTATAAAAGATGATAAGATGTGGAAAGATAAGGAGCGAAAGACATGATTGAGAAAATGAAAGGTGAGTGCAGTTGACCGACAAGTCTGTGAAAGATAAAAGGAGAGCTCTCTCCATATGCAAGATGCAAAACTAAACTAACATGAACCTAAAAATGCAAGCTACTATGAAAAAGTGGTTGACTTGCAAGGTCACAATGCTTATAGACATCTAATTATCATCATAGAGAGTTATTGGTAGCATCATAAGATCATACAATACACGCTAGTATGACTATGTGAATATGAATATGATCTATATCAGATAGAGATGTGGGAATCCCACCTAGGCACCAAAGACATGTAGGTCAAGATGACTAGTGCAGTGAGATTACCTAAGTTTGTTATGGCGAGATTATGCTTGTATCAAGACACATGAAAGTCAGGGTAGCTATAAGCATGCACTCGCATAAAAAAAAAAAGTTAAGGATAATACCTTGTCAATCCCTAGCATCAAGTAAGACTAGCATAAATGCTCATGACAGTTAGGATCAACGAAATATACCCACAAGTAGATAAAGAAATAAAACATGTTCTCATACCCTTAGTCTTCTAGCTATGCATCATTGAAAACTTCTCAGGGAGAGACCACTCATCAAAGAAATCCTCATAGACAGCACACAAAGAAAAATAAAGTCAACATATCTCAATTGAGTTGATTGTTTAAGTGCATGTGTGTTGGTCATAGAGTCAAACTTTGAGTATCATATCTGCCAATGAGAAATACCCTATCATGCTAGACTGCGGGTAGGATATCTGATAAGTGTTGAGAAACACTTGACGCTAGGAAAGTGTTGAAAAACACAATTTGGGGTTGGTGTTGAAAAACTCCATTTGCAAGATGTCCTAAAGACCAACGCATCCTAAAGGACCAATGCTAACACAGTTATGCTCCCTAGAAAAAGACAAAGACCAATTCCAGACCAAGTCAAATAAGGTCAAGGCATGATGGAGAATGGCTAAGTGTCGAGGACACATGCTAAAAGACAAGGGTGCAAAGGCCTCAAGTAGCGCCTGTTTCCAAGTTTTCACCACTTGGAGATTTTTTGAATTTTTCAATTTTTTTTTATATTTTTTGCTACCAAGGTGCCTGTTTCCAGGTTTTCACCAAGGCACTTTTTCTATTTTTTTTTGAATTTTTTGCATTTTTTTATTTTTTTTGTATTTTTTCAGGATTTTATATGCTTTTTAGAATTTTTTCAGCATCATATATGAATTTTTTTGGAATTTTTTCAAGATCAATAAGTATGTACAAAGGATGCCCCCAGATAGAATGGACATCATGAATAGAACTTCTTGAGGTGCAAAACATTGATGGGATCAGGGAGTTGTTCTCCATCCTCATCAGATAACAAGTAAGCACCTGTTCCAAAAGCATCTATAATGACATATGGCCCAAGCCAATTAGGTTCAAACTTACCCTTTTGCTCTCTATTTTGTTGGTTCTTAGGATTCTCTTGCAAATCAAGATCACCTATTTGAAACTCTCCAGGGTGAACCTTCTTGTTGAATGCCTTTGACATATGCTTCTGATACACTCTCATATGATCAAATGAGGCCTTGTGCTTCCCATCTAGAAGTTCTAAGTCTTGTAACCTCATGGCACAATAATCGTCATCTGTTATCAAACCTTTGAGAGAGACTCTAAGTGAAGGGATCTCTACTTCTAAAGGTAATACTGCTTCAACGCCATAGGTAAGGGTAAAAGGAGTAGCCCCTGTTGGAGTACGAATACTCATTCTATAGGCCCACAAGGCCAAATTTATTTGTAGGTGCCAATCTCTACCATTCTTGTGAACTGTTCTATGGAGAATCTTGAGAATGGTCTTATTTGAAGCCTCTTCTTGTCCATTTCCTTGCGGGAAGTAAATGGAGGACCAATGCTATTTTATCTTGAATTTCTTACAGAGGTGTGTAAGGTCCTTGTTTTTAAACTGACCTCCATTGTCAGTGATTATTTTAGAAGGAATCCCAAACTGACAGATGATGTGATTCAAGATGAACAAAGAAATTGCCTTCCCTGAAGCAACAGAAAGTGGAACAGCTTCTACCCATTTGGTAAAGTAGTCAGTAGTAGTAATAATGAATTGATGTCAACCTGATGAGTTGGGATGAATCTTCCCAACAAGGTCAAAGGCCTAGCGCTGAAATGGCCAATGAGAAATAGAAGGAATAGGCTCCCTACCCAGAACATGAATTAGGTTTCCATGTTTTTGACACTTTTCACAAGACTTGGCAAAAGCTATAGCATCCATCTGCATTGTGGGCCAATAATACCCCACCCTAAGCAACCTTCAGGCCATGGCAAGACCATTGGAATGTCCTCCACAAATGCCCTTGTGGATGTCAACTAACACTTGGTCGGACTCATCCTTTTCCAAGTACCTAAGAAGAGTCCCATCTAAACCCCTCCTATACAAATCACCAGAGATAAGGGTATGGTGAGAGGCATTACAGACAAGGTTTCTTCTTTCAGAGTGAATAAAGCTTTCGGGGATGATGCCATCACAAAGATATGAGTAAATAGCACCATAGCGGGATGAATCATGACTAACCAAGGTACAGATGACATGGCTTTCTGAGGAGTAAAAAATGGAGTGATGTAGCTCTTCCACTAGGAATTCAAATCTTGATTCGTGTTGTTCCAATTGGAGTGAAGCTAGTGTAGCCATAGCATCTGCTTCTTTGTCCTTTGCTCTAGGGATTTTTTGAAATGTAACAAATGTGAAGTAATGTTGCAATGAATCAACCATCTTTTTGTAAGGTATCAGCTTATCATCCTTAGTTTGGTACTCTTCATTTACTTGGTTGATAATTAATTGTGAATCCCTAAAGACATGTAACTCTATAATTCCCCATTCTATAGCCATTTTAAGTCCATTGGTTAGAGCCTCATATTCTACAATATTATTTGTGCATGGAAACAAAAGTTTATAAGACTTAGGTATGTTGTACCCATGGGGAGAAATAAACAATACTCCAGCTCCTGATCCATTTTGCATATTTGAACCATCAAACAACATTTTCCAAGTACGCATGGTCATGTACATGATATGTGTTGGTGTTCAAAATGGAAGCTTATGCTCTTAGGCTGCCAATATACCCTCAGATGGATTTTAGGAGTGGTTAGTTCCAAAATGTATAAAGATCTTAGGGTAATTGGACCAACTATAGGGACAAGATTGCCCTCTTCACTTCTGGCTCTACAAAACCAAGGTGGGTGCACCTGACCTAGTGAAAACTATACTTCACACACCAAAGACTAGGTCTAATCAACAGATTGAATAGTAAGAAAGTGCTAAATGCTAACCTCACATCCATTGACTCTCCATTACTATAGGGTATTACTAATATCAACCAAATACAACTAAAACTTGAAAAGTGTTGATATTTAGAGATGGAAAGAAGTAAGAAAGGGCCAATCAAGCATTGAACTCAACTGAATATACTAATCTGTGATCAGTGCCATTATCCATTGGGCAAATCTCAAATACAAACATTGAAACATGAACCAACTATTGTCAAAAACTCATAGCCATGAACACAAATATTTCAGCCCGTCTACTACTTATAATATCCTTTTGTAGACAAATCAAAATGAATCTATGTCCTATCCAAAGTATATTTCACTTGATCCTAGATCATGAACTGAAAACTAGAACATATACAAAGGTAACCCTATGTAATAGATCAAAAAATCTAGAATTCACAAGATTGACACCAAGGAGAGACTTGAAAGCTTGAAATAATTGTATTAAGTATAATGAATCATGTACATGTTCAAAACAAAGAAGAGAGAAAACCACTTCAATATCTTGCAAAAGGCTACAAGGAAATTCTATTCAATCTAATACAATATGATACTACCTGCTACAAATCCCTAGAACTAATCAAGATCAGAACCCTTTCAAAATAAAACATTTCACTTCTTATACCCCTAGTCACCTTGGAATCCTCAAAAAAGATGCATCAAGCTTCGAGTGACTAGGGTTAGGGTTTCAATAACTCAACCAACCCAAAACTACATCATAATTTATTGCAGGGGAAGAAACATAAGCAACCCAGAGAAAATGAATCTCAGACAGATCTACAATCATCAAAATCTGTGAGGATAGTACAAAACAGCAAGGAATTGCCATGAAAACCAGTCAAATTGGCCACCTGCAAACATATCTTGAGCACAAAACCATACTTCTCCTGGTACAAAAACATCATGACACCTACCACAGGGACCCTCAAACTAGTCTGCAATAACCAATGCCACCAAATCAATCAAAACCGGCCATTAAAACCATAAATTTTGGTACCTTCTGTCACTTGAAACCCTCAAAAAATTTGAATTTGAACTTCAACGGTCATTTTATGGCATCAACAACAAATCGATGGTCAACATTTAAAATCAGATCAACTTTAGGTCGTAGCCATTAGATTTCTTCTTTTCACAGTCTTTTAAGTCTTTAACTCAATTGCCACCCTGGGTTTACCCTCTAGCGACCATGTGACAAGGCATTTCCAATTCGTGAAAAGAAAACTTAACCCATCACTTAACTCCGCGACTTGGTGACCCAAAGAAAAATCTGACCTCGGTCCCACATTTAGCGAACTAGCGACCAAAGGTCACTACCAGTTCGTGAAACACTTTATCTATCCACTAGAAAGTTTAGCGATTCCATGAACGCTTGTTCATTGAACCACTAAAACACTTAGGGAACTACCACTATTTCATGCGAATGAGAAAAGCCTTGGAAATTTTTTAGACTACCAAAACATTTATTAGAACCACTAAGCCTTTGCTTGGAAGATCAACGGTTGTCTGAAGTTCGCATACCCATCTGAGATTCGATCAGATTACATGCCCACCATCGGATGAAGAATCTTCTCCTTTCCCTAACAACCCTCTGACACAAAATAAAATCAATAGCCATCGCAAGATCTTAAGCCTTTGACACACTTGATGAGATTATATGTCATTCATCGATTCACTTATAGGATCAGGACCCTCTGACACATCCAAAAACCAGGTCCCACTAACAGCTGCCAATGTGTTACTACATGGATATATCAAATAGTGCTAACTATGCATACGTATCAAAGGACCCACCTGCCTTCCTTATGACAATCAATGGCTGTCGCTATACCACTGCATTAAAAATTGAGCAAGTTATATCAATGGTATAACGATAGCCACAAGATTAAATCAGACTTTAACCCACCTAAACGCCAAGAAAAATGGTCCCACTAACAACACTCCACTTCATACTCCCATGGACCAATGAGATATTACCAAGTCAACACACCTGGCAGTGGACCCACTTGAAAAGAAAGACTACATCATGGAAATGAATCAACGGCGGGTGCAGCTTCACATACCTCTGACAAAACCCTTGTGGTTTAGCAACAACTGTTAGATGGAGATGGTGTCAGAGAGGGTCCCAAGAAAATATTAAAGCCAAAACATAAGAAAAATTAAAGCATAGGACTTAGGCTTAAAGGAAAATATCAGGCACAGGGGACCATAGGAAAATTAAATGCCGTCGGGGGAAGAATCTTAGGAAAAATTAAAAGGGACCCCACTGGACATGAAAACCTAACCGCCGAAGAGCCTGAAGGATTTAATTAGCACATGCATATTAGGACTTTAAGTGACCCGAAAAAGGTAACTTAAAAATATAACAAGGCCAGGGTAACGACTAGTTTTTGAATATTTTGCAAGGGTTAAAGGTAGAGACCTAAAAATAACTACAGAGACTAGGGGACAAGGGCTAGAGCCATGAAATTTTTTGCATGTGCTAATAGTGGCTCATACTCAGGGATGTGTATCTCCTACAAAAATAACGAGCAAGCTAGAATCTCTTGGAAGAGTAGACCAACTCAAAACTTCGACACACAAAAAGCAAAAACAAATGACTACACAAGGGAAAAGCTAAACTACTGCTCATGGAAAAGATACTTTAGGAGAAGTAAAACTTTAGGAATTGTCCATGAATGGGCAATTCCAAAGTACCACCAGTTAAATCTTTTAGAACATAAGAATCTGTCCCCCATTTGCTTTCAATAAGATAAGGGCCCAACCAAATTGGATCAAACTTTCCATGCTTCCCCTTATCTTCCAACCTTGCATTCCACATCAAGATGAGGTCATCAACCCCAAAACTCCTTTGAGTAGCCCTCCTATCAAACAAATTCTTACATTGTCTCTGCAATGCCTCATTTCTTTCATGTGCATCCCTCCTTACCTCTTCCAATTGGATCAGTTCATCCATTCTTATTCTCATTTCATCATTCAAGTCTTCATCATATGCTTGGATAAACTTGTACATCTGCAATAGATTATTTTGAGGCAATCTAGAACCTATTCCATATACCAAATCAAATGGAGCACAACCTATGGCCTTCTTTATAGTTACCCTGTCAGCCCATAGTGCCCACCATAACTTTGAGTCCTAGGCTTTCTTATTCTTGTCCAACACTCTCTTGAGAATATTAATCAGACTTTTATTACTGGACTCAGCTTGGCCATTTCCTTGTGGATGATATGGAGAAGAAAATGAAATGTGTATCCCATACTGCTGACAAAAATCATTAAACTCCTGTGATCTAAAACACATTGCATTATCAACCACAATTACCTCTGGGCAACCAAACCTGGTAAGGATGTTTTGCATCATAAAATCTGTCACCACTCTGGTAGTAGCCTTTCTAGTGGGGAAAGCTTCAACCCACTTAGTAAAATAGTCTATTGCCACTAGTATGTAAGAATGTCCACCACTAGACTTATTTGGAATTTCCCCAATGAAGTCAATACCCCACTTCTGGAATGGGGCCTGAACTGCAATAGGTCTGAGTGGTAAATTCCCATTAAACTTCAACTTTCCAGCAAATCTCTGACATGCATCACACTTTCTTACAAACTGATGGGTATCCTTAAAAACTGTAGGCCACCAAAATCTAGACCTAAGGATCTTGTGGGCTATGGTCTTGGCTATTTAATGTCCTCCACACACACCTTGTGCATTTCCTTTAACAGAGCCTCAGACCTCTCATGGTCTATGCATTTTAGCAATACTCTTCATTGCTTCTCCACCACAACTTACCATGTATAATGGCATACCTTGCAGATTGCAACTTGATAGTTCTCCTTCTATTTTCATCCATCTCAGGGGGAAGGACCAATTTTTGCAAGTAGCCAATAACATCTTTGTACCAATCACAATAATCCATATCACAAATGTATGGCCTTTGTTCTTCTTCTAACACATTCACATGATTTGCAACTAAATTGCTTTGTGCCATTAACTTTGCAAGACCTAAGCCTCTTACCAACTTTGTAATTTGGATATCAAGATTAAATTCTTGGATCCTATTGATCCATCTACATCTTTTTCTTGAAACTTCTTGTTGCACCAATATATCCTTAACTACTGCACTAGGAACATAAGCAACCACCTTAGCTCCTACAAGATAACATCTAAAAGCCTTGAATGCTTTGACTAAGGCATAAGCCTATTTCTCAGTAATATCATATTTCAATTCTACTGCTTGTAAGGATTTACTAAAAATTGATATGGGTTGTTCATATCCATCTGAATTCTTTTGTAATAAAACTGCTGCAACTGTATGATAAGAAGCAAAAGAAAATATCTGCATGGGCTTACCATAATCAGGTGTCCTCAAAACTAGAGCATCCTTGATGGCCCCTTTAATACTTCTGAAAGATTCATCTGCTTCTTCATTCCACTCATTCTTTGCTTCTTTTTTCAACATCCTAGAGATAGGGATACTGATTTCTACAAAATTTGTAACAAATCTCCTTAGGAAATTTACCTGCCCAAAGAAAGATTGTATTCCTTTAACATTTCTAGGTGGTGAAAGTTTATCTATAGCCATAACCCTTTCAGGGTAAATTCTCACTCCATCCTTGGACATAATATGTCCTAAGAGCTTTCCTTCCACAACACCAAAAGAACACTTCTTTGGATTCAAAGAGATCCCATACTCTAGAGCCCTAATAAAAATTTTCTCAAGATGTTCACAATGTTGACTTTCCTTATCTGAATATACTATGAGATCATCCTGATACACCACTAGAAATTTGTTTATAAAGTCCGCAAAGGCTACATCCATAGCTCTTTGAAAAGTAGCTCCTAAATTTGTCAGACCTAAAGGCATTTTAACATAAACATATGTTCCCCAAGGGGTAGTGAATGCAATCTTAAATTGTTCCGATTCCTCGACCAAGACCTGATTATATCCTGAGAAACCATCCATCATGGATATTAACTCTAATCTAGTAACCTTCCATAGCATATTCTCCATATTAGGCAAACCATAATTGTCCTTCAAAGAATTGACATTCAAATTCCTAAAATCAACACATAACCTAATGTCACCATTCTTCTTCCTGACTAGAACCAAGTTTGACACCCAAGTAGAATGTTTGACAGGCTTGATAATGCCAGCATCCATCATTTTTTTGAGTTCATCTTGCATTTTTGGTGCCAAAGTAGGGTTCACAGGCCTTAACTTTTTCCTAAAAGGTTTGGTTCCTTCCTTCAATGGTATTTCATGCTGGAATAAATCTTCTCTATAGGCTTTCAAATCATCATAAGACCATGCAAAGACATGTCTAAATCTTTTGAGAAGATCAATCAGATTATTCCTAGTTCTTTGAGATAAACATTTACCTATGTAAACATTTTTGGGCACTTGACTTGTTCCTAAATTTAATTCTTCCAAATCATTTATCTTATCAAAAAACTTAGGAAAGCAAGTCCTTTCTTTATTATCAAATGCTCTCTCTAGAGCAACTAGTGCCCTTGGGATCCTATTTGATTTTAATTGCAAAACTTCCTTTCCAAGAACATTCTCTTTTCCATTTCTGATGTCAACAAAAGTGCTGAAATCCATCTCCTGACCATCAAAATGAGATTCACATTGCAAAAAACTTAGTATATCTTGATCATCAGAAAATACCTACCGATTCTCAACATCATCTAGGATAGAAGGCCAAAACTTGAACTCAATCCTAGATATCCCTGCAAAGCTAATAGCCTCTGGCCTTAATGCTATGTTTTCTAGTAAGTTAGCCATCCTATTTTGGCTTCTATCCACCCAATCAATACCAAAGGCACTGAAACCTTCAATTTCATCCCAAATAGCATTTCTATATTGTTTTAGCCTTTGATTCTTTGATGCATACTTTGATCTAATATGAGAAACTATTAACTCAGAGTCACCAATCACCCTAAGATGTTTGATCCCATGTTTTGATGCTTGTCTCAAACCAATCAATAGGGCCTCATATTCAACAACATTATTTGTGCAATGGAACAAGAGAGTGAAAGAAAACTTAAAAGTCTTACCACTTGGGGATATCAATAGCACTCCTGCTCTAGCACCTTCCTTAGAACTTGCTCCATAAAAATACAGGGTCCATAATACATTACCTTTTGCCATGTTATTTTCATCATCAACTAGAAGGATAGGCTTGACCTTCTCTTGCACTTCTCTCTCCTAAACTTGGAAAGAACCAATGTCAGTGTCCACAAAACAATTCATATTGTCCTCTTCATCCTTCTCAATCATATGTGGAGTTCTAGCTTCCCTTGAGACTTTCACACTTTCTCCTTCAATGCTAAAAGTGGCAAAGGACAAGTCACATTGAATACTTCCTCCCATGGAGGCACTCCACTTTCTAGATAACAACATTCCTTATTGAGGGGGAATGTCGACTACAAGAACACTCATAGTCAATTGTTTGTTAGGAAATGCTGCTAATTTATAAGGCAAACCCTTAATGGTACCAATAATTGGAACTTCTCTTGAGTCCATAGCTTGGCATCTCCCATGAGGT
Source organism: Chamaecyparis obtusa (assembly GCA_027943335.1). Classification (NCBI taxonomy): domain Eukaryota; kingdom Viridiplantae; phylum Streptophyta; class Pinopsida; order Cupressales; family Cupressaceae; genus Chamaecyparis; species Chamaecyparis obtusa. The sequence goes on along the minus strand of BSBK01005867.1, from coordinate 715,587 downwards.
GTATCAACCTTTAGTCCCATTAAATTCATGATCTCTATAGGCATGATAGTGTTTGATGCTCCAGAATCAATCATGAAATTATTCAATAATTTTCCATTTATCATAAGGGACAAGAAAAAAGGATCAGCTATCCCTGATGCAGTATTTACAATGTTTGCATTCAAAAATATTTGAGGAATCTCAAAGACAATTTCTTCATTTTTACTGTCAGGTGTGTCATCTAAAGCAGCCACATGCTTGTCACCTCTATTCATTTCTTGGACCTTTATGGAAGGGGCACCATTTACCCAATCCAAGGCCTTGACCTTGTGCTCTTCTATCCTCATCATTTCCAACAATGGAACCTTGACAGTTATTTTTGAAAGCAATTTAGTCATATCAATGGGAATATGAGAATGGTTGCCCATATCTTCCTTAATCTCAGAGATATCTTTATCCTCTTTTTGGACAATCAAGTCAGAGTTACTTCTTTGTACAAATTCATCTTCCTTTTGAGGTACGGGGACAACTACTTCTGATGTCTTTACTTTACCCTTAGGTATTGCAGTAGGCCCACTCTTCTTTTTTATTTTAACCTAACTGACAACACCATCACCCTTTTACTTTTCCTCATGTGGTTATGTGTTCCTTTCAGAATTCTTGATAAACATGCTACCTAGTTTACCATTTGTGCCTCCAACTGTCTTGCTTCTCAAATTGTAATTACTCCTAGGTTGAGTGACCATGTCTATAGTGATTTGTGCAATTTCCTCATCAGAGGGTCTCCTTAAGGAAACATGTTCCTCACACTTCACTGTACCACATCCAACACCATCAAATTCTTCCTCCTCATCATCAGTAGATTCAACCTCATCCCATGCATGTGAAGAAGTCATTCCACAACCACTCTTATCATACTACTCATCTTGTTCTTGGTTATCAGGTAAATTTAGAGCAATAACACAATGCTCTGGACTATGAGGAGATTGAAAAATAGTACACCATGGGATATCATCATTCATGTTAACTAAATTTCTTTGCAAAGGATCAGGAATCCTATCATCGGGCCTATCCCTTTTAACTGGAAAAATGGGCTTGCCATCCTTCCATTGAGTATTGTATGGGTAATTCTGCATTCTTGGTTGCCTGCTAAAATTACTTGAAGCTTGTCTGTCATTTGTTGCAACCTTATTGTTTCTTTTTTCATCAGGCTTTAGACTATCTAAAGCACTTAGAATATACTTTATATTGTCCTCCTCCTTAGGATTAAAATTAGTAGACCTTCCCATTTCTTTCTTGTTTTGCACTTGAGGCCTATAATCATCTCTTCTTCCTAATTTTCTTGATATTCTTCTATTACTTTCTATGTTGATAGCCAACTTGTAAGCCTCCCCAAGATTTCTAGGGTTCTTATCCCTTAAGAGGTAACCCATCTTTGCATCAAAAGCATTTAAGTATGTCACAAGACACACTCTATCGTCTAAGCTGATAACTTGCAGGAGCCTATGCATAGCCTTTTGGAATCTTATATTAAATTCAAGGACCTCATTCTAATTTTTCTTTATGTTATTGAATTCATTCAAAATAAAACCCTCATTTGTTTTATCTCCATAATGCTCTTTGAAACAATTTTTAAATTCATTGCAAGATCCTATACTAGCATGGGGCAATCCTCTAAACCAATCCCTAGCATCCTTGGTCAGAGATTGTACAAATAACTTCATCACAACATCATCAGGCTCAACATTATAGTCATCTATCACATCCATAAATTTTTTTAGATGTTCTTCACATGTAATGACATTGTTTCTAGTAAACTTAGGGAGTTTCTTTCTAATTTCATTAGGAATAACATTAGGATAACCAGGAATACCAAAAAATATAAGTTGTTTGTACCTTTCATGAACAAGAACTCCATGTGGTAGATCCATTCCTTGAGATGTAGATGTCCTTGTGTTTGAACCATCAAAAATTTTAGCAGCACCCAGAATGCCATTTGTTTGAGCTGCAAGGTTACCATGATTTCCACCTTGCCCCAAGAAAGAAGCAACAACATTTGAAGGTCCTGAGGTATGCTTGAGAAAATCAATCTTCTTCCTCATTTCTGCAGCAGTAGCCTCCAAATCTACCTTCTCTAGTTCTTTAGCCCACATTTCTTTCTCTTTTCTAGCCTTCTCAAGGTCTGCATCTAATCTCAACCCTTGATCTAATGGGATTTCCACATGAACCTGTTCACTAATCTACACTCCAACAATTTTTTTCTTGCCCTTATCTCTAGGCCTAGTTATCTCATGTGTTTTATACACAATAGGCTATTCCTCTGCTCTTTCAGGCTTTGGGACAAAATTAATTACATCCAAATCTAACAACTACCTCTTTAGCTGATCAGCCCTTATCATTGCTTATCTTATTCTGTCCTCTTTGTCCTTCTCTCTTTGTTGCCTGATAGTAACTTGTTCTTCGACTCTTCTTTCCAATTCATAGACCTCCTCAAAGATCTCTTCTGATTTAGGGAGAGTAGTCTCAGACTCATCATCTCCCACTTGAAATTCATCCTCACACTTGTTCAATCCCAACTCAACAACGTCTTCATATTCTGAAATGTTTTCTTCTTGACTAGGCTTGGTTTGAGTTTCTTGTCTTGTATCCTTTTTATTTCTCCAAGTATGAGAAAGATTTCCTTTCTTCTTTCCTCCCCTTGTCTGACTACGCCTGGAAGTGCTTGGAATACCTTCTTCCATTAACCTTTCAGGATACTCCTTTCTCTGGGACCTAGTACCTCTATAGCTCATTTGATAAAAATCTACTGACTAGCACTGCTGCAGAGATGTTTGAGTCACCACCCAAGTATATTGAGAATCTTACAATACCACTTAACAAATATCCAAATGAGACTATAAGACAAGGGACATGAATAACCCTATTTTTCAATGATGACCTACTGGTTACTATAGAATTGTGTAACACTTCCCCAACGGAGTCACCATCTTGTTGGTGTTCAAAATGGATGCTTATGCTCTTAGGCTGCCAATATACCCTCAGATGGATTTTAGGAGTGGTTAGTTCCAAAATGTATAAGGATCTTAGGGTAACTAGACCAACTATAGGGACACGACTGCCCTCTTCACTTCTAGCTTTGCAAAACCAAGGCGAGTGCACCTGACCTAGTGAAAACTATACTTCACACATGAAAGACTAGGTCTAATCAATAGATTGAATAGTAAGAAAGTGCTAAATGCTAACCTCACATCCATTGACTCTCTATTACTATAGGGTATTACTACTATCAACCAAATATAACTAAAACTTGAAAAGTGTTGATATTTAGAGATGGAAAGAAGTAAGCAAGGGCCAATCAAGCATTGAACTCAACTGAATATACTAATCTTTGATCAGTGCCATTATCCATTGGGCAAATCTCAAATACAGACATTGAAACATGAACCAACTATTGTCAAAAACTCATAGCCATGAACACAAATATTTCAGCCCATCTACTACTTATAATATCCTTTTGTAGACAAATCAAAATGAATATATGTCCTATCCAAAGTATATTTCACTTGATCCTAGATCATGAACTAAAAACTAGAACATATGCAAAGGTAACCCTATGCAATAGATCAAAAAATCTAGAATTCACAAGATTGACACCAAGGAGAGACTTGAAAGCTTGAAATAATTGTATTAAGTATAATGAATCATGTACATGTTCAAAACAAAGAAGAGAGAAAACCACTTCAATATCCTACAAAAGACTACAAGGAAATTCTATTCAATCTAATACAATATGATACTGCCTGCTACAAATCCCTGGAACTAATCAAGATCAGAACCCTTTCAAAATAAAACATTTCACTTCTTATACCCCTAGTCACCTTGGAATCCTCAAAAAAGATGCATCAAGCTTCGGGTGACTAGGGTTAGGGTTTCGACAACTCAACCAACCCAAAACTACATCAAAATTTATTGCAAGGGAAGAAACATAAGCAACCCAGAGAAAATGAATCTCAGACAGATCTGCAATCATCAAAATCTGCGAGGACAGTACAAAACAACAAGGAATTGCCATGAAAACTAGTCAAATCGGCCACCTGCAAACATATCTTGAGCACAAAACCATACTTCTCTTGGTACAAAAACATCATGCCACCTACCATAGGGACCCTTGGACCAGTCTGCAACAACTAGCGCCACCAAATCAATCAAAACCGACCATTAAAACCATAAATTTTGGTACCTTTTGTCGCTTGAAACCCTCGACAAATTTGAATTTGAACTTCAACGGTCATTTTATGGCATCAATAGCAAATCAGTGGTCAACATTTAAAATCAGATCAACTTTAAGTCGCAACCGTTAGATTTCTTCTTTTTGCGGTCTTTTAAGTCTTTAACTCAACTGCCACCCTAGGTTTACCCTCTAGCAACCATGCAACATGGCATTTCCAATTCATGAAAAGAAAACTTAACCCATCACTTAACTCCGCGACTTGGCGACCCAAAGAAAAATCTGAACTCGGTCCCACATTTAGCGAACTAGCGACCAAAGGTCACCACCAGTTCACGAAACACTTTATCTATCCGCCAGAAAGTTTAGCGATTCCACGAACGCTTGTTTGCTAAATTGCTAAAACACTTAGGGAACTACCACTATTTCACGTGAATGAGAAAAGCCTTGGAAATTTGTCAGATTGCCAAAACATTTATTAGAACCACTAAGCCTTCACCTGGAAGATCAACGACTGTCTGAAGTTCACATACCCATTTGAGATTCTATCAGATTACATGCCCACCGTCAGATGAAGAATCTTCTCCTTGCCCCGACAACTGTCTAACAAAAAACAAAATCAATGGCCATGGCAAGATCTTAAGCCTTTGACACACTCGATGAGATTATACGTCATTCATCGATTCACTAATAGGATCAGTACCCTCTGACACATCCAAAAATGAGGTCCCACTGATAGCTGCCAACGTGTTACTACATCGATGAATCAAATAGCACCAACTATGCATACGTGTTAAAGGACCCACCTACCTTCCTTATGAGAATCAATGGCTGTCGCTATACCGCTGCATTAAAAATTGAGAAAGTTATATCAATGGTATAATGACAGCCACAAGATTAAATCAAACTTTAACCCACCTGAATGCCAAGAAAAATGGTCCCACTAACAACACTCCACTTTATACTCTCGTGGACCAATGAGATATTGCCAAGTGAGCACACCTGGCAGTGGACCCGCTTGAAAAGAAAGACTACGTCATGGAAATGAATCAATGGTGGGTGTAGCTTCGCATACCTCTGACAAAACCCTTGCGCTTTAGCGACAGCCGTTAGATAGAGATGGTGTCAGAGAGGGGCCCAGGAAAATATTAAAGCCAAAACATAAGAAAAATTAAAGCATAGGACTTAGGCTTAAAGGAAAATATCAGGCGCAGGGGACCATAGGAAAATTAAATGCCGCCGGGGGAAGAAACTTAGGAAAAATTAAAAGGGACCCCGCCAGACATGAAAATCTAACCACTGAAGAGCCTGAAGGATTTAATTAGCACATGCATATTAGGACTTTAAGTGACCCAAAAAAGGTAACTTAAAAATATAACTAGGCCAGGGTAAAGACAAAGGGTAACATCTAGTTTTTGAATATTTTGCAAGGGTTAAAGGCAGAGACCTAAAAATAACTGCAGACTAGGGGACAAGGGCTAGAGCCATGAAATTTTTTGCACGTGCTAACAATATGCTCATCTGGGAATTCCACTTGAATAGGCATGCTATCCTTGACTAGGAAATCAACAAGTTGATCTGCAATATCTTTCCCTTTTATAGCCTTATGCTTAATGTACTCTATATCAAATTTTGACAAAACCATCATCCACTTAGCAAGTCTACCTGTGAGAGTAGCCTTACTAAGAAAATACTTAAGAGGATCATTTTTTGCAACAAGATGTATAATATGGGCAAGCATGTAGTGTCACAACTTTTGGGAAGCAAACACTACCACAAGACAAGAATTTTCAATACTATTATAATTGATCTCATAAGATACTAGAGTATGACTAATGTAGTAGATGGCTCTTTCCTTCCCAGTATCATCAAGTTGAGCCAACAATGCCCCCAAGGAAGATTCTTGTCGCTAAGATGTACAAAATTAATGGTTTTCCTGGGATAGGAGGCATTAAAATTGGAGGATTAGCCAAGTATTGCTTTATTTGATCTAGGCTCTTTTGGCAATCCTCATTCCAAGTACATGTGGCTCCCTTATGCAATGTCTTGTTGAATGGTTGTGCTCTATTTGTAAGCTATGAAATAAACCTCCATATGGATTGGAGTCATCCTTGAAGACTTCTCATCTGACTAATGTTCTTAGGAGGCGGCATATCTAATATAGCTTGAACCTTTTCAGGATCCACCTCTATTCCTTTGGTTGAAATTATGAATCCTAGAAGTTTACCTGAGGTAACCCCAAATGCACACTTTTTCGTATTCAATCTTAACTGAAACTGCTCCATTCAATCTAGAATTACTTCCAAATCTTCTAGGTGTGTATCCCTTTTCTTAGAATTGGCCAAGATATCATCCACATAATCCTCCATGTTTTTATGCATCATATCATGAAATATTGTGGTCATAGCTCTTTGGTATGTGGCTCCTGTATTTTTTAATCCAAATGGCATGACATTCCAACAATAGGTTCCCCATGCACATGTGAAGGCTATCTTTTCTTGATCCTCATGAGCTATTTTTATTTGGTTATAACCAGAAAAACCATCCATTAAAGAGTATATCTCATATCCTGCAGTCATATCCACTATCATGTCTATGTTAGGGAGTGGAAAGTCATCCTTTGGGCAAGCTTTGTTAAGATCTCTGAAGCCTATGCATACATGAATGGACCCATCATGTTTTGAAACTAGAACAATATTTGAGATCCACTTGGCATAGTCGATAGCTCTAATAAATCCTGCTCCTAAGAGATTTTCTAATTCAGCCTTAACAAGGAGAGCTATGTGAGGATGCATTTTCCTCAACTTCTATTTTACTAGTTTAATTCCTAGAGCTATAGATAAGTGATGCATAATAAGATTAGTGTCAAGCCCTGACATGTCTGAGTATGTCCAAGCAAAATTGATTTTCTTCTTTTGTAAGAACTTTGTGTATGCCTCTTTTTCTTGCACTGACAAAGACTGAGCTAGATGTATCACTTGTGGAGCCTCTACCATATTCAAATTTACTGGTTGTGTAGGCTCAATAAGAACTAATGACCTATCTTGGAAATAACTTGGTAGGTTATTAAGTACCCCATCCTTAGGCACCTCAAAGAGGTTTTCACCTTTGGATACGTCTTTTATTTTTACTATTTTGGGTTCTGACACCGCCACAAAGTGGTTTTTGCCATCAGAACCATTTCTCTTTTATTTTGTTTCTTTTAATTTTTGACTGAGGTACTTAATATCTGGCTCCATCATACTTGTAGTAGGTTCACTAGTGGAAGAGACTACAGGCTCAAGGGCATTAAAGTAGCATGCTATCTCATAGTCATTCTAGAAGGTTGGGAGCTGAGGCTCTTGATAGCATTGAGACTAGTCAATGAGGTCAAAGTGAACAAGGGGTAGATTAATGGCAGGTTCAATGTTATTGATATGAAAGGTGTTATCTCTGGCGATCACACAGTTAGGATCTATCAAGTCTTCTTCTAAGATACCTAAATTAGGACTCGTCCTACCAAACGAAGCATCATCCACTAAGGCAATTCAAGGAGTCCAATCCTCTAGTCTTACACTAGGCTCATTGGTCACATCGGGTTGAACATCCATATCCAAATCAACTATTTCATCTAAAAGGGAGTCCCACTCGAACTCATGTGAATCTATTTCTGAATCTCTACTGGGATGTTTACACCAAGAAGGCTTGGGATGCCTTGATGTAGAAGCTTCGAGATTATGGAGGGTATCACCTTCTTTGGTATCTGTATTTTTAGCTGCTGAATCATCTGAATCACCCCAAAGGAGATTGGTGGAAGGCACCCAATCATCCATCATGTCTTGCTATTTTTGAAGATTGGGTGTATAATCTGAGTCACTGTCAATATCCATCGCAGCTAGGATAGGGACACTTGTCTTCTTTTTGTGATCAAAGCCTAGGCCAACTATTGACTTAGTCCTACGACCAAAAAGAGCATGGTTGAGTGGTTCAGCCTTGGTGTCTAACCTGTGATTGAGAGGGCCATGACCTGGGTAGCCCATGTTTTTAACCAAAGTATACCCTCTCCCGTAGGTTTTAGGAGATGGCACAAAATTCTCATTGTGTTGATACTTTTATTCTCTATAAATCCAATCTCTAATGGCTACCTCCTCTTTCTCCTCATGAATAGGTACTGAGGACTATACAAACTTTCCAAACAAGGTCATAGCTGAGGATGAAGGTTTTCTCTCAGGTGAAGGTTTTCCATAAGACCTAGGTGAGATTGGCATTTTTATGAAGGAATCCATTTGGTAGTCTCCCATGCCAAGGTCTATGGACTTAAACTTACTCTTACAATGCTCAAAAGCTGCATCAAAATTATCAGCCTCTCTATTCAAAGGGAAATGAGAGCCAGTTGAAATCGCATTAACAAATAATGTGCTATCCCCTGGTATGCATACTTCAACTCCATTGTAAGGGAACTTAACACATTGGTGGTAGGTAGATGACACCACTTGCATGTCATGAATCCATGGCCTACCCAACAAGATATTATATACCAAAGGTCCGACATCAACAATCTAGAACAAAATGTCCTTTTCCACAGGACTGATCCTAACAGGAAGAACAACCAATCCCTTAGAGCTTCGCTCTACTTCATCATAGGCTTTAATTGTGATCTTCCTCCTAGTGTCAATTATTTTCTTAGAATATCCCAAAGCTTTCAATAGACTCAAAGAGAAAATATTAAGCCCAACACCCCCATCTATTAACACACTCCTAACATGGGTTTTATGGATCATGACCTCAATGTGAAGGGCCAAATTGTGCGGATGGCTTAATGCTTTATCATCCTCTTCTAAAAATGTGAGGTAATGAGGGCTAGCAAGGTGATTGATCATGTTTTGGAATTGATCGACATCTATGTCATTAGGAACATTAGCAGCTCACAAGGCATCCTCAAGGACACTCCTGTGTTTAGGAGATAATTCTAAGAGCTCAAAAATGGAAATCTGCACTGGTGTTCGCTATAACTGGTCAACAAGGTTGTAACTCATATCAGGACCAACTACAGATTTGGGAGGAACACTTTTGGACACTGGTTGCTTGGATTTGTTAGAATTAGGACCTCTAATGACAATAGGACCTTGGGACTGACTCCTAGTAATAGCATTGAGAGGCTGAGATGACCTTCGAGATTGAGGACCCCTAAGCACAACAACGGGTCCTTCATTAAATATGGGAGGTGAGTTTACATCATAACCATAGGGATCTTTCCCTCTCATCATGTTGACATCATTGTCCACAACTTCAAGCATATTGATGACATTTTCTGCAATTGTATAGGTATAATTGATTGCCACCTTGCCATTCTTGTTTTTAGAAGTCTCCCCCTTCTCATACTTAGGCAAGGGCTCTTCAAAGGCCTCGTGGTCTGTATTTGTGGTCAACCTGTCAACCTATAATTTTCTAGTCTCAATAAGGTCTTGAACTAGATGTTTAAGTTTAAAACAATTTTCAATGTCATGTCCAATCCCATTGTGGTATACACAGTAAGCTTTCTCATTCCACCAATAAGGTTTAGGATCTGGTATACAAAACTTTGTAGGATCCTGAGGCTGTGCAAAATTATGAGCAATCAAGGTCTTAAAAATATCTACATAAGAGTCTCCAAGCTTAGTGAATTGCCTCTTTCCTAACTTAGATTTATCTTGATACTTGGGCTTGTGCTCTTGATGATCTAAGGATGTCTGCAGCTTCATAACTTGAACTGCATTAGATAGATTAAGAACTCCTTGTTCCTTGGGTTGTGGAGAGTCAATAACTCCATCATTGACTAGTTGCTTATTTTTGTTCCAATATGAGTTCTTCTTATCCTTATTGTTGCTGTTATTGTTTGGGGCATTGTTGTTGTTACTTTGTTTGGCCAAAATACCTTGTTCTTTTAGAACATCCTCGATGCGACATGCAGTTTCTAACATAGTGTCAAAAGAATTAAAGACCATTTTTCTAACTTCATATCTTAAATTCTGGCACTAGATTGCTCACAATTATATCAATCCTTTCTTCCTCAGGGATGGTCCTAGAATATTTGGAGCATAAGGGTCTCCACCTTTGTAAAAATGTCACAAAGGGTTCCCCCTAATTTTGTTTTAGCTTGCACAAATCAAGCATGGTGACCAACCTTGATAGATTGTATGCAAAGTGTTGCACAAATCTTTGGACAAGTTCTTTGAATGTTTTAACAGGAGGGGTAAGGTTAGTAAACCACTCCATAGCTTGGCCTTTAAGGATCCTCAGGAATAATCTCATAAGGTAGGAGTCCTCATGATGAAATTCAAAGCTCATGATATAGAACTGTTGTACATGGTCATGGGGGTCACCACTACCATCATATTTGTCATATGTGGGGATTTCAACCTTTCTAGGAAAATCTACCATAACCACACTCTTGTCAATGGGATTGGGACATATGGAGTCCAAGTTGAAGGTATTCTTTGGAGCCATCATTTTCTCCATAGTCTTTTGCGTCTGCTTAATCACCTCATCAGTTGAAGGATTTTGCTTCTTAATTTTTTATCCACATCAAAGTTGTATGGGACCCTTGCACCCTTGTTGATCAAGCTTTCCAAGAATTGATCCTTATTTTGCTCAACATATTTTTCCACATATTGTTAAAATAGTGGTTCTTGTTGCATTCTCATAAAATCATGAGTATCAAAGTTGGCACTACTTCCTCCATGTTGAGAGCCGTGATGTGCTCATTGGGAGGGATCTCTTGATAGTCTAGGAGGTGTGTGTCTCCTATACTGTGCATGTTGAGAAGTCCTTCTTCCTCTAGGACTAGGTGATCTTGAAGGAGTCCTTGACCTCCTTCTACTTCTTCGAGTTGCTAAGGGAGTTGATGGTGGAGAGTTGCTTCCACTGTTGGTACCCCTGTTGTTAAATTGATTGTTGAGTTGTTGGGCCAATATCCTATCTTGTTCCTCTTGGAATGCTTTTCTCTCTATGTCCAACAAGGCTTGTTGTTCCTCTTCTAGGAGCCTAAGTTTTTCTTCTTTTGTAGCTCGTTCATTTTCTACAGCCTATTTTTCTCGCTCAATTCTTTTTAGCCTCTCACTTGTATATCTTGAAGTTGTGTTTAGTGGGGAACTTGGTCTTGAATGTTTGTACCAATCATTGGCATGCGCTGCATTGACATGAGCTTCACTAGATGCATTGTTTTGGTCCTCATGTTGTGACCGTGCATCTTGATGAGCTTGTGGATAATGTCTTTCAGCTCGTTGATGAGCATCTAGATATCTTGAATTAATAGGAGGTCAGTCAGGTTGATTTCCATCTTCGAATGACATGTTTCTTCTATGTCTCTGAAAAATGTCACCAAGTGACTGATCTATTATTTCTCTTTGTTGTTTGGTCAAGGTATAATTCATATCCATATTTGATGAAAAATGTGCTACAGAGGTACTCAATTCACTAGGATTACTCTTTGGGTCAAAACAAACCTCAGACTCACTCTTAGGAGATTGATAAAAAATGGGCTCTTTTCCCTTTTGCTGTTGACAAGTCTTAACTAAGGGTAACTGATTAAAAGCAACCAGGGGTTGTTTCCCTTGATTCACTTGGTACCTTGTTGTAACTGACATGAAATAAAAATATTCTTGATGATAAGGTGACCTCTTAAAGTGTCAACATCAAACTAGGATAATCAAAGTTCTCTAATGTCCAAAAAAAAGAGATGGTAAGATAGAAATTGCAAAAGGTGTTACCAACACTATCAAAGAGGTGCTTAAATCAAATGATCAATATCCTTGCATATTTGAACGAGGAGGATGGACTTAGCCAAATTGTATAATTAAAATTGAATTTGAGTGGAAATAATTTGGACAAAAAGAGTACTAAAATTCTCCAAGAATGTTACTAACAACTCTAGAGATGTACTTTCTCAATAGGAATAATCTTCTAACTTGACAATTCTTCCCAAGGTGACTTGGTAAATCAAATGACACTACCCCTAGAGGGCTAAAAAGAGAAATTCAGAGTAAAGACAGGCTTCCAACGACAAGATAAGTTACCTTCCTAAAGACCTAACCAACTAAAAGCAACTGCGAAACGACTGAAACCAGGTATACAACAGAAAATTCTTAGGCGACACTTTCCAGGCTAACCAGGTGATACTATTGCTAGTTTGTACGACACTTGACTAGAATTGTGTGAAATGTGCATTTTTAGGTCTGTTTGATCAAAATTTTCAATTTGAGGGTCAATTTTTTGATTTTAATCACAATATCAACAGAAATTTGATAGGTTTGCAAATAGTAAGGGATCAAACATGTCTTAAAACACTTGAAACAAGGGCAAAAGCAACCTTGCCAAGACAAACACTTGTGATATCAAAATAGAAAAACACCCTATGAATACTACTGATTGTTTGAATGTTCAAGAACGTTAACACTGGTATTACACAATTGAAGACACTTCAAGAAACATCTATCCTAGAAAGTGAAGGCTCATTACTTATCAACTTGGCCCACAACTTGATGTCCCCTCACCTCACACAAAGTGGTTACCCACAATAGATGTTGGCTTTGTCATGGAAGTGTCAATGACACAACCAAAGGAACACATATGGTGAGTATCTTGAGGTGATCCGGGTTATTCCACTTGGATCAATCCTTGCACCAAGAAGCTAAGCGAAAAAATAGGGTGGCCTCTATCTATGGTTCTTAGTAAGGGCTTCCATTTGTAGTACCCCTCTTGCTCCCCAAAGGGACTCCTTACCTTGTGGCAAGTAACAAACCTCGTGGCTTCAAGAGTACCTTAATCATTCTTGCTCAATATTTTCCTCATGGTCACAATCCCACAAGTACTCACATCAATCGAAGACAAGCACTATGTCTACCAAGGTTTTGTGTCCTTGATAGCCTTGAGTTTATAGTGGGTCAAAATAGCCAGCAATAAGCTTGTCCCCACTTGGGTCATTCCTCTTGATTGCTCAAGAGCAGGCCCGCTAAAGGATTCTATAAGATCTAAACAAAAAGTGGATCAACTTATGAGGTTCAAGGTTTTTGTTTCACCATAAGGGTGAAGAGCATACTCCCCTATCTCAAAGTTTTCTCCCAAACACACCAAGAAAATGGTCAATTACCCTCTTGCTTTCAAAATCCAAAGATGGGTCAAGATTTTCTAGTTCACCATAAGGGTGAAGAACATACTTCTCCTACCACCCAAGAATTCCTACAACAAGATATTATGTTCCTATGAAATGAAACAACTAGTAATTGCCACACTTGAAAAGAAATAAATAACAAGCACTTTTTTTTTTTTTTTTAATGCTTTGGGCAGCCCTACAAAAATGTTAGTAGCCCTTGTGCATTTGAAACTTTGACATGCGTTCTTTTGGCAAAATATTTCAAGCAATAAGAGCACCTATAAGCACAACTTGTTAGCCCCACAATGGTTAGCACATAAAAAATTAGATAATTTGCAAGTAAAATAGCTAATCAAATGGTAAAATCTGGGAATGAAACTAGTATGGTTAGATTAGGCTCGAAAAGACCTTTCCAATGATATATCACACTTCAATTTTCGATACCATTTGCAAAAATTTCTCAAAAATGGGTAGGAAAACTGAAAACAGCAAACAAAACTAACAAATCTAGAATTCTGGTCTCTATTTGTCATAGAATTTCATGCGAGATAGTGCCAAACCGCGTGCAAGAACACACAAGCCCATGTGAGAAAGTATAGAACCTCACGCGAGAAATCACAAACCCACGCGAGAACGTACGTCAGCTCACATGAGAAAGTACACTAGCTCATGCGAGAAAATACACAGGCTCATGCGAGAAAGTACTTCGTCATGCGTAGAAGTGCTACAAACAGCAAATCATCGTGCAAGACAGTGAGAAACCTCGCACGAGATTCTGCAACAGTGATGCACAGAAGTACATACAACGTACGAAAATCACAAAAAAATAAAAACAGATAAAACCTGCAATGGAAATGCAAGAAAATAAGGACAAAATAGAGCCGACTTGCCCCATGGCAAGTACCAAAAATGTACACACAAAAGTAGTGCACTTCTCTAAGTCATTACATCAAAGGAAATCCATGAAAGGGAAACCTTCAATAACGACCTAGAGCTCTCTATGTATGGAGTTACAAGATTGTAAAATTGCTCTTAGCTAGAGCTAATAAACTTATGACTTTGCTAGTCAACCACACAATGAGAGATTCAAATGGAGACAAGGGCAAGAATGCCAATATCCCTAAGAATCACTATGAAATGCAATGCAAGTAAGCTAAGAATGAGGATGCAAGCTAGTCTATGAAAATGAAAGTGCAAACTAGGCTATGAAAGGAAAGTACAAGTCTTACAAACCCTCCTAATTAAACTATGTGCGATTAATCTATAGCATAAAGGAAGTCTATACTAAGAATGCCATGATTATGCAACTATGAAAGCAAGAAAGCAAGCTACATTAAATGCAACAACAATGTCTTCAAAGCTTGAATGCAAGAATGTCTTCAAAGAGCTCCAAATGACCTAGAAAACCTGTAGCATAACATTAGCATAAAAGAGATGGCTCTCCAAATGAGGAAGAGAGCTCTTCTTTTATAGGAAATGAGAAGGAATGGACCATGGAGATTAAGAGGCAAAAGATTTAATCAACAGTGGAGCATCAAAGATGAGCAATCCATGTGCACAAATATCCTCCAATGAGAAAATAAGAGTTGACTTTTGTGTTCATATAAGATAAAAAGTACTTTTCTTCTTTCTATAAAATAAGAATAATGCTTTATTTGTGCAACTTAGGATGAGAAGAAAAGGTGGGGCTTTTTATTTATTAAAAGGGGAGGAAATATTCTTTTTAAATAAATAAAAACTTTAGGATAAAATGGTTAGCCCAAGGCAAATAATCAAAAAATGATAAAATAGGATTTGATCAAGGAAATTGATATATTTGAAAAATGCTGATTTTTAAAAATATTGATTCAGGGATTTGATAAATTGTTGAATGGGGGCCCAAAGTCTAGGCGACCATTTTAGGGTGCATACAGACGTAGCCGAGGGATTGGGTGAACCACTTTAAATCTTTGTGTCTTGTGTTCTCTTCTGTGTGGTTCAATATTTTCTACTATTGGTTATATCTGCATGTAACTATTATTTCTTCCTTGTTAATCCTAACACTTAGATGTGTTTTTCAAAAAATATACAAAATACTATGATATTTTCATTAATTTGCCCTATCAAGTTTTCACGTGGTTCAATGTAGACAAAATTAGACACCATGATGTTGTTAAGCTCTTAGTTAGCTATCTAATCATATAATTTATTTAAATTTTTATTACATTAAGCTTTCCACATCTAATTTCTTTTATATGTCTATTTTTTTGTCAAAAATCAACATGTAGTATTTTGGCCATAGATTTTGGCTCATTTGTAGAATTTTAAAATAAATTACATCTTAGAAATTAGACTCCATTATACACACCTAGAAAAGAATAAGTTTTTAATTTTTAACATTTTTTTAATATTTTCTAGGGGAGGATGCTCAAACTTCACGTTTTCAAGATGTGTCCACTTCAAAAATTTGTAAAAAACCATACATTCATAAAAAAATGGTCAAAAAATTGGTAATAAAATATGTGGTGTTAGCTAACATTTCACTAAAGTGATTAAAAAATTCAAAAAAACCTTATGTTTTAGTGGGAGCACACTAGACGCTATGTTATATTTTTTAAAAAATAGGACCACTTTGTTTACTCTCCCTTTTTGAGGCTCTTAATCTTCACCATTTTCAAAACAAATCATTTTTATAGAAACTAGATTCAAAGTACTATAACTCTTGTTCTTGTCACGTGTTCAAATTTGGAGTGTAACTATCTTGGTTTTCTCATCAAAGTTTAGAGTTCGTTGATTTCAAAAAAACAAAGTGGCATCTTAAGGCCTTCTTTTTAGTCATTCATGAAACTTCAATACACATGATACATATATTTTGGTATCACAGAAACCCTTATTATAAGGTAAAAATTGCAGTGAGGATGGAACCCACAAAGCTTCACTTTTGCAGAAATAAAGTTTTTTGGTTAAGGCTACAAAGATTGTGATCACTTGTGGTGATCTTACCCTATTAGGAGTAACAATAAGATTAGCTAGATCTACCTGATTAGAGGATTTTAGCAACACAACACATGTGTGCACTCGGGTTAAGAGATTTTACCAAGGACGGTTAAGTCCACTCTGTTAGAAGATTTTGAGTTTGCTACAATTGTTAGAGAGTAATGGTGATATATAACCTAAATGAAATACAACTCAAATTGTTGATATCAAATCCTTTAAGTACAATAAAGATATCACCTTGTTTTGATGAATATGTCCTTTTGTACTGCTTGGTAGCCTTATATCTATTCTGATAAACTGAATGCTTCTGTCAAAATCCTTTTGTCAAAACCCTTTCTGATCTTCAGATGTCCTGAGTGCGGCTACTTCTTGATGATACTTGTCAACATATATCTTAACAAATTTTATATTAAATTGATTTGACCTAATTAGGGTTTTACATTATCTTACAAAACCTAAGATCAATAGTTCATATGATTAACCTAGATCATCATTACATAGGAATCATCATTCATCAAATGATTACATCCACAATAAATATTCACCTCAATCTTGGTAAACCATTTTCTTGCTCGACAAAAAGTTGTTCACCTTGAACTATGTGCTATTCCAAACTTTTGTGTAACCTCACTAGTACATTTGAGACCTTGTTCCGATGGCTTCTCATTGGTATTCTGACACCCTACTGTTGATCAAGAGACACCAACCTTCGTTGCAATTTTTGAGTTGAAAATACTGATAGGGAGGATAGGTATCATAATTGCGATGCCTATGGCCATCTCAATATGCATCCAAAGAGGGCTAGACAACATGGTGAACAAGATGTTGGGGATATCTGTAGCTATCGCAATTATGACAAACACTCTACATTTGCAACGAGTATGTTGTACATGCAATGGCTATCTATTGGATATTTTTGATAGATAGCTATCATTTTGTGTGTTTTCTCATCGGTCATTCTCTGGTTACCATCATAATTTCAATGGTCTGCTATATTTTTTTAAAATATATATATATATATATATATATATATATATATATATATATATATATATTTGTTGTATGTGGAGTGAGATCTTCAATTATTGAGCTTCTCTTTGTTTCGAGAATAGTTTAACATTCTCTACTTAACAGGGCCAACCACGTGAAGGTGGAAGCTCATCTAGCCCCTCCTAGGAGCCTCTTATGAACCTTTACAACATTTTAAGACCTCTAAGATGTATTCTTAGAGATCGTAAAGGGTCATAAAGGGTCATAAGGAGTCCTGAGACACAATAGATGAGAAACATAAATGTAGGCATCATGGTCACAATTTTTTGGAGACACAACATAATTGAATGGTATACCCAGACGATGCAACGTAACCACTACTCCTCCAGTTCAAATTTGACATTGTGACATCCAAAAACCAAAGGTAAGGAATAAATTTAGAGAGCAGAGGAGGAGGGCCATAACAACCAAAATAATATAGGGACCCTATATTATTTTGGTCATTACGACCCTCCTCCACTCTCTAAATTTATTCCTTATCTATGGTTTTTGGATCTCGTAGTGTCAACTTAGAACCGAAAGAGTAGTGGTTGTGTTGCATCATCTGGGTATAGCATTCAATTATGTTGTGTCTCCAAACAATTGTGACCATGATATCTACATTTATTTTTCTCAGCTGTTGTGGTATCTACATTTATGTTTTTCAGCTGTCGTGTTTATGTGCATGTTCTTTATCTATTTTCCCAATAGATCTCTTTCTAGAAAATAAATTCTTTGGTTTCAGGTTCACTATCACTCTATCAGCCTCGCCCTTGCGAGCATCCTTATTTCTCTTCTTTGATGCCTTCTTTCCAAGTTTAATAGCTTTCAATTTCTAAGCTGAATCCTTAAAACCATCTCCTGGAACAACTTCACCAAGAGGCCTAGACCTAGATCTTGACTGTGATAACAGACACTACTTCTTGTTTGGCTGATCAATATCCATGGCATCAGCATTTTCATCTTCTCCACTGGACCTCTCTCATTTGTGGCCTTTTCGCGACACTGACCTACTTCAAACTCGCTCTATTATTGCCGAAGGATCCAGACCTAGGCTAGAAAGATGTCTTCCCATTTTGTTTAAGCCATATTCCTTATTCTTGTCAAACTTCCTTGGTACGGTAGGCATGCTCTCTACAGTACCCTTCTTCAATCTATATTCGATGATAAACATCTTCTTATTCTTCCTAATTGCAACTAGAGCTTCCTTTTCATCAGGATTCAACTCCACTTCCCCCATCTCATCATCGTCATCACCCTTAGCTGCCATCCTAAGCCCTTCTTCCCTCTCTAGTTCTTCAAGCCTCTGCAAGATATCTGGATCAATAAAGTCTACAACATTGTGTCCATCCATGATCTTAGGAATATCATCTTCTTTCCACTCTTCATTTTTCAAAATATACCGCTTCTTCAAGCTTGCAGAGTAAACTCTAGCCCCACCATTTTCTTTCTCAATATCCTTCTCCAGCTTCTTGGCCTCCTTGGCAACACGTGCCCTGGCATCCAAAATAGCTTGAGGAATACAAGGGGGCCTCTCTTTCCCATCTCACAGCTTGGGCATTGCAACATGAATCCTATTGAGACAACTACTGATATTCTTTGACTTCATCTTAATTTCCATTCTCTACTCCAACAACCTCTCGCATGCCGCATTCTTCACTACAATCACTCCTTCTTCCTTCAAAGCACTCATAAAGAGTAGCACACCATCATCCCCCTCCTGATTCCTAAAGAACCCACCCATATTTTTCCAAGCCTCAGATCTCATCTCCAAAACCAATTTTGCATCCTCCTCCGATAGTGTCTCTAGTGGTTGCAAATCAATCTTATTACAAACTACAATAAGAGGCTTATTGGCAAACATAGGTTTTATGCTATGAAACAGAGCTACTTGTTACACAATACTATAACCACAGGACCCAAAAACATCAAGGAAAAACAAAACAACCACCTTCAAATGAGGTGCCAAGGCAGTAATACTGAGCATCTCAATGGTGTTCATGTCCTCCAAGGGGTGGTCGAAAATACCAAAGACTTAGTAGTAAAAGCATAAGGTTGCACATCCACATCCACCCTAGTAATCTTATTAATAAAATAACTCTTGCCAACAATATTAGGGTACCCATAGATCAAAATACTCCTGGTATTTGGGTCAATAGATGACGACCTTGCCATATGCTGCCTCACCTATTCAAGGTAAGCCAAACTTGGTCCAATTCTCTTAACAATGGTACACATTCATCCAAGTGCAACAACCTTCAAAGATTTGCAGCGGTAAAGAGAATCCCCATATTTTATCAACCTAACATAGTCTTTGGCCACTTTGGCAATGAGATTGCGAGCAATATTGATCTGGCCAAGGGCCAACTTGTTCCTGAAATTATACTGCACCATTTTTTCTCTCTTTCTCTTTGCCTGCGCTGATTCTTCCCCAAATTTGATCGCCCAGTTAGAAAACAAAATGAGCAGGGACCTGCTGGCAACAAGCAGTAGTCGTAATGTTTGTGGTAACTTAAATACTCTCCAACTTAGCATAAAATTTTGTCACAAATTATACATAGATGAAGAGTAATTTTCGCTGATTTTGAGTGCCTTTAATTGAATATATGATAAAGGATGACTAAGCACATGAGCTAATTTGCAGTCCAAACCTAATAAGAAACCTATCCACAAATGCCTCACCTACGAGAATTGGCACATAACTTTTTTTGAAAACAAAAAATTGTCTGCATTAAAAGAAACTATACTGCAAGCTTCTATGAATAAGAAAATAAAATTTAAAATTCATTACTTTCAACTACAACATTAGAGAAAAGTTGAATTTTATTTATGCCTTGACTGATCCTTCAGTATGCTCATCAAACAGAGACTTAGTAGTAAAAGCATAAGATTGCACATTCACATCTGCCCTAGTAATCTTATTAATAAAAGAACTCTTGCCAACATTAGGGTACCCACAGATCAAAATAGTTTGGGTATTTGGGTTAATAGATGACAACCTTGCCATATGCTGCCTCACCTGTTTGAGGTAAGCCAAACTCAATCCAATTATCTTAACAATGGTACACATTCATCCAAGTGCAGCAACCTTTAAAGATTTGCAGCGGTAAAGAGAATCTCCATATTTTATCAGCCTAATATAGTCTTTGGCCACTTTGGCAATGAGATTGCGAGCAGTATTGATCTGGCCAAGGGCCAACTTGTTCCTGAAATTATACTGCACCATTTTTTCTCTCTTTCTCTTTTCCTGCCCTGATTCTTCCCCAAATTTGATCGCTTAGTTAGAAAATAGAACGACCAGGGACCCAGTGACAACAAGCAACAGTCGTGATGTTTGTGGTAACTTAAATACTCTCCAACTTAGCATAAACTTTTGTCACAAATTATACATAGATGAAGAGTAATTTTCGCTGATTTTGAGTGCCTTGAATTGAATATATGATAAAGGATGACTAGAGTCTTGTCTCCAATTATTTGGTTAAAAATTCTTGGACATCAAAGAAAAATAATGGAAAACATATTGGAGGGTCAAACAATCATCATTCCTTTCCACTCACAATAGTTGAAACCATGTTGTGACTTGAGAACTTGATCGGAGGGATCAAGAACAAATGCTTTCACTTATAAAATATTTTAGATAAGAGATTTAGCATTAATTAGTTATTGGTTTAACTTATAAAATATTTTAGATAAGAGAACAAGATAAATTTTTTTGAAAACCACAAATTGTCTGCATTAAAAGAAACTATACTGCAAGCTTCTATGAATAAGAAAATAAAATTTAAAATTCATTACTTGCAACTACAACATTAGAGAAAAGTTGAATTTTATTTATGCCTTGATGGATATCTACACCATGTCATAAATCTCCCATTTTGACATAGGATAAGAGCATAGTGATAGAAGATAGATCCATTTTGTGCATAACCTGAAGTCATCGTATTCCATGAGAGTGCATCTTTTGAGAAGTTTTTTTTAACTTTTCAAGGGACCAGAAGTTCTACAATTAAATCATCATAACTTTCCCATTACTTAACCATCACACATGGCATAGACTCTCTTCAAACTCACAATACGTTGCATGTGTAGTACAAAACTCATGAGATTCTAAAGAAGGCCTCACTCTTAATCAACCAAATCTTCCTTGTACCACACAAAAAACTGTGTGATAACTATGTCTACTCCTACCTTAATTGTTTAAGAATTCATCATATCAAATAAAGTATGTTTAAGAATTGTTGGAAGTTCTATTAGACCTTTGTTGTAAACATGTCATTGGTTCATTTTTGTAATTTTTTTTTGTGTTAAATGCATTTAAAAGGAACATTAAGCATAGTAATAATATGCTTAATCCATTAGTAATTGGTAGATTAAATGCAGATAACATCTTTATCGGTTTAGCATGTTTAATGCATAGTAATTACAAATTGATTCTTATTCGCATTGTTATAAGACGCGGATTAAAAAAATGCATTTAACATTAAAAAAATTACAAAACTGAACCAATGGCATGTTTACAACAAAGAAATAGAAAGATAATAATATGCTGAAAATTCTATCTGTTTAATACATGCCAAAGGACCAGTCCCAACAATTATTAAACATACTTTATCTAATATGATGAATTCTTAATAAAGGTCTAATTCTGTAGACTGCTAGCACGAAGGAAGATTTGACCTAGCCAAATCTTCCTTGTACCACACAAAAAACTGTGTGATAACTATGTCTACTCCAACCTTAATTGTTTAAGAATTCATCATATCAAATAAAGTATGTTTAAGAATTGTTGGGAGTTCTATTAGACCTTTGTTGTAAACATGCCATTGGTTCAGTTTTGTAATTTTTTTTTGTGTTAAATGCATTTAAATGGAACATTAAGCATAGTAATAATATGTTTAATCTTTTAGTAATTGGCAGATTAAATGCAGATAACACCTTTATCAGTTTAGCATGTTTAATGCATAGTAATTACAAATTGATTCTTATCTGCATTGTTATAAGATGCACTCTTTGTTTAATCTAATTACTTATATTAATCTGATAATTTTAGAATTTCATATGAATCTAGTGATGATCGAAAGGCCTTGCACTCCTAAAATTTTGAGTTATAAGGTTATTGTCCTTCTCTTTAATTCATTCCAAGAAGTGCATCTTATAACAATGTAGATAAGAATCAATTTGTAATTACTATGCATTAAACATGCTAAACTGATAAAGGTGTTATTTGCATTTAATCTTACTAATAAATAAATAAATAAAACACTCACAACCTCTATGAAATGGATGCCCTCTTCCCTCTTCATGCACGGTGCCCTCTTCATAGCTCACGAAAATTACAAATGAGCATTTCTTTTTCTTTTTTTTTTTAATTTGGTAAAAAAATTTACAAAACTAAACCGATGGCATGTATTTGTCAGACAAATCTTCATTGTCCCCCACAAAAATCTAAGTAATAACTACTCCACCCTTAATTTGTTTAACAATGCACCATATTATGTAAAGTAGGTTCTATCACACAAGGCACAGACTTTCTTCAAACTCACAATGCACCATATTAGATAAAGTAGGTTCTATCACACAAGATTAATTGTAAACTGCTAATATCAGTTTAATACACTAATATAAAGTAACATATAAAGTCATTTTTAATTAATACTGAATTGATGGTTTAATTAGAAGTAACTAAGAATGCCATACATATTAGATTAAGATAACTATTATCTTATAACCTAATTTAGAATAGTAATAAATTAAAGTATATGCTAATTCTTTATTTCATCACTATTAAGGGTGGAGTAGTTATTACTTAGTTTTTTGTGGGGGACAATGAAGATTCTAATAGCAAAAAATTATAAGGTTATTGTCCTTCTCTATAATTCATTGTTAAACTAATAAGGTTATTGCATTACTTAAGGTTTGAAGTAATGCACATTATTGGCATATTAATAGAACTATAAAGTATATATAGAATTGTTGGGACTAGCAGTCATGTTAGGACTGGTCCTACTTAGTTAATCTATAAAATTCCTTTTTTTGTGTGGTACAAGGACCTTTCTAGTGATAGAACCTACTTTATCTAATATGGTGCATTAACTATGTCTATAGATTAAATTATATTCTGTTTAATACATGCCAAAGGACCAGTCCCAACAATTCTTAAACATACTTTATCTGATATGATGAATTCTTAAACAATTAAGGTTGGAGTAGACATAGTTATCACATAATTTTTTGTGTGGTACAAGGAAGATAATGATGAAATAAAGTAATAATGTACCACCTTTGTGTGGTACACAGACCTGTTAGACATTGTGAGTTTGAAGAGAGTCTATTCCATGTGTGATAGAGCTATTTAATGCTAAATTTACTGTTAGACTAATTCTATAGGTCAAACCCTAGGTGACTTCAACTAATAAAGTATTAAACTAGATTAAACATACTTTATCTGAAGTAATTGAACCTACTTTATATTCTTTAAGAGTAGACTATTGAATTAGACAATTGGGTATTAATTGTAAATTCTACTCTTTATTTGAACATACTTTATCTTAAAACTAAACCTACTTTATTTGTCAGCCAATATGCTGTAATTCTTATATATAATAATTGTTTAAATATATTAAGAATTTTTAGGATATTATTATAAGATACTAAATAAGACCTGCTATTTGTCAAACAAATCTTCATTGTCCCCCATAATGAAGAAAATGAAGATTGACCTATTACTATGCTTAATGCTTAAGAATTGACGATTTTATAAGATTAAATGCATGATAATAATATGCTTAACTAATTCCTTGAAGATTTGTCTTGGTACTATCTACATTTAATCTGCTAGGTCAAATCTTCAAATTACAACACATAGGTCTTTTCCTTTTAACCTTTATGTTAAATGCATTTAAAATAAAGGTCTAATTCTATAGATTGCTAGCATGAAGGAAGATTTGACCTAGCAATCTACAAAATTAGACAAAGCTATAGATAGAGGTCTAATTATGTAGATTGCTAGGTCAAATCTTCCTTCGTGCTAGCAGCCTACATAATTAGACCTTTATTTTAAATGCATTTAACACAAAAAGAATTTACAAAACTAAACCAATGACATGTTTACAAAAAAGAAATAGAATGATAATAATATGCTGAAAATTCTATTATCTTTAATACATGCCAAACGACCAGTCCCAATAATTCTTAAACATACTTTATCTGATATGATGAATTCTTAAACAATTAAGGTTGGAGTAGACATAGTTATCACATAGTTTTTTGTATGGTACAAGGAAGATTTGGTTGATTAAGAGTGAGGCCTTCTTTAGAATCTCATGAGTTTTGTACTACACATGAAATGTATTGTGAGTTTGAAGAGAGTTTGTGCCATGTGTGATAGAACCTACTTTATCTAATATGGTGCATTGTTAAACAAATTAAGGGTGGAGTAGTTATTACTTAGTTTTTTTGTGGGGGACAATGAAGATTTGTCTAAAAAATAGCAAGTCTTCTTTAGTACCTCATGAATTTTACCATATATGCATGAAACAAATATGTTATTTTTCATCTCTAATTAGTTAATGCTTTATAGCAACTCTGAAAGTATAGTTAGGAGTTCCCTAGGTGACTTCTTGGAATGAATTACAGAGAAGGACAATAACTTTATAACTCAAAATTTTAGGAGTGCAAGGCCTTTTGATCATCACTAGATTCATATGAAATTCTAAAATGATCAACTTTATATGGAAAAGGAAGAAACAAAACTGATTATTGCTATAATTGTTTATACTATATATAACTGGACAAAACAGTGACCAAATTTACATCATGTATGCCCATATCAAAACTCATGAGCCCCAAGCAGTGAGTAAACAAGTAATAAATAGATGCCCTAGCTTCAAACTAGTGAAATACAATGCAATAAAACCAAGTAACAAAAAAGACATGGCCAAGTTTGTGCACGCAAGCAAGAGTATTTCAGTCAATTGTTGTAATATTTTTATACATTTAAACAAATAAAACAATGAATAAAACACTCACAACCTCTATGAAATGGATGCCCTAGCTTCAAACCAATGAAATATAGTGCAATAAAACCAAATAATCCTATGTACTTGGTAACTATTGCATTTGGTAACCTATGTTCTTGGTGACTACTACATAGTTATAACTAACTGGATTGTCTTGTATTGTTTACCGACTGTACAAATGAATACTAATGACAACACTTAATCCATTTAGGAGTAACATTCTCCCCCTTTGGCATTAGTATCAAAAACTTATATGTATGCCAACTATAAAAGTTTGAATTCTCGAGAATTTTACAAATAAAAAATAGGTAAACAAACTTAGTGACTCCCCCTATGAACATGCTCTCGGTAGATATACATATGTTTCCCCATTTTTTGAAAATAATGAAAAAGAATATACTTACAATTTGTCAAAAATCTTAGGATGGGTTTTCTTGAGATTATCCATAAGTTCTCCTATTCTTCCTTTAGATTTTCTAGAGACAACTACTCTAAGATCACTTCGTAAGCATGCATATCAAATTTTTTTTCTATGACAAAGATCTTAGGGGTGGTAATCAGATTCTTTTCCTTTGTCACATGTTTTTGCATCACTTCCAAATGTGGTAGAAACTCGACATGTAGCTCAGTTACCTCTTCTCTGATTCGGTCCTCTTCCTTTCTCAACTCAAGTCTTAACTGATGTGTGTGTTTAGCTTTGGAATAATGCACTTGGAATGCATGTTGCTCGATTGTAAGACAAGTAGCACTATATTTTAGATCTGCATCTAATTTGATTATCTTTTCACTAACCTTGGTAGTGAAGGGATCTAAAGTGCATAACTATTTCAAAATTGTAATGACTTTATCAATAATGCTTTCCAATTCAGTTACAACTTCTGAAAGCTTTACCTTGTTCACTGCCACTACTTGGATGATCTTTTTAGTTAACTTATACTGAATCTTTTGTTTGACTCTGTCTTCAATCATCTACTCAACGATAGTAGTGGGGCCAATGATGTTTCTGTGAGAAATGCAAGTTGATCAATGATAGGGGTGGATTCATCAACAATTACATTTGGAGCAACTTGCATTAGGATCTCCTTGACATCCACTAGCACCTTTGTGTTCTTATTTTATTGTCTTATCTTTTCCTGTGTTGCCTTTCAGGTGCATAGCTCTCCATATTTCCTGAGAGATTTAGGGTCAAGTGTCCTTAGGTTAGATGCTTGTATTTCTATGATTTCATCAAGTGTGACCAGACCCTTACTACCTTGCTTCTTCTTCTTCTTCTTCTTCTTCTTATCTTGCACACTAGATGATGGAGATTGTGCAATAGAAGGTTGAGCCTTGTGCTTGGGATCTACCTTTGGTGGCTTGGTGGATTTGATTTATTCCTTGTGCTACCTGGTAACTGATTTTTCAATCTGCGGAATGGGGGCTTGTGACCTTGTGTCGGTGGTAGAAGTGTCTATAGTTGTCTCTATTTGTACTTGTGTATTTTCTATCACTTCAGTGGTCTCGGTAGGTGTGTTATATTGTGTAGTTCCTGCACTGTTCTTGATCTCTTTACCTATTTCCTCACCCTTGTCTTCATTTGTATCTATTGCCTTCTCGGGTGGAGTGTTCTCATTTTGTGTTTCAGTAGCTATCTCAATAGCTTGTACCAGTATAGGCAGATTACTTGGTACCATTTCTTAGGCTACCTTAGTTGCCTCTTCTTCACCAAGGTTCTCGGTAGCACCAATGATAATTTCATCTTCTTTAGCCTCATCATCGAGTTCACCTTTTGTTATGTCTTCTATCAGTATTTCTTCATCCCCTAGAGTAGTCAACATCTCTGGAATTCCTTTCATCACATTGTCAGCAATAGTTATAAATTCTTCTTCATCAGTTTCTTCTTCGGGCTACTAAGTATCCGAGATGTGAATAGTCTCATCATCAACATTGATAGGATCTTCTTCTTGTATGCTTGGTCGATGTTATTTGGTATTGATTTTCTCTATAGGACTTAGGAGTTTAGTCCATATGTTCCTGCTCTCATCATCTACCTCTTGCAGTTTCCCTTGTAGAATCTTGAATTCTCTAGCCTTCATAAAAAAAATTATTTGCATATAGTTTTAAAGCTTCATCAATCTCAGTTCATGTTGGGTGCCTTAGGGATTTAGCTTTGTCGATCGTGGGATACCCTATTACTACATGTATGACATCCTTTGTGATCTTCTTTGGTTCATCCAACCATAAATTTCTTTCATGTAAATGGCTCAGTACAATACGTATCCATTTAGTTTTGAATTCCTTAGGGAAATGTAGGGCATTGGTTAACCCTTTTACGGGTAAAAGCACAAAGCTGTGTCACGTTTCAGGACAACTTATCAGCATAGCTGAATTTGAGTATTTCTAACTAAAATTATTTTTTGTCAAACATATGGTCTAGATAAGTTAGATAAGTTCTTCACCTTTTCCAATTGGAAATATCTATTAAAAGCATGTTTTCTAACAATTACTAAAGAAATAAAATTATTTTAGAAAAGCGATGTTTCAATAACTCTTACTCTTTTTAGTGATATTTTTTACAAATATAAAAACACCCTTTTTTAGAGCACAAAGTCAAGATTATCATCATATAATTTTTATAATATTTTAATTAGATTTAATGTATTATAATTTCAAAATACTCCAAGTAGGTATTTTAACATTCGAGAACAAGATGCTTCAAAAATAGAAAAAAATAGTAAAGCTTATCAAAAAAATTGAAAATTTATATTTAACACTAGAGGAGAGAGTTATCTTCAAGAGTGTGTCATTTATTTTGTGAATGGTGTAGATTTGATAGGGGAAATTTGACGCAAGATGAAAACTGTCGATTTCAGGTATGTTCGACTTTGAGTAGTTATATTAGAGAAAATATACATTAAAAACTAATTTTTCTTCTTTTCTGCACTAGCTATACATTTTATCTATGACATATTTTGAAATCAAAGGAAAAAAAGATTATTTGCATATACTTTTTTGTTGCGAACAAGACCCTCAATTTTCAGCATTTTTCAGCAAGTAAAAAATGGATTTAAAAAATTTAAAAACTATGTAAATTCTTGTTCAAAAAAAGTTAAAAAAATTATAGGCATAAACTTCATCCACTTTTACACATTTCATTAGTTTACATCATCTCCAAATTTTAAACATAAATGCCATTTTTATGTCGTTAAAGTTAAAAAATTTGTGTGTTGTTGGCCTTTTCCTTTATAAAAGTGTGACACAACTTTGTACTTTTACCCTTACCTCTAAGTGCTTGTGATCATCCTTTAGTTTTCCATTAGTACAAAGCTCTTGGTATGTAGATTGGAGCTCAAAGTTTCCAATTCCGTTAATTTTGCAAGGGATGTATGATCTAACATCTTTCACAAGTAGAACCCTTAGTGGTATTAAGGAGAACGCGCCCTTGTCATTGGGTTGAGCTGCGACTTTCAGATGAAGTTTGTGACGGGGCTCAGTGCAGGTCATTTTCTTGATCAAAATGACCTTCTTGCTCTTATCTTCCTTTCTTTGAATGGTTCGTGAGGATGAAGCCATTGTGATTACTAAATTAGGGCTTTCAACAAACTGGATACATAGAACTAGATTAGTTCCAAACTTACTTGATTCGATTTTCAACTATTTGTAATGTGCTTAGATCTTTGTGAAATGCTTGTATTTGCTTTGCTCAGTTTTTGCTCAAATTTCTCTTCTTCGCTCTTGATTGTTGTGTGAACAAATGTGTTCATTTATTGCTTATTTATAGACAAAGACCTTGATCGGCATAATAAATGCTTTGCCAGCTACCACTCAATTGACAATCAAATAACTCAATAAGCACTATAGATATCTCAGCTCGGTGAGTACTATCAATGCTCAGTTGACAACTCAACTCATTTTTCTCTTACACTTTCACCGACTGGAATTTCTTACTCGGTCTAGCTTAACCAACTAAACTTGTTTCAAGCTATCATCAATATAATACCCTAGTGCATCTTAATTCATGTTAATTTGGTATTCACACAATAGATATAAGGAATTGGTGTAAGATATAACTTGTTGAAATTTAGTTCCATACTTAATTGAATTGCTTAGGTGGAGGTGGTGAAATCACCTAATCCAAAGGACAAGGTGTGACCGACTATTGTGCTTGATCCAACATTGTCATTTGATGATTTTCTCCACATTTGATTCCTTATTCTCATGATTTCTTCAATTGTGTTTCCATTTGCACTAGTACTCTTTTTTGGTACTTGGTCTCTGCTGTCTTTACTTAAATGACCGACCCTATAACAGTGCAAACATGCCATTCCATAATTTGACCAATTTTGAGATTTTCCTCTGCAATTTTTCTCATACAATTAGCTGCTATATGTCCATACCTACCACATGTTGTGCAATTAACCCAAGTGTTGTAATCCCAAGTGTATGCATTACCTTGCCTTCTCAGTTGATATGTATTATTTTGTCCTCTTGGTTTCCAAACTTGCTTCATCTTTGTCTTGCATTCTTGTGATATGTGTCCATGCAAGTTGCAAGTGCGAAAATGCTTTTACATATAAGGTTTCTTAGGTGACTTGTTCATCTTTGATCTGCACTCATGTGCTTGATGTCCATACTTACCACAATTTTAACAATAACCATCAAATTTCAGAGTGGATTTAGGAATACCTTTTTCTTTGCTTCTCCAAACATTTGATGTGTGGCCTAGTTTTCCATAATGATAGCATGAGAGCTTCTTTGGCCTTGGATTTCATAAGCACTCTTCTGTTCAACTTATTTTGATGACTCTCCCTGCTCGGTATAGCCTAAACCATACTTAGTTTTGTCAAGTCTTCTTTAATTACTCAGAAACTCATCAATCCTTTTAGTACTTTCTTCAAATTTCTTAATCATCTCATTATGGTGTGGTTGAATCTGTTCTTCATTCTTGAATCTTTCATTTTCTTCTCTTAATTCACCAATGTCTTCCAATCTTCTAGTAAGCTTACTATTTACTTGGTTGACTTCCTGACTCATGACAACCATCTGATTGAAGATTTCAAAATGATGCTCGGTAAGTCTCAATATTTCTAATTCCTTTTCTTGTAGATTTTCAATCATTTATCTTCTAGCATCAATAGCTAGATTCCTTTCTTGTTCAGCTTGCCTTGTATTGTTCATGACATTAATCATTCTAACCATTTGTGTCTCCTGACCGATCTGTAGTGATTTCACTTGTTTAGTAAGATGTTGATTCTTTTCAGATAGATCTGATATGGTTCCTTTAGATGCATCAAATATGCTACTAGATCCAGATCCAAATCCTTCAAATGGATCATCTATCTCTTCTTCATGATAATCAGTCTCATTGTACCGAAGTGCCATGTCCTTTCTTTTGACCAGTAACTCTCTCAGTTTTTCTTTGGCTTCCTTGAATTGTTCAATGTAGATCTGCAACTACAATTACTGATTCTCAATAGTTTTGTCAAGCTTATACCTTTCCATCGTTAAGATCTTTTCTCTTCAGTGATTAAACTTCCTTAACAAGAGAACTAGGTCTAATACCAATTGTTGGAATTATGGAAATGTGTGTACTGAAAGAGGAGGGGTGAATTAGTGCCCTTATAATCTTTTACATTGAATCCTTGTAAACATATACTTTAATAACCGACTGTAAAATGAGACTAAAGTAGAGAGAGAGAGAGAGAGAGAGAGAGAGAGAGAGAGAGAGAGAGAGAGGTCCTAAAGAAGGATAAAGAGAGAGACAAACATAAAGATCAACACACATAAATAACCTGATACAAAGAGATAAACACACATAAACTAGAGAGAAAGAGAGGGAGAATCTAGAAAGATAAAATTAAAGATGCAAACCTAGTTTAGTTCTATAATAGTGTGTCAATGCTTTGTCTCAATTTTTTTGCTCATTTTTAGTTGACCAATTTCATTGAGACTTGTTTGTGTTCTTTTATTTCCCATCTCCTTTCAAAAAAAATGCACTTGAAAAATGTACATGAGAAAATACAAATTACCCTTATTTTAAAAAAAAAAATAATGAGAAAAATAAATTATATTTATATCAAACCAATAATTTTATTTTAGAAAAATAAGCTGATGGGCTTCGATCGAACATGGTTAGTTAATACAAACAATGTTTGCTAGAATTCGATTGTTACATAAATGTTTGGGCAGCTTGTGTTCGACCGAAGAGTAGTTTGATTGAAGCCTCCAATGTTCGACCAAACCCCCTTTGATCGAAGCCATATTTAATCAAAGGCTTTTGTTATGGGTTTCTCCCCAAGCCACCTTGTTTTCACAAATTTTTGGCTTTCAAAGCTCTAATTGAAGGCTCAAACACAACAATATTGACAAACCTAGATGTAGGATTGTTCTACTTGGAATGAACTTTTCAATGATTATGATTTTGATATATATTGAATTTATTATGACTTTGTATTTTTAATTTTATTGAACATAGATTTTTTCACCGTATATCAATTTCTATGTTCATGCTTATGGAAAAAGAGTAAACTAATTTTAAAAAATAAAAAATATTTTCTCAATAGATATTTATGTCCTCTTTCTAACAAAAAATAATAATAATTAAGTTTTGATACATATAGAACAAGTTATAGAGTAGAACCTAAGTCTAAATTATACTTAACGTCACTTTAAAACTTAATAAAATATAAAATATTTAACTTAATCAAATAAAACCAATTACAATCACTAGATATCAATGTTGCAAATCTATATTTGAAAGAATCACATCTTTATCTATTTTAGAAAAAAAAGAAAAGTTATAGAGTAGTAAGTGAATGTCATTATTTGAGAAAAAATTCTAATTTTCATCACTTTCAAATTTGTAATGGTTTAGCGGTAATTAATACGAATGCGATTTTTTTTTTTTTAGAATGTGAATTTCAATGTTAAAGTTGGTAAAAAGTACAACACCTGTCCACAAGTAGTGGTGATTTTAAGTGGATGGTTATTGGATCATCTTCAACACTTTGAAATGATCACTTTTTTTACCCTTTCAGGCATAAAGATTTCTACAACATGCATTGTTAATATCCAAAAGTGATTTAAACAGTTTAATCATATACAAATACCAAAAAAATTATCAAACTTTGATATACCATTTAGAGTATATAAATATACAAAGTTAGCTATAGCTGGTGCCTTTCCCCTACTTTATTTCATTCAAAAAAATATATATACTAAATCTATTTTTAAAATTGCGGAAAGAATGTTTGGACCAGTAAACTATTTGAGTAGCACAAAAGGCTAAATAATTAAGGAATAAATAGCATCCATAAAAAGCAGAGCAAAACAAAGTTTTTGCAGAAGGCTCGAGCAGATTTGTAATTCAATAAAACAACAGTCAAACTAAATTGGAATTAAAATTCCCAGACAGAGTTGTGATTTCAGTCAAAACCAGCAAGGAGGTATCAAACAAGTCTTTAACCGCTACAAAGATCAAGTGGAGAAGCCACCGTGAAGTCTGAAAGGGGAGAAATACACATTGTTAAAGAAAATATTTCAATTTTCGATCAGTTCAATGACGCGGAAATCTGAGCTTACATGCTGCGTTGCTACTCCACGCTTTCCAAAATCTTCCCTCTGTAGAGTCATCTTAAATCCTAAGCACCGTTCAGTCCAACTCAAGACAGCTTTTTCAGTCACAAAAAATCAAGTATCCGCAAGCAGATTTGACCTTTAAATCTTCCCGTCCTAAATCTTGCAGCAGCACATCCTCAAACCAGACAACCAATTTGGATCTTCACTATTTTCCAGACCAAACCAGAACCGTGGGATATTGGTAATCCCACAAAACAGGCACATGTTCATCTCTGTCAAAGAATTCTTTGGAAAGAAGAAACTCTTGAAGAAAGATTAATGAACGTAATGAGTATTCCATCTCAGGAAGAATCAGATAGTGATCTTGAATATCACTCACCAAAGCATCGACGATATACCTAAGTGGATGGGGTTGTCATCCACACTTCTACTCTCTTACGTGACCTCATCCGACGTGTCAGCTTTTGGGAAGAGCTGATCATTTCTCTAAAAACCATCCATATGTGTTTTTGCACATATTCATTATGTACGTGGCACATTTTGGCTCTGGAGTAATGAGTTTCCCAACCATCAGAAATCATAATAATTGTACACCAGTTACCAAAGTCTGGTTAAACAAAACTAGGGGTAGACTCCACTACCGTCCTAAAAGGGTTAGCCCGACACCTTAATAGGGTCCGTGTTCTTTATCTCTTCACGGGTTTAAAAGAGATTCTCCCGTAGTCACTTTCGGGTGTAAAGTGAAAGCATCACGAGTTGCTTGTCTCTACTCGTTTGTCAGCACACTACTGTGTTCGTAGATATTGGGGTCCACCCGGACCGACATACAGGTCATAGTGGGCATCTACTGTAGTAGTGCGCTCTGCTTTAATAAAGTGGTTCTCCTGATTCTTGACATGTGTCAGCAATCAGTTGAGACCTCCTCTCCAATTTGCCTATAAAAGCATGCTTCCCTTAGAGAGAAAGGCATTCGGAGTTGAGTAAGTCTAGAGTCTTTAGGAAAGAAAGACATAGAGAGTATGCTCTCTTCCTATAAGGAAGATCAGAAATCAGACTGTTAATCTTTTAGGTATGTCTGCTGAGTCTGAGTCCTGTAAATCTGCCTGTTGTGGGTTGATTATAGTCATCATCATAGTCATATGTATTGCAGTTTATGTATGTATTAATTATAGTCATCATCATAGTCATATGTATTGCAGTTTATGTATGTATTAAGCGCCCGATGTAATGAAATAGATGCATATTCCTGTTTCTCGGAAGCTTGTAAAAATTTGGTATCAGAGCCTGTGTAAATTTGGTCTCAATATGCATATTTCTATTTATTCCTCTTGTGTCTCAAATCTGTGATACATTCCTTTATCCTTGCTTCCTTGTGTTTTCTGAGTGACGTAAGACCTCATTGTTTAAGCCGTGGAAAGGCATTTTAGAGGCTGGGAGAGTAGCTCAACAAAAACAAGCAGTGCGAAGCAGAACGGGATGGAAGGAACACAGAACTCTGGAGATGAATTCAACAAACCAGAAACAGAAGAACTTGTGAGTCTTGGTTCAGTCTTTCACTCTTTAAATAATGCTATTTTGGATGAAGATATGCATGTAGATGATCATGAAAAATTTGACTTACCTGAAAAAAGATTTAGGCTTCCTACAAAAAATTGGAAAGAAATATATTCTGATTTAGGAATGCTTCAGTATAAGTCTAAGACTGTTTGTAAAATAATAGAATTACAAGTCGAAGTCCGCAATGATGAAGCCCATAGCTTCATTAATCTCATGACTAGTAAAGAGATACAGAGTCTTGTCAAACAAGCAAAAACAAAAAAAGGATATAAATATTTGCATATAGGTAGTATTGTTGCTGGATGTGAACCACTGTATAGGAAAGGAATCCCAGCTACAGTTTTAAGATTGACAGTCTGATTTCTGATCTTCCTTATAGGAAGAGAGCATACTCTCTATGTCTTTCTTTCCTAAAGACTCTAGACTTACTCAACTCCGAATGCCTTTCTCTCTAAGGGAAGCATGCTTTTATAGGCAAATTGGAGAGGAGGTCTCAACCGATTGCTGACACATGTCAAGAATCAGGAGAACCACTTTATTAAAGCAAAGCGCACTACTACAGTAGATGCCCACTATGACCTGTATGTCGGTCCGAGTGGACCCCAATATCTACGAACACAGTAGTGTGCTGACAAATGAGTAGAGACAAGCAACTCGTGATGCTTTCACTTTACACCCGAAAGTGACTACGGGAGAATCTCTTTTAAACCCGTGAAGAGATAAAGAACACGGACCCTATTAAGGTGTCGGGCTAACCCTTTTAGGACGGTAGTGGAGTCTACCCCTAGTTTTGTTTAACCAGACTTTGGTAACTGGTGTACAATTATTATGATTTCTGATGGTTGGGAAACTCATTACTCCAGAGCCAAAATGTGCCACGTACATAATGAATATGTGCAAAAACACATATGGATGGTTTTTAGAGAAATGATCAGCTCTTCCCAAAAGCTGACACGTCGGATGAGGTCACGTAAGAGAGTAGAAGTGTGGATGACAACCCCATCCACTTAGGTATATCGTCGATGCTTTGGTGAGTGATATTCAAGATCACTATCTGATTCTTCCTGAGATGGAATACTCATTACGTTCATTAATCTTTCTTCAAGAGTTTCTTCTTTCCAAAGAATTCTTTGACAAAGATGAACATGTGCCTGTTTTGTGGGATTACCAATATCCCACGGTTCTGGTTTGGTCTGGAAAATAGTGAAGATCCAAATTGGTTGTCTGGTTTGAGGATGTGCCCAATGATGTAAACTTTGGATTTCCATGGTATTTTGTCGCTGCAAAGAGGGGCCATAGATAGAGAAGATGTACCTGTTTATAGGATTGTCAATGTAGGAATGGAATGTGATTTTGTGCAAATACCCATAATTACAGGTTGTTGGCTGTATCTGATGATCATGTGGGAAAACTACTCTGAAATAATTTCCCAATTGATTGATGCTTAACCATCGCTGCTGATTAGGAATATGAGTGCTGCTCAGGATTTGAGTAGGCCATTCAAAAGAGATCACACTGGTGATAATAGGCCATTCAGGAGAGGTAGGATTGCTGACTGCATGTTGGAGATAATTTTTAATTTCTTCATCAGATGGATGACAAGGCTGTCGTTGAATTACTGCATCAGTTAGAAGTTGTCGTGATGCTTCAAAGTGTCGATTCCTTTGTTCTAGATACAGTTGATGTGTTAGAACATTCAAATTTTCTTGCCATGGCACATTGCCAATAAAATTATATTCTTCTTTGCGTTCTCTGATCATTCGAACATTGTGTTGCTGTTGCTGGGCTTGTTGATTATGAGTGAATTCTTCAATCAACACTCTTCGTCGATCTTCATAGAGTTGTCGTGTCCAAGGACAATTATCAGCATAGCTATTGAACACCATATCAAGGTTATCAATGATATCTTCTTGAGACTGAGCTTGTTCTGTAAAGAGATTTGGCTGTAAAACAACTTGTCTGTGACCTTCCCCTGGCTGAATGTGATTGAGACTATGAACCCTGTGAACAGATCCTTCTCGGCTAAGAAAATCAGCTAAGATATTTTTGGAACCTTCAATGTGCTCTGTATCAAAATCAAAAGTATCAAGAATTTGTGCCCAGCGGAGCAATCTTGCTCGCACTACTTTATTTTTTGATTCTTTGCGGAAGAATCCAGGAAGATTTTTCAAATCACTTCGTAGAAGAAATTTATGATCACCAATAAACAGCTGAAACTTTTCAAATGCTTTGACCACGGCTAAAAGTTCTTTATGTGTAGAGTGGTAATTAAGTTCAGCACCTTTAAAAGATCCAGATTCATACCTGACAATTTCTTCTCTGATTTGATTATTCTGTTTTACTTCTTCTAACAGTACTGCACCCCATGCGGTGTCACTTGCATCTGTATGAACAATTTTCTTGCCGGATCCCGGGATTTTAAGGTGAGGAAGATGATGACATTGCTGTTTAATTTGTTGAATAGCTTGATTGTGAACGTCAGACCAAGGAGGTGCATTTTTCTTTAACAGTTTGTTGAGCTCTTTGCGTGCTTCTGCAATATTCTGGAAGTATCCTGCAATGTAATTGATTAATCCAAGGAATCGTTGTAATGATTTCTTATCCTTGACTTCTACCTGTTGAATTGTTTCAAGGAGATGTTTCTGTGGATAAATCTTTCCATTTGGCTCAATTCGTGTGCCAATAAAAATAAGGCTTTCAGTACACCAACTAATTTTGGAGGGATTTAGACAAATTCCATTTGTCTGACATATTGACAGGAATTTCTTGAGATGCTCAAGATGAGATTTGTGATCTTGACTAAAAATCAGAATATCATCTATGTAAGGTTGAAGAAATTTTGCATAAGGGGCAAAGATTTTATCCATAATACCTTGAAAGATGGAGGGAGCAGTTTTGATTCCAAATGGTAAAACTGTCCATTCATACAACCCTTGTGGGACTGAGAAAGCTGTTTTGTATTGATCTTCTTTTCTGATTTTTACCTGCCAAAATCCTTTTGTCAGATCAAATTTGCTGAAAACATTACATCCTTGAATTTGCTGCCATATATAATCCTTGCTGGGCAAGGGATGCTGATTACTTTCAAGACATGCATTAAGAGGTTTATAATTGACAACCAATCTTCTTTCTGGTAGTTCATTCCCATGTTCATCTTTTTTAGGAACATACATCACATGACAAGAGAATGGGCTAGTACTAGGTTTGATCAATCCTTTGTCCAAAAGTTCAGAAATTTCTTTTTCACATAATTCCTGATCTGTTTTGGAGAGAATGAGATAATTGGCTTTTCTTTTCGGGATCATTTCCGTTCCATTCTGATCTTTCTTTAGAGTAAGTGAACATTCAAATGATCTCTGGTATTTTTGGAGATCTTTGGTAAGTACAGTAGGAGCAAAATCCTTCTGAACTTGCTCAAGATCTAACTTTGTATTTTCTGCTTGTCGTGTAAACCAAACACGCTGCCCTGGTTGAATGATCTTATCTTTTGGGAAAAGTGTGAGTCTTGGAGAATATGCCCTGGCTTCATTGATTTGTGTGACAGACCCTACACTAAATGAAATACTAGTGCCAGATTTACCAATGGTATATGGACTCCATTGCTGTAGAGTAGCACTTCCTATAATACAATCATAGGATTCTACTGGAAATTCAAAAAATTTGGTCTGATGGAGACTAGAACCAAACTTTAATGGAATCAAGGCTTTATGTTTCACAGGATTACCATTACTAGTAAGTGAGTTGATTGAAGTTGTTGTTGTGGTCCAACAATCTCTAGGGAAACAGTAAGCACGAGCTAGATTACAATCTGCTCCTGAGTCTAATAAAGCACACAACGTATAAGCTTTTATTCCTGGTAATTTAACTGTAATCAAGAATGCTGGACAAGGGCTTGAAAAACCTTTCAGATAGGTATAAACATTATGTTTCTCTTCAACTGCTTTTGTTTCTTCTGTTGTCTCTAAAACCAGTGTTGTAACAGGTGTGAAAGAAGACTCTTCGCATTTTAACTGTTCAAGTTCTATCAAATACTTATCTAAAGCACTAAGAGAACTTGAAGATGCTTGACTTTCTCTTAGATTCTTTTGAACAGAAAGGATCTCTTTGTTTACATCAGCTTTTACTGTATACAAGAAAGCTAAGCGATTTTCCAACCAATCAATCTTTGAGGATTTTTGAAATGCTTTTTGTGCAGTTGGATTTGGAGTGTATTCTGATGTAGATTTTGATCCTGTCCTATCATTATTTACCCATTGCATATCAGGGTGTTGACTGAGTATTTCTTCCTTAGCATTTTTGGCTTTTATTATCTCATGAGTAATCTTTTGATGCTGATAGGGAGTCACATAGTTTTCTTTTTGATTTTCCAGATGTTGAATCTTCTTATCTAGCTCATCTAGATTTTCTTGGATCTGAGAATCTTCTAGATTTTCTTGGATTTGAGAATCTTCTAACTCATATTCATTGTCTGTAAATGTTTTCCTAAATGGGGAGAAGCGTCCTCATCCTCTTTGTGGAAAGAATTCTCCACGAGACCAATTGTTTCTAGAGGAAAACATATTGCACATAAAAGAAACTTCAGAATCTTCAGATGCTGAATGAAAACTTTCAGACTCGGATTCTGAGTGTAGACCAAAATGACGGACAAGAGGCTCTTGTTCAACTGAAATATCTGAATCAGAAATTTGAAGACAATAGTCTTCAGAATCAGAGGAGAAAGGACTATTAACTTCTGTTAAGGGCAAATAATCTAGTCTTGCTTTCCTTAATGTGCGAACTTTCTTTGAATGTTCAGGCTTATGGCGCTGATCACATTTGTTTGCATAATGAGGCCCTTTGCATATGTAACATTGTGGTTTAAAGTCCTTCTTCTTGATGCGATGCTTATTTCGCAAAAAGGTTTTTTTATATCTTTTCTTCCTTCTGAATTTTTGATGCTCTGAATATTTGTATTCAGGATACTTAGTCTGTTGCTTGCGGCGTGAGAAATGCTTTTTCTCATGCTTCTGACATCCATAACTATTTTGCAGGCATTGACATACTCCATGTTTAAGATAAGGTAAGACAACCTTTTTCTGTTTCTGTTTTTTCTTTTCAGAACATAGTTCTTCATTGATTTCTCTAATGAATTGAACTAATTGTGGAAATGTGACATCATTGATTGTCATATCTGGAGTATTTAGTATGCTATTTAGAATTCTTTCCCTATAATAAGACTGCAATTGTGAGGGAAACCCTTCTAAGAATGTATTGTACATCCAAGCATTATTGTTCGTTTGTCCAGACATGTAGAAATTCACATATTGTTCTTTACAATAATCTTCAAAGAATTT
Source organism: Chamaecyparis obtusa (assembly GCA_027943335.1). Taxonomy (NCBI): domain Eukaryota; kingdom Viridiplantae; phylum Streptophyta; class Pinopsida; order Cupressales; family Cupressaceae; genus Chamaecyparis; species Chamaecyparis obtusa. Next base: position 675,801 of record BSBK01005867.1, on the reverse strand, counting down.
CATGTCACATATTCTATTTTCCTTAAATCTTTTGTAGGCTGTTCTTTTCTCATTTTCATGCTGTCCCACAAACATTCTGTATAAGGATTCACAGACAGGATTAACTCCTGAGTGAATAAGGTCTTCCTTATATTGTGGTTCTAAAGAGTCCCATGTTATTCGGGCTATGCCTGTTAGAGCATTTAGAGCTTGTTTGATGGCTTGTTCTATAGTCACACCATCAACAGTATTGATAGCATTATCAATCCATGTTCGTAAAATATCAATTGTGGCTTTGTTCTTTGTGGATAAAGGAATGTATCACAGATTTGAGACACAATAGGAATGTATCAGAGCCTGTGTAAATTTGGTCTCAATATGCATATTTCTATTTATTCCTCTTGTGTCTCAAATCTGTGATACATTCCTTTATCCTTGCTTCCTTGTGTTTTCTGAGTGACGTAAGACCTCATTGTTTAAGCCATGGAAAGGCATTTTAGAGGCTGGGAGAGTAGCTCAACAAAAACAAGCAGTGCGAAGCAGAACGGGATGGAAGGAACACAGAACTCTGGAGATGAATTCAACAAACCAGAAATAGAAGAACTTGTGAGTCTTGGTTCAGTCTTTCACTCTTTAAATAATGCTATTTTGGATGAAGATATGCATGTAGATGATCATGAAAAATTTGACTTACCTGAAAAAAGATTTAGGCTTCCTACAAAAAATTGGAAAGAAATATATTCTGATTTAGGAATGCTTCAGTATAAGTCTAAGACTGTTTGTAAAATAATAGAATTACAAGTCGAAGTCCGCAATGATGAAGCCCATAGCTTCATTAATCTCATGACTAGTAAAGAGATACAGAGTCTTGTCAAACAAGCAAAAACAAAAAATGGATATAAATATCTGCATATAGGTAGTATTGTTGCTGGATGTGAACCACTGTATAGGAAAGGAATCCCAGCTACAGTTTTTATGACTCTTCTTGATGTCCGTCATAATAGATATTGTGACATGTTAATGGGAGGAATTTCTGCTCCAATGGCTGCAGGAGCGACAGCTTTTGATGTAGTCCCAAATTTTGCAATTAGTTTGTCAGATCCACATCTAGATAAAGTCCTTATGTTTCAATTTGGTACTCATTACCTAGATATGAAACCTGGATCCAGAACCCATGCTTTGTATTTTGCTTTGTATGGTCGGTTGTTTAACACCACCGTTCCAATAGTCAAGGATCCTCGATCTGACAAGTCCAAAGCTAAATATTCTTTGTTATGGCAAACCCAAACCAAAGGTGCTCAGCTTACAGTACCCAAAATGATAAATCTTGCAGATATCCAGGTTCCAAAAAATTGGATCATTGATACTAGAGCTCTTCAGCAAAGAACCATGCCAAAGAACCTTACCACTATTGCAAGTATCAAGGAAACACCTGGGAAAGCCCATATCCTCTTTGATGAGCCAAATTCTAGAAAATCTTTTGGATCTAGTTCCAAAGGTTTTCAACGAATTGAGTCAAGTCTATCTACTCAGTGTAACCATCTAAATTGTATCCCTGACTCTCAAGGATCTCTATATTGCTCAAACTACAAACAATCTTTTAGAGAACCTGCAACATTAATCTCCAATCCTCTTACTCAAACTATCAACCACTGTGAACATCCACAGTTCAGTGAGTTAGATGATGGAAGTCTACAATGTGATCATTGTAAATATGTCAAAAATACTTTTCATGTGAGAATGATTTTATCAGGACACAATACACCATTCTCTGAGCCAGATATTATAGCATCTGAGAAAGCATCTACCAGTGTACCCATAGAAGTCCCCAAAGGAATACCACCTTTTTGCGATTTCATGCTTAACTCGTCAGATGACAAATTCTCAATTCCATATTGGCCTCAACATGTCATTGCACAAGGTCAACCTGATGCTACAACACAGTCTAAAATGCTCAATTATGCTAATCTCTGTCTCCGCAAAGCATTACTTTTTCAACAAGATACACATCAGCGTCTTTTGCAAGCTGAACTTCAGCGTCAAAAACTTGAAGCCAGTCAGAATTCTAACTTCCATGAAGTTTTAGCCTCTCTCAAAGCTTTGGAAAGTCGCCTTGCCAGTATCATGTCTTTTACAATTTCCCAGGATATCGCCGCCCTTCGCCGCGATTATTCCAGTTTTAAAACTTCAGCAGAAGCTTGGTGGACCGAGCAAGCCAAACAAACTCAACATTTACAACAAGTCCAGAAAACTACTTCTCAAGTCCAAAGAATAGTTGAACAAGTCAGCTCACAACAGTATGTGGATGCTCAAAATGTTACTCAAGCCATATCCACAGTCAGACAAACACTTGAACAAGTAGTAATCCATCAGTCTGATGAGTTGAAAGTAACCCTACAGAAGACCAACTCAAAAAAATGGACTTTCCCTGATGCCACAGAAGATCTAGAAAGATTGAAATGTCAACAATCGGGAAAGCCGTTACTATTAGATGTACCAGAACCCAAGCCTCAGGAATTTGATAAGAAAATAGGGAAATGGCACTCTGTTAATATGGTAAAGCAGGAAAATTCCAGTGGCCCATTTGATAGAATTCATAATTTCTCAGATGTGTCTCTACCTCTGACTAATTTTGATGATTATGATCCAATAAAGAACAAAGCCACAATTGATATTTTACGAACATGGATTGATAATGCTATCAATACTGTTGATGGTGTGACTACAGAACAAGCCATCAAACAAGCTCTAAATTCTCTAACAGGCATAGCCCGAACAACATGGGACTCTTTAGAACCACAATATAAGGAAGACCTTATTCACTCAGGAGTTAATCCTGTCTGTGAATCCTTATACAGAATGTTTGTGGGACAGCATGAAAATGAGAAAAGAACAGCCTACAAAAGATTTAAGGAAAATAGAATATGTGACATGAAATTCTTTGAAGATTATTGTAAAGAACAATATGTGAATTTCTACATGTCTGGACAAACGAACAATAATGCTTGGATGTACAATACATTCTTAGAAGGGTTTCCCTCACAATTGCAGTCTTATTATAGGGAAAGAATTCTAAATAGCATACTAAATACTCCAGATATGACAATCAATGATGTCACATTTCCACAATTAGTTCAATTCATTAGAGAAATCAATGAAGAACTATGTTCTGAAAAGAAAAAACAGAAACAGAAAAAGGTTGTCTTACCTTATCTTAAACATGGAGTATGTCAATGCCTGCAAAATAGTTATGGATGTCAGAAGCATGAGAAAAAGCATTTCTCACACCGCAAGCAACAGACTAAGTATCCTGAATACAAATATTCAGAGCATCAAAAATTCAGAAGGAAGAAAAGATATAAAAAAACCTTTTTGCGAAATAAGCATCGCATCAAGAAGAAGGACTTTAAACCACAATGTTACATATGCAAAGGGCCTCATTATGCAAACAAATGTGATCAGCGCCATAAGCCTGAACATTCAAAGAAAGTTCGCACATTAAGGAAAGAAGGACTAGATTATTTGCCCTTAACAGAAGTTAATAGTCCTTTCTCCTCTGATTCTGAAGACTATTGTCTTCAAATTTCTGATTCAGATATTTCAGTTGAACAAGAGCCTCTTGTCCGTCATTTTGGTCTACACTCAGAATCCGAGTCTGAAAGTTTTCATTCAGCATCTGAAGATTCTGAAGTTTCTTTTATGTGCAATATGTTTTCCTCTAGAAACAATTGGTCTCGTGGAAAATTCTTTCCACAAAGAGGACGAGGACGCTTCTCCCCATTTAGGAAAACATTTACAGACAATGAATATGAGTTAGAAGATTCTCAGATCCAAGAAAATCTAGAAGATTCTCAGATCCAAGAAAATCTAGATGAGCTAGATAAGAAGATTCAACATCTGGAAAATCAAAAAGAAAACTATGTGACTCCCTATCAGCATCAAAAGATTACTCATGAGATAATAAAAGCCAAAAATGCTAAGGAAGAAATACTCAGTCAACACCCTGATATGCAGTGGGTAAATAATGATAGGACAGGATCAAAATCTACATCAGAATACACTCCAAATCCAACTGCACAAAAAGCATTTCAAAAATCCTCGAAGATTGATTGGTTGGAAAATCGCTTAGCTTTCTTGTATACAGTAAAAGCTGATGTAAACAAAGAGATCCTTTCTGTTCAAAAGAATCTAAGAGAAAGTCAAGCATCTTCAAGTTCTCTTAGTGCTTTAGATAAGTATTTGACAGAACTTGAACAGTTAAAATGCGAAGAGTCTTCTTTCACACCTGTTACAACACTGGTTTCAGAGACAACAGAAGAAACAAAAGCAGTTGAAGAGAAACATAATGTTTATACCTATCTGAAAGGTTTTTCAAGCCCTTGTCCAGCATTCTTGATTACAGTTAAATTACCAGGAATAAAAGCTTATACGTTGTGTGCTTTATTAGACTCAGGAGCAGATTGTAATCTAGCTCGTGCTTACTGTTTCCCTAGAGATTGTTGGACCACAACAACAACTTCAATCAACTCACTTACTAGTAATGGTAATCCTGTGAAACATAAAGCCTTGATTCCATTAAAGTTTGGTTCTAGTCTCCATCAGACCAAATTTTTTGAATTTCCAGTAGAATCCTATGATTGTATTATAGGAAGTGCTACTCTACAGCAATGGAGTCCATATACCATTGGTAAATCTGGCACTAGTATTTCATTTAGTGTAGGGTCTGTCACACAAATCAATGAAGCCAGGGCATATTCTCCAAGACTCACACTTTTCCCAAAAGATAAGATCATTCAACTAGGGCAGCGTGTTTGGTTTACACGACAAGCAGAAAATACAAAGTTAGATCTTGAGCAAGTTCAGAAGGATTTTGCTGCTACTGTACTTACCAAAGATCTCCAAAAATACCAGAGATCATTTGAATGTTCACTTACTCTAAAGAAAGATCAGAATGGAACGGAAATGATCCCGAAAAGAAAAGCCAATTATCTCATTCTCTCCAAAACAGATCAGGAATTATGTGAAAAAGAAATTTCTGAACTTTTGGACAAAGGATTGATCAAACCTAGTACTAGCCCATTCTCTTGTCATGTGATGTATGTTCCTAAAAAAGATGAACATGGGAATGAACTACCAGAAAGAAGATTGGTTGTCAATTATAAACCTCTTAATGCATGTCTTGAAAGTAATCAGCATCCCTTGCCCAGCAAGGATTATATATGGCAGCGAATTCAAGGATGTAATGTTTTCAGCAAATTTGATCTGACAAAAGGATTTTGGCAGGTAAAAATCAGAAAAGAAGATCAATACAAAACAGCTTTCTCAGTCCCACAAGCGCTGTATGAATGGACAGTTTTACCATTTGGAATCAAAACTGCTCCCTCCATCTTTCAAGGTATTATGGATAAAATCTTTGCCCCTTATGCAAAATTTCTTCAACCTTACATAGATGATATTCTGATTTTTAGTCAAGATCACAAATCTCATCTTGAGCATCTCAAGAAATTCCTGTCAATATGTCAGACAAATGGAATTTGTCTAAATCCCTCCAAAATTAGTTGGTGTACTGAAAGCCTTATTTTTATTGGCACACGAATTGAGCCAAATGGAAAGATTTATCCACAGAAACATCTCCTTGAAACAATTCAACAGGTAGAAGTCAAGGATAAGAAATCATTACAACGATTCCTTGGATTAATCAATTACATTGCAGGATACTTCCAGAATATTGCAGAAGCACGCAAAGAGCTCAACAAACTGTTAAAGAAAAATGCACCTCCTTGGTCTGACGTTCACAATCAAGCTATTCAACAAATTAAACAGCAATGTCATCATCTTCCTCACCTTAAAATCCCGGGATCCGGCAAGAAAATTGTTCATACAGATGCAAGTGACACCGCATGGGGTGCAGTACTGTTAGAAGAAGTAAAACAGAATAATCAAATCAGAGAAGAAATTGTCAGGTATGAATCTGGATCTTTTAAAGGTGCTGAACTTAATTACCACTCTACACATAAAGAACTTTTAGCCGTGGTCAAAGCATTTGAAAAGTTTCAGCTGTTTATTGGTGATCATAAATTTCTTCTACGAAGTGATTTGAAAAATCTTCCTGGATTCTTCCGCAAAGAATCAAAAAATAAAGTAGTGCGAGCAAGATTGCTCCGCTGGGCACAAATTCTTGATACTTTTGATTTTGATACAGAGCACATTGAAGGTTCCAAAAATATCTTAGCTGATTTTCTTAGCCGAGAAGGATCTGTTCACAGGGTTCATAGTCTCAATCACATTCAGCCAGGGGAAGGTCACAGACAAGTTGTTTTACAGCCAAATCTCTTTACAGAACAAGCTCAGTCTCAAGAAGATATCATTGATAACCTTGATATGGTGTTCAATAGCTATGCTGATAATTGTCCTTGGACACGACAACTCTATGAAGATCGACGAAGAGTGTTGATTGAAGAATTCACTCATAATCAACAAGCCCAGCAATAGCAACACAATGTTCGAATGATCAGAGAACGCAAAGAAGAATATAATTTTATTGGCAATGTGCCATGGCAAGAAAATTTGAATGTTCTAACACATCAACTGTATCTAGAACAAAGGAATCGACACTTTGAAGCATCACGACAACTTCTAACTGATGCAGTAATTCAACGACAGCCTTGTCATCCATCTGATGAAGAAATTAAAAATTATCTCCAACATGCAGTCAGCAATCCTACCTCTCCTGAATGGCCTATTATCACCAGTGTGATCTCTTTTGAATGGCCTACTCAAATCCTGAGCAGCACTCATATTCCTAATCAGCAGCGATGGTTAAGCATCAATCAATTGGGAAATTATTTCAGAGTAGTTTTCCCACATGATCATCAGATACAGCCAACAACCTGTAATTATGGGTATTTGCACAAAATCACATTCCATTCCTACATTGACAATCCTATAAACAGGTACATCTTCTCTATCTATGGCCCCTCTTTGCAGCGACAAAATACCATGGAAATCCAAAGTTTACATCATTGGGCACATCCTCAAACCAGACAACCAATTTGGATCTTCACTATTTTCCAGACCAAACCAGAACCGTGGGATATTGGTAATCCCACAAAACAGGCACATGTTCATCTCTGTCAAAGAATTCTTTGGAAAGAAGAAACTCTTGAAGAAAGATTAATGAACGTAATGAGTATTCCATCTCAGGAAGAATCAGATAGTGATCTTGAATATCACTCACCAAAGCATCGACGATATACCTAAGTGGATGGGGTTGTCATCCACACTTCTACTCTCTTACGTGACCTCATCCGACGTGTCAGCTTTTGGGAAGAGCTGATCATTTCTCTAAAAACCATCCATATGTGTTTTTGCACATATTCATTATGTACGTGGCACATTTTGGCTCTGGAGTAATGAGTTTCCCAACCATCAGAAATCATAATAATTGTACACCAGTTACCAAAGTCTGGTTAAACAAAACTAGGGGTAGACTCCACTACCGTCCTAAAAGGGTTAGCCCGACACCTTAATAGGGTCCGTGTTCTTTATCTCTTCACGGGTTTAAAAGAGATTCTCCCGTAGTCACTTTCGGGTGTAAAGTGAAAGCATCACGAGTTGCTTGTCTCTACTCGTTTGTCAGCACACTACTGTGTTCGTAGATATTGGGGTCCACCCGGACCGACATACAGGTCATAGTGGGCATCTACTGTAGTAGTGCGCTCTGCTTTAATAAAGTGGTTCTCCTGATTCTTGACATGTGTCAGCAATCGGTTGAGACCTCCTCTCCAATTTGCCTATAAAAGCATGCTTCCCTTAGAGAGAAAGGCATTCGGAGTTGAGTAAGTCTAGAGTTGTAGTATAGTGGTGAGTATTCCCGCCTGTCACGCGGGTGACCCGGGTTCGATCCCCGGCAACGGCGTCTTGAAGTTTCAATTTGCTGCACTGTTAAGTTCTCACTTTCAGGAAGTTGAGAACACAGTGCATGCAAGCTCTTTTAACTTTTAAATTTTAAGGATGATGCAAGTGTTTTTGAGATTTACAGCCGACAAAGAGAGACTGAATTTTGTTGTTAGTACATCTGTAACAAATTCGAATGCTTTTACAATATTTTTTTAAGAAAAAGTGTTTTATTTGATATGTAGCTTTCCCCTCACTCACTGTTGGTCTGGTTTATGCATCTAAATTTTTAAGAGTGAGTATGATAAAGTAAACTAGCAATCGTACTTTGGTGTGCAATGGGTATGCTTAAGATATATTAAAGAACAATTCTTTAAAAATACATAAAGAAAGGAGGGGTAGATAGAGAACACTCGCTACTCATTGTTTTCTCTCAAACTATGCAAAACTTGATAAGAAATTCTTATGAAACAAGAGAAATGTCATCTTCTCATATTGAATTGTAGAATAATCTTTAAGCACATACATTTGCACAACTACATTCAATTTAGCACACACGAGGCATTAAGTTAGAATTGGTGTATACTGCTTCAAAATTGATAACCTATTCACACAATCACAAGTTCAATTAAAAAACTAGCGCACACATTAAGAGCTTATGATTATAAGCAGGTGCACTCCAATGACTACTCATTATAGCAGAACATAAAATATAAAAGAGATTAAAGAGTTAGGAAGTGGAAGGACCCTCTTGCTAGCTCCACAATTTCCCTATTATCCACGTTTAAATAAGGATAACAATTGGACCAACCATGATTACTTTATGCGTGCTCCACCTTAGGTTAATGGCCCACAACTTATTTGTTGTGTTTTGCAACTGGTCATTGGTCATTATTTGATCTATTAACTATTTGAGACATGGAAATTAATTTTCCCACGTTTTTTTTTGATGAATAGGTCCTTTCTATTATTTGCCTAATTTTTGTTAACCCCATTAGTGAGAGGGCAAGTAGGTGGATGAATATCATGGACCCATACTATTAAAGACAGAATAAAATGGTATCACACGGTCTTAGCAAAAAAGGATGAATATGGGAGGTTTTACATGGGCCCATGGGCCGCTAAGTATGGTGGAGATTTTAGTATAAGTAAAACATTCTTTGATCACATTAAATGAAAATGAAGTCTATTGATTAGTTGTCTTTTGGCTGCAAATTCTTTGGTGTAGGTGTAAAATAAATGGAAATAGAAGCGGGTGTGGCATCAATAAAATTGTTAGAGAAAAAAATTCCTTCTCTAGTTCATCTTGGCACAACTATCTGTGTGCAATGTTGAATCTTTCCTTTCCTAGTATACATTAGTGAAGGTGATGATGTTCTCTTCCAATCCTAGAATGTATATTACTTGGTACTCAAGTGGTGGGTTGAGGTTGAACTTCATCCCGCTTTAAGTAGTTGAACTTTATTCTTCTTTAAGTAGTAGTTGCTCCTGCGTCTAATCAAAGGATCTCATTATGAACCAATCCAGTAGTAGTTGCTCCTATGCCTATTCATTCCTAATTTTCTTTTCCTCCTCAAGGCAATATAAATTCATACAAAAACCCTTTCGTTTAATAAATTGTGTGATTGAAGCAGCAAAGACAAGGTTCCAAAGACTATAAAGCAGAAGAGGTATTGTTTTTTCATTCATTGTTGTTTTTGAAACATTTAAATCATAAAGTGGGCAACAATAATGGTTTAGTAATACTATTCTGGATAATAACCAATGTAGAGTTCAAGCACTAAAATTGCAGAACCTATCCAAATTAAATAACATGTCAAATGGGGGCTAATATGTTGTCCTACGACTGTGGGATGATTGAGAAATGAATGGGATTGAAATGAAGAAACAGAGATTAGAACTTGCAAAATTGCCTACAAAATTTAAGAGAAATTTGTGTCAGGGTGAGCCTAGTGTTAAAAGCCTTACAAAATCCAAATTTTGTTGGAATTCTAATGCGCAAGCCCCTTAATGCCACCATTTCCCGATTAAAAAGCCACAACAACCCTTGTACAACCCCCAATACTTCAAAAATACACATACATACAACCACCCATATTGACGATCATCTTCAAAATTTGGATGCAAAAACCCTATCTTTTTACAAATACTAACGAAAATCAACGATATTAATCTCAAATTGGAGATTCCTCACCTAGAAACAAAGATCTCGTCATGATAGTATAACTGTAGATGGCTAAATATGATCCAAAAAAGGCGATTTGGGTGCTTCTGCTAGCAAAAAATTGACATGATGTGAGGTGTAAAGGAGAAACAAACAAGCAAGTCCGGCGGTGTACAATTGTCCTGAAAATTAATTTGTTTGAGTAAACTAATTAACTCATTACTCAATCCCCAAATCCCCAAGTTGTCATGTACACCTCAATTTAAGGTGGGCTTGACTGTCTTTAGGATGGGTTGAGGTCATCCCACTCCCATACCATATCAGGTCACAAAACCATTTTGAAATAGATAGTACACCAGTCTATTTGGCGTAGATTATGCCAAGAAAGATTTTTGGTCATTCTAGACTACTATCATATTAGCTATAAAAACTATTCAAAATTGTGTCTACTTTATTTATATTGGTACATAATGTAATCTCTAAAAATACAAATATTAAATATTTTTTGCATCCCTAAATCATGTCATTAAAGAAACAAAAATAAAGAAAACTCAAGTGATAGGCTAGCAATAACGATTTTGATAAATGTAGCAGAGAGATTTCTCTTTATTCTCTGATTGGAAAATAAAAACGGATATGTAGAAAGGAAATGATAGGATAAAGTAAAAGAAAAGGCAGGAGATGATAGGAGAGGGAAAAATATCTTGCACGGACATAAAGACATAAAGACAACGCTTGAAGACTACAGGTTTCAAACCAATAAAATTAAAACCTTATATGAGATAAATAATGGCAAAATCAATCCAAACTCCACAGGGGATCCTCCTCTTGAAGAAATGGTCAGTGTTTACGAACAAAGATGCAAATCAGCAACTAATGAAATTGTATATAAATGGACTGTTGAAGAAAATGTTATTGACACTTGTTGTTGACAATGATTAGCAGAGAAGAGCACCATAGCTTTCTAATATCCAATCGCAGTTGTGCTCTGTGAACTCCTCAATTTCCAATCTTTTGTTCTATTTTCTTAGGTGTTTGTGTTACTATTTGTAGCCAGTCAGAAGAAATGCGACAGTGATATAAATCCCAAATATCTACGCAGTGTCAAGAAAAAATCTATGACCCATATCTAGCAAATCCACATACAACATTAATGGGGTAAAGGCATATCTGCCTTTTTTTTTTACCATTCAATGCAGCTATAAAGGCCTGTGTCAAGGCTGGACTACTATGGTTGAATTCCATAAATGAAAAGCGAAAAAATAAGAGCTCGCTGGCATTGGGCAATTTGTATTGCATGGGAGAATGCTACGCAACTGGGCTATCATATAAAAAGAACAAAAATAAGTAGACATGTCCACTATTAGACCTAATACTACATTCTCGAACTCTTATAGTATTTTGTCATTGTTCGCGTGCCATGCACTTGAGAAACAACCACAAAATTTAGATGTTTCGTCTATTGTGAAGAAAATATTGGTTAGTTTATCATCACAGTTGAGATCTTTGAAAAAGATGTTTTCACTATCGCGCAATGTGAAGAGAGCTATCCATTTCAAACAGAATGTCGCACACTTTGCAGGACTTCATTAAATCGGATAGTGACGGTTTAGGAAGCCCCAAAGCATACTTTACGTTGCCCGCTTTACAATACATGCACTGGGTTATTCATGAACGAAGAACAATGGAAAACGTACAAGCTTGACGTGTAAAGTGGTGAAAATACGTGCTCAAGAACGGTAAAAAAAGGGGAAAATCAGTGAACGTTTCAGATGACAATGGTAGTCATTCTGTCAACATGATTTCTCACTGTTGGATGTAAATTTTAGCTCCTCACTTTCAAATATGGAAATGCCTTCAGTATAATTATTAATTTTAATGCATTTTATGTTCTTATTTTGGAAGAACAACTGATGTTCTTGTAGGAGATGAGCTCTGTACAAAAGTAGCTGTTAATAGTGCCATAACGCTAAAGCTTGAATTTATTATAAATGGTATGCAAATTTAAATATTGTTTTCCTGATGAATTTTCATGAATAAAAATTATTTTAGTTGTACAAATGTAAAATAGAAATACATAGTATTATGGCAAAAATTATTAGGACAAAATAAGATCCCAGAGAAGTTATCTCGATTGGCCCCTCTCGAGAGAACTCCTGCAATCATTTGTGGAATACAAACAAACAATATTTTCAAAATCTTCAATCTCAGGAAGAAAAATAGATGAATGTCTCTACCAGAACTAAGGGAATTGTCTTTAAAAAATCAGGTTGTTCAAGTTTTTTGTTGTCTGGTTGTGCTTCACAATGCATCTTTCTCTTTGTACAAGTTTTGGAACCTTGGAAATCCTAATTGCCTAATCAAAAACATCATGTTGTCTAATAACGTATTTTAATCTTCCACAAAATAACTAATATAGGAAAATAAATCAACTAAATTCAATATTTATGGCTTTCTTTTAAGTCCATCGAGTTGTTAACAAAGTGAAATTTTGATACAAGAGATCATTTCTGCCAATAACAATGATTTCTATAAATTTAAAATTTAAAAATAAATATAATGGATTATTTTCGGAAGGCAACAGTGGATGCATGCATAACTTGCAAAACTTACATAATCACTGGTTGGTGCAAAATAAAACCCTCTTGAAACACCAAGAAAATTCTCAAAGAACATAAATATAACAGAACTGAAATTTGTGAAAGCTGAAACCTAGATAATAATGTGATGGCAGTTGCACCTTCCTAAGTGCTTCATACCACTTGATGCAAGCTGTACACTTCCTAAGCCCTATGAGAACTCCACATGTTCTAAGTGAAAGAAAACCAGGGTTATCCATTTGTTTTAGTCAAATTGCAACAATTGATACCTATGACTACCTACACCCTAACACTATAACCTAGCCTATAAAAAAATATACACAACAATGGAGACCTACTCTTAATGCACCCTATCACACCAATTGGACAACATTGAACAATAAACACAGACTCATTTTGCATATGGTATGTTTTTACATGCAAGAACTTGTGCTTCCCTCATTCACATCACATACATGCATACTCAACTCCTCAATTGTATATACACAACCTCTCCCCCCATCTATTTGAACTCTCCCTCTCAAATAACCTTGCCATTGACACAAGGCCACTCATTTCTCACATGCAACTTTTCTTCTTTTGTTGTACTCACACATACAACCTCTTTCTCTTGCCACACTACCCAATCGATCTTGTGCATGCTCTTCACCTACTTTAGCTTGCTTACAAGATCTTCCCTCCATGCATGCCTTTTCGTAGCTCCTTGGGCATTTTCATCTACTATAATCTTATTGGGCCTCTATTATTTGCAACTCTCTGCCTTGCTTATAACTAAGCCCCAATGACTTTCTCATAACTTTCCTATTATTCGTCCTCATTTGAATTCCTTGTAGCTTGTCAAATTGGTAACTCCTTTCAATTGCTATTCCTTTTTTATTACATTCCATCCTAGGGGTCTTGTTCAACTCCCTTCTTTGGCTTTTGATGAGAAAACTCACCTCAGTTCCTTGTCATCTTCTAAATTCTCACACACCCTTCAACGCCTTTTGCATACCTCTTCCTTTGATCCTACCAAAATTCTTGACCATTCAAACTCATCTACCTCCTCATATACAAAGATGAATTTCCTCCTAACTCACCTGGACTTTGAAAGACTCACTCTCACTCTTACTCAAACCTAGAGTTGTACCTGGTTTTGATACCAGTCGAATGTGAGTGAACCCTATTAGGTACTTTGATACTAGACATAAGATGCATCCTATCTTGCAACCACATAAGAAGCACATGCACACTAAATAGAAAGTAAACTAGGTTTTTGTAGAAACTCATGCCTATGATAGCCTACACATTGAGACTACTACCCAACTTGCAGTAAATACACACAACAATAGAGAGCTACCCTTCAAGCACCTTATCACACATATTGGACAGCATTGAATAAAAAATAGAAATAACAACTTTGTTACATCTAAAATATTTCTTTCTTTACATGCAAGAAAATGTGTTTCTCCTATTCACACCCACATACATGTATACTTAGCTCCTTGGTTGTATGTGCACTCTTATCCCCTCTCTCTCTGATGACCTTTCTACCTACACATGACCACTCACTCACTCATTTCTCACATGTTGTTTCTCCTCTTATTTCTCACACATAGAGCCTCTTTCTCTTACCACATTGCCCAATCAATCTAGTGTCTTATCTTCACCTTCTCTAGCCTACTCACATCCACTTCCCTCCTTTTTGGCACCTCTTTTGTCAACTCCTTGGGTGATCAATCAAATTAGTAAAAATCAAGAGATATGGAGATTGAAGATTTTACATCTAGGAGTTGTTGTCGGCCTTTTTTAGTCCCTTGAACTTAATTAGCCTCATAGATGTCCTTCAGAATGTTAAATCATCTTGATTCTAATGTGGAAAAAGTTTTCCCATCCACATTGTATGAGAACTTTAGGGTTTTTGTTTCACTGGTGTTGGAGATTCCAGGCCTAGCAAGAAAACAACACCTTGTTAACCTGAGCTTTATCTCGATGAAGAGAATGTTGCAAACAAAAAAGAGAGATGCATGGCATGTTCCAAGGGATCGTACACACCTTCTCACATGTTCAAAGTTCTCCAAAATCTAGGTTCCACATGGTCTGCCTTTTGCACCTTACCAGATCTATTTTTCCATTTAAAAGGCCTGTTGAGTCACCAAATCTATGTTCAAATAGTGGAGATACTGAAATAACCACTGTATTTTCTAGTCAGATGTAGAGAATCGTAGGACATATAATTAGGTAATCCAAACATCATCGAGAGCCCATAAAACCCTTGTTAAACCCTCTATAATTCTCCAGGAATAATAGAATTCAGTGCATAATATATTTTGGAAATATTGAAGAATTTTTTCCAGTAGTAGAGGAGGCTGAGATATCATGTGATTAGATATTTGGATGAATGAAAAATATGCTTGACTTTTATATGCCAAAGTTACATGGTGCTAGATAAAGTTGTGCCTATTCTAAAATCCTCAAGAGAAGTTGATAAATGCTAGAATTTGGCCATTTTTTGTAACTTAAATCTTGAATCTATAGAGGACTTCAACATCTAATGTCTTGGGGAAAAAATGCTAAGTATCCATGGAGAAATAATGTGATAGATGCTCTAGAATCTAGATGATGAACCATCTGTCTTTTGTTTAGTGGTCATTCTTGTCTTGAGACAAGCTCATTAAGGAGACCATGAAATAAATACATCTGCAAGTTGGCCAACCTAGCAAGAAGAGGTAAAATGTCAACTAAATAGGGACTCATGAAGGATAATGAAAGATATAGATTAAGCCACTTATTTTCTTAGTCCACTGGATTAAGCTCAATCAATGGGCAAGATTGCTTCTTCAGATACTTAATACTCGCATATTTATGTACATTGACCATTATAAGCTTAATACTTTTGCAAGAGACCTTGGATTGTTGGTATGCAAGAGTTGTTTACGGTATTTGTGGACAAACTAATTTAGATCCATCTCTCACAAATTTTATTGCTCAAATTTTACATTCCGGCATCCACAAAATGAATATAAACTTTGTGCATTATTAAGATATGATGTTCATTCCAACCAGTTTCCAAAGTGTTCAGAAAATTTGTAAGTTTTAGCTAAGTTATAGTTCAGCTATAAATTTGTAAATTTTAGTTGTGTGATTCTATGATCATTGAATGTAATGTCCCGCTAGGGAACC